>QXEO01000533.1:3446947-3783861 GCA_007115705.1 Dactylis glomerata | reverse complement strand
AAAAACGGATCACTTTTGGCTAAGTCACCGAGTGTTTTCCTGTTTCCTCAATTTCACAACCTTGGCTACTTGTCTACCTTAATTGGCTTCGACGTATGAGTCTCAAGGTTGCTTCTCGAACATACAGTACTTTAACTTTGAGACTTAGACTTCAAATCATCCGACACTTTAAATTTTAACTTTAGCTTTAACGAAAATGGTCGGTTCGCTTGCTTTGTATTCCTTAGCCGTTTTCCATGTGTAGACAATCTCCGGCATCTACTCTTGCTAGCCATGAAGCCGGGTTTCGGACAGCAGCTGAGTCGAAGAGTGGCCTTTGGTGCCGACACATTACTAGGCCGACATAGGAAACATTCAAATAAAGCCAGCCAGCATATAACAAAAAACTGTAAATAAACAACAAATATACCTCGGAGCTAGTTACCCGGCTTCTTCAGGATGCCGGTATTTCATTCATTAGTCTTGTGCCGGCACAACACGCCGGCATACAAAGGAAAATATGGAAATACATACATTGTGTTGCTCAGGAGTAAAAGGGGCGCAGTAGAGCTATGTTCCATGGCCTCTTCGTTTCTTCTCCGGACCTGTCCGCCTTATTCTTCTTGGGGTCCTGCGCATCTATAAGATAATAGGCATCATTGTGCAGAGCTCTGCTCACAATGAATGGCCCCTCCCATGGAGGAGTTAACTTATGCCGGCCTTCTGTTCCTTGCTTTAGCCGGAGTACTAGATCTCCCTCTTGAAATCTCCTTGGATTTACCTTCTGCGCATGATAGCGTCTGAGGTTCTGCTGATATACTGCTGTTCTTGACAGAGTTATTTCCCTTGCTTCCTCTAGCAGATCAACATCATTTTCTCTGGCTTCTTTAGCCTCTTCCTCAGTATATAGCACTATTCTTGGTGCATCATGTATTACATCTGTTGGAAGCACAGCTTCTGCTCCATACACCAGGAAAAATGGTGTAGCCTATTGATCTATTCGGAGTTGTTCTTAAACTCCACAGCACTGCTGGCAGCTCATCTAGCCAACATCCCGGAGTTTTCTCCAGGGGCTCTATCAGCCGGGGTTTTATGCCGGATAATACTAGCCCATTCGATCTCTCTACTTGGCCATTGGCACAAGGGTGGGCAACCGACGCAACGTCCAGCCGGATTCCCACCTCCTCACAAAATCTGGCAAATGGCCCTTGGGCAAAGTTTGACCCATTGTCAGTGATGATGCTATGAGGAACACCATATCTCAAGATTATATCCTTTAAGAATTTCACTGCTGTGTGACCATCACACTTGCTTATGGGCTTCACTTCAATCCACTTGGTGAACTTGTCCACCATGACCAGGATATGGGTCATTTTCCCTCTGGCCGGCTTAAAAGCCCCGACCATATCCAGGCCCCAAACAGCAAAGGGCCAGGTTATTGGGATAGTTTTCAGGGCAGATGCCGGCTGATGGCCCCGACCATATCTGGTGGGCATATCTTTGACACCCCTTACATTTCCGGACCAAGTTTTCTGCCTCTTGCAGTGCCGTTGGCCAATAAAAGCCATGCCGGAATACCTTTGCCACCAATGCCCTGGACGAAGCATGGTGACCACACTCCCCCTGGTGAATTTCCCGGAGCATCTCCAGACCCTCCGCAGATTCGACACATCTCTGCAATACTCCGGTGGTACTTCTCTTGTATATTTCTTTGTTGATGATGGTATACGCTTTGGATCTCCTTATAACCCGGCGGGCCTCGGTTTCATCCGCCGGCACCTGACCATCCACCATGAAGTTCATGATAGGACGTGCCCATGAGGGCACTTCCCTGACAGTGAACACTGCCTGATCTATTTCCATCATTTCGACCGACACATAATCGATCTCCATGGGCTGCGAAGCCCCCGGGACTGAAGAATCAGTCCCCGGGTATGCCGGAGCAGTCCCCGGGTATACCGGCACAACCTCTTGGCACATTTTACCCTTGCCTTTAGTTTTGCTCCGGAATACTGTACTAACAGCATATGCCGGCCCAGTCCCCGGGACTGAGGAAACAGTCCCCGGGTTATCCGTCTTGGCTCCGGCATCTATGTCCATTGGAACTGCTTCGTCTGGACCTGGCGGGACATAAATGGAGGATGACTCCAGCGAGGGTTTGATCGACGGCTTCCTCAGATGCTCCAGCGAAATGCCGGGTGGGATTGAATCTCGGGAAGAGCCCAGCTTGGACAATGCATCGGCTGCATCGTTCTGAGCCCGGAGAACGTGCCGGAACTCACAACCTTCAAAGTAACCACTTAACTGCTGCACTAGGAAACGGTATGATGCCATGTTAGCATCATGCGCGTCCCATATGCCGGAACACTGCTGAATCACTAAGTCAGAATCCCCGAAGCACATAATCCGGCGGATTCCTATGTCCTTAGACACCTTCAGGCCATGCACAAGTGCCTCATATTCCGCCACATTATTTGATGCTGCAAAGTGAATCTGCAGGACGTATCTCAGCTGGTCATTCTTTGGTGAACTGAGAACTATGCCGGCACCCAAGCCATGGATTGTCTTGGACCCATCGAATTGCATCCTCCAATAATTGGCATCTGGCAATGGTGGCTCATACTGTATCTCGGCCCAGTCAATAAAGAAATCAGCCAAGACCTGGGACTTGATTGTATCCCTCTTATCATACTGCGGTGTATATGGTGAAATCTCTATTGCCCATTTTGCTATCCGGCCGCTGGCATCTTTGTTGCCTATAATTTCCGAGATAGGGGCCTCAGCCACTACCCGGATTGGATGCTCTTGGAAGTAATGCTTGAGCTTCTTAGCCGCCATATAGACACCATAGGTCATCTTCTGATAGTGGGGGTAATTTTGCTTTGAGGTGGAGAGGACTTCACTCAGATAATATACCGGCCGCTGCACGGTTTTGCCTCCTTCCTCTCGCTCTACTACCACCACAATACTGACAACTCGGTTGGTTGCCGCTATATAGAGCAACATTGGCTCCCGGGGCATCGGAGACGCTAATACCGGCGCTGTTGACAACAATTGTTTCAATTCCTTGAAAGCTGCATCTGCTTGCGTTGTCCAGACAAATGTGTCGGACTTTTTCATCAACTGATATAACGGCAGAGCTTTCTCTCCCAGCCGGCTTATGAAGCGGCTCAGGGATGCGAGGCACCCAGTGAACTTCTGTACTTCCCTCAAATCTGTCGGCGGCTTCATCCTTTCTATGGCACGAATCTTGCCGGGATTCACCTCAATACCCCGGCTGGAAACAAGGAAACCGAGCAACTTGCCCGCCGGCACACCAAAGGTGCACTTAGCCGGATTCAACTTCATCCGGAATCTCCTCAGGTTCCCAAAGGTTTCCCGGAGATCATCTATGAGAGTCTTGCTCTCCTTGGTTTTTATGACGATATCATCGACATATACCTGCACATTTTTATCTATCTGATCGTGCAAACACTTTTGCATACACCTTTGGTAAGTTGCGCCGGCATTTCTTAAACCGAACGGCATAGTGAGATAGCAATAAGCCCCGTACGGGGTAATAAAGGATGTCTTTATTTGATCTGGCTCATATAAGGGATCTGGTGGAAACCAGAATAGGCATCTACAAATGATAACAGTTCACATCCGGCTGTGGAATCAATCACTTGATCGATCCGAGGCAGCGGGAATGGATCTTTAGGACATGCCTTGTTCAAGTTGGTGTAATCAACACACATCCGCCATACTTTCACTATGACGGGCTCATCTTTCTTCTTTTCCACCAAAACCGGATTAGACACCCAATCCGGATGAAGTACTTCCTTGATAAAGCCAGAGGCTAAGAGCCTGGCCACTTCCTCCCATATGGCTTTCCTTCTATCGCTGGCATTCCGCCGGAGCGGCTGCTTCACTGGCTTAGCATCGGGTCTCACGTGCAATGCGTGCTCAGCCAGCTCCCTCGGCACACCTTGCAGGTCCGAAGTAGACCATGCAAAGATATCCCGATTCTCACGGAGGAAGCTGATGAGCTCGCTTTCCTATTTGGGATCCAAACTTGCCCCAACCAGGGCATGGCGCTCCGGGAAAGCTTCATCCAGCGGCACCTTTTTGACTTCCTTGCCTACTTGAAAAGAAGCACTGCCGCCGGGATTTGTCATGCCCGGCATATATTTGCCGGCCACGACCGTTTCAGCAATCTCCACTGCTCGCTTGAGCCTCTTCCTCTCCTCTGCAATGATCAGAGTCTCGGCCAGATTGGATCCGGCGGTGGCACATGCCATCGAACGCTTGTAATCACCAATGATGGTGATCACCCCTTTGGGTCCCAGCATCTTCATCTTCAGATACGCCACATGCGTAGAGGCCATGAATTTTGCCAGTGCCGGTCTACCCAGCAAAGCATGGTAGGGGCTCTCCAAATCAACCACCTCGAACATGAGGTTTTCCACCCTGCAGTTATCCCGGCTGCCAAACATGACATCCATCCGGATCTTGCCCATCGGCGCACACGAAAGTCCCGGCACAATGCCGTGGAACGTGGTCTTGCTTGGTTCCAGCATATTTTCCTTGATTCCCAGCTTCTCCATCGTATCCCGATACATGATGTTGATGCTGCTTCCATTATCAATGAGGACCTTGCTGAATCTTACGTTATTAGCCGGCCCGACGAATGTCGGATCCATCACCAGAGCATATCCGCCGGGATTTGGCATGATCCGGGGATGATCTGCCCTGTCCCAACCAACAGCCTGGTCAGACCAGTACATCAGCTTTGGCACAGCCGACATAACGGCATTCACCTCCAGACTCCGCCGGTACAAGCTCTGCTTGTCTGTTCTCTCGGTCTCAAAGACCATATAGCTCTGATCATACTCCTTGTACTCATTCCGGCCCGCTCCTGGGCCTCCGGCGTTATATTCCGGATTATAGCTCTGGTCAACTTGATTTACGCCGGCATTTCCGGCGTTGCTCTGATTCTCAGGATTAACCGGCCTAGGTGGGACTGCAATTGTATTAGCACCTGTCAACGGCGATGGAGCTGCCGGGACAGAGGGTCTAGCCGGTCCCCAGGGACCTGCACGACCTGCTAATATGTCGTCCAGCCATGAACAGTTCCTTGTCAAATGGTTTGCCGGCTTTCCCGGCTGGAATGTGTGAAACACACAAGGCTTGTCCATGGCAAGACCCACAGTATACTTCGGCCACTGCTTCTTCTGGCCGACGGCTCCGCCGGCATTCTTGTTGGTCCAGACATTCTTCTTCTGGAACGGCTGTGCTTGCTGCTGCGGCTGCTGCTGAGGCTGTTGATAGTTCTCATATCTCGGACGCTGGCTACTGCCGGCGCCCCCTTGCTCTTCCTCCACAGCTGCAACTTGTGCTGCTCCGTACCGATAATCCGGCCGCTCATCTCTCCTCTTATTCCGGTTATCCGGGCGATAGTATTGCCCTGGTCTCCCGGCATTGCTGGTGTTCCCCTGGGTTTGCCCCTGTCCTTGTGAATCAAGACTGGGCTGCTTGGGATCTCCCAGAGCATAACTATCAGCGATCTTGATTGTTTCGGCCAGCGTGGCCGGCATTTGCCTCTGAAGCTTTTGCCACAGCATGGTGCCATGTTGGCACCCATGAGCGAACCACATGATGGCCTGCTGCTCATTGATTCCTTCGCAGGAATTGCGCAACGTGCACCACCTGGTCAGATAGTCACGGTCAGTCTCATTCACTCCTTGCCGGCAGTTAGCCAGCTGCTGCGGACGGTTGGGCCTCTTGTATGTACTGGTAAAGTTCGACACAAACTGCTCTTCGAAATCAATCCAGCCGTTGATACTCCCGGCCGGCAAATTATTCAGCCATATCCTGGCTGGACCTTCCAACATCTGCGGCACATATCGTACCGCCCATCTGAGGTTTCCTCCGGCGATGTTCACCGCTGTGGAGTAATCCTCCAACCAATCTTCCGGCTTCGTACTGCCATTATATGTCCTCGCGCCACGCGCGAGCTGGAAGAAGTAAGGCACCGGCTCCCCCATAATCCGGGGTCCGAAACACATAGGGCCCGGAGCTCCTTGTCTCTCCACCAACTCTGATTGGTGGAGCTTGTCCAGCTTGAAACGTGCATCATTGGCTTCCAAGGACCGAGGTCCAAGCCGGGATGCTATTGGGCCTGCGATCATCTGCTGCTGCTGCTCCGGCTGATGCTGCTCACTATGCCGGCCTTGCTGATGCTGCTGCTGATATCCCGCCCTGGCAAGGGCGGAATTGCCGTCATCCTCTCGATATCCCGGATGGCCTGCACCCTGCTGCTGCGCTGCACCTCCGGCGCCCTGTTGCTGACGCCGGGCTGCACTGTTACTCCGGCCACCACCGGCCGCTGCTGCTTCATGCCCGGCCGGCATACTCTGGCCGGGCTTCTTGCTGCCGACATACTTGTCAGCTTGGCCGACATTCTTCTGCACCATCGCCTGCTTTCCGGCGGCAGCCGGGTCGTACACCTGGATCTGCTTGTCCCGGCGGCCAGAGGTCACACTTCCGGCACGCCGGGCGCTAGGATGCGGGGACGAGGCTTGGCCCCTCGACCTCGCACCGGCACCTCCCGCCGACACAATGTACTGGGATGCCCCGGCACCTGGGTTTGCCTTCTTAAAGGCCTCCTGCTGCTTTGTAGCTTCAGACAAAAGTTGGTTAAGCCGGGCTTGCTGCTCACGCAGTGCTTCGCCGGATAAACAAGATAAATCCTTAGCTACCTCGGCCGCTGCTCTAAGGTTCTTTACTGGCGAACTATAGAATACCTTAGGCACAGTACTAGTTGCAGTATGACTCTTATCTCTAGCATCTTTTCCTATCTCAGCATTAAGATTTCTGCCTCTAGTTCTAACCTCTTCTATCCGGCTAGGCCGGATTACTACAGGAGTAAAACCATGGGCTGCCTCATACTCACGGAGTTGCCGGTTAAACCGTTCGCGCTCCTGGTTCATAGCCAGGGCCTCGTCGACGAGGGCCTGACGAGATCCCTCCAGGACCTCCCTTGTCTGCTCCGGATCAACGCCGGATCGCACCGGCTCGAGAAGCCGGTCGATGATGGGAAGAAGAACCTCGCCCCTAGCCGGCACACCGGAAGTGCCGGCCAGGTTCTCCGCACGCTCCAACGGAGGACGCGCCGACCTCTTGACCTTCGGCGGCTCCGGAGGAGAAGCTCCGGCCGCTGCTGCTTTGCCGGCATCTTCCACCGGCGGCACAGATGTGCCGGCCATTATCACCTCAGCCGACTCTACTGAGCGAGCGCTACGCCCAGCGTGAGCCAGCCGATGTGACGGAGGATCCGACGCCACCAGCACCTCCTTCCTGCAAATTCTCTCAGTTCCCACGTACACCTCGTGGGAACCGAAAGACATAATCCGGCCATCCCTGGGGAACGGCCGGCCACCGAGACAACCGGCGTTGTCACTGACGAAACTGAGCGAGCCTAGCCTCTGGACGAGGCCAGAGACCACGCGCACTCCCGAAGCTGCTATCACAGACCCCGTCCGAATGAACACTCCGCCCAGCATATCGATCTGATGCCCCACGGTGGGCGCCAAATGTCGTTGTGGTGAAACAACATATGCCATAGGATGGCTTAAATGGGGGCCGAACTAGATGCTGGAGGATTCGGGAGAGGGGAACGAGCTAAAAAGCACGACAGAAAGAGACACTGATCTACCCAGGTTCGGGGCTCTCGTAAGGAGATAACACTCCTACTCCTGCTCTACTGATTGTATATATGGGTCGATGTAGTACACCACAATGGTGCTTCCAAGCTCTCTGCTAGAGAAGGAAGATGAACTGCTAAGTGTAGGAGTACAGAGTGATCAATCTACCTTCTACCTTCCAACCTTCTTGCAGTGAACCACCTTCCAACCTTCCAACGACCAACCCTTTACCAGGGCTCCCTATGCCACCTTATATAGTGGTGGCCAGGGTTACAACGGTCATACAAGACCACAAGACAAGGGCTACACTCCAAACAGGACCTGGTGGCGATGGCAGAGACCCTTGACTTCGCCCCTGATTGCTCTCGATGGGACGCCATATCCCTGTACCTTGTACCTCTTGAACTGTGGCCTTACCTCTGTGCGGTAAGCTCGTACTTGTGCACAGTGAGGGTAGGTAACCTCCACTGTGCACCCTACCATCTTACTCTGCTACCATGCTTGGATGTTTTCTTCCTTGATTGTAGGGATGTGACACCTTGGTTGACTTAAGTATCCCGGATATGACCGTTGGCCATACCCAGGACTTATATGCCGGACCAACGACCTACGAGGGTCGGGTAATCCGGCCTCCCCTGCTCCTGCACAACACACAAAATGGTCAGGCCGGCATATCTGAGTATATGCCGGCACACCTATACTAGTATTCCGGCTATACCGGCATATCCAAGTATCAGCCGGGATACACATTATATGCCGGCCTGGCCGATGCTCTTATATTCCGGCCAGGCCCTTCCTTGATAACCCGGCATAAAGTCAATCATAGACCTTGTGTCTTTCTAGTCTCTTGACCCTACCGGGGGTCATCCCCCCGACAGTACCACCACGATGCACGCACTGTCACCGTTACACCATGGTAGGAGGAATAGATTACTTTAATAACACACTAGAGTACACATAATGAAGAAGAGTAACATCTACTTATTTAACATGATACAAAGCTCACGATCACATAAAGATCACATCATGGGAGAGAGAGGTGAACCACATAGCTACCGGTAGAGCCCTTAGCCCTGGGGATGAACTACTCCCTCCTCATCATAGGAGACAGCAAGGTTGATGGAGATGGCGGTGAGGTCGATGGAGATGGCGGAGATGGCGATGGAGACCGATGGAGATGGCTCCGGGGGCACTTCCCCGTCCCGGCAGGGTGCCGGGACAGAGACTTCTGTCCCCCGAAATTCGTCGGTGGCGGAGGCGGAACTGCGGAACTCTTTCTGGAAAATTGCCGACTCTCTTAGGGTTTTCCGTCGCGAGGCTTCTTATAGGCAAAGGGGAGTCGTCAGGAGTGGACCTAGGCCTCCTCACACCTAGGCGGCGCGGCCAGGGCCTGGGCCGCGCCGGCCTAGTGTGAGGCTGGCCTGTGGCCCCTCTGCTTCGCCTCTTCGGATCTCTGGAAGCTTCCAGGCAAAATAAGACTTCAGGAACTTGTTTTGTCCAATTCCGAGAATATTTCCTGTGTATCACTTCTAAAACACAAAAACAGCAGAAAACAGGGAACTGGCACTGTGGCGACTTGTTAATAGGTTAGTTCCGGAAAATGCATAAAAGTGCCACGAAGTGTAACGAAACAGTAGGAAAATGGTGTAAAAACAAGCATGGAGCATCAAAAATTATAGATACGTTTGAGACGTATCATACGTCACCATCGATCTAACGGAAATTCATGCAAGGTTCAAATTCCTCCATGTCTATAGAGTTAATCTATTTTTATTTTCAATCGTAAACATCTTAGTGTTGAATGTTATCTTCATCAATATATTTTAGATACTACTTCATCGGCTTTTGCCGTGGCGTCATCGTGCTTGCCCAGAAGAACCAGCCGCACAAGATACGGCTTCTGAACCCACTCACAAAGACATTGAACACTATGTTTGAGGCACATATGCCATCTGTTATTGTGGAGTCAGTCGCTGTAATAAAGTCCCTGACTATGGTCTTCGTTTTCACAGGTTACCCCATGGAAATTGCTTGGGTCGATGAGAGCACTCCAACTAAGGATATAGATGAAGATTGGGGAGAAGGAAGATTTTCGATCGAGCACCATTCTCTGCGTTGCATTACTCCGTTCAATGGTGAATTGTATGCAATAGCTGTGAACAATTTTGAGTTCGGAAAATTAGTGTGCACCAACAATGTCCAGTTGGAGCAGCGCGCGAGCACTGTCAACATGGAGACACTATTTTCATTTCTAGAACTTGGAAATGATTCCAAGTTCTACCTTGTGAAGTCAGATGGTGATCTACTGCTTGTGTTGTTGGGCGGCAGCAATGACAACAGGCATTTGGAGGAAGGTCAACCATTGGTGTACCATGTGGACACTGAGAGCCGCTCTCTCCATGCCGTCAGTAACATTGGCAGTCGTGCCTTCTTCGTCAATTATATCAGGTGTATCTCCGTCGACACCAGAGTGCACCCGACACTTCGACCTAGCTGCATCTACTACGTGGATTTGGGTT
Organism: Dactylis glomerata; assembly: GCA_007115705.1. NCBI lineage: Eukaryota > Viridiplantae > Streptophyta > Magnoliopsida > Poales > Poaceae > Dactylis > Dactylis glomerata. The sequence goes on along the minus strand of QXEO01000533.1, from coordinate 3,773,678 downwards.
ATATCAGAGAGTACTTTGATGATAGAAAGGCCTGGGATGAGTGGCCACGACGTGTGGATAGATTAGGATACTACGGTCTGAGAAATGAACAAAGGCCATACCATTTGGAGGATGTATTGGCTGCACACTGCAGACGGAAGGAGTTCAATGAATATTTCCTTTATCTCATGGAATGTAGCGACGACGAAATATATGATGAATGAAGAACAGATTCATTCATCCTGGGGTATCCCAATCTTCATGTTGGCCATACATTGCGTCTTGTATTATTTTCAGCTTAGTTTGTCGTGAACATTAACATCGTTATTGGCTGCTTTTGCCTGCTGTATGCAGTTTATGTATTATACTTAGTTTTCTGGATTTATTATGCTGCTGTGAATTTATCCTATACTAGCTTCTAGATTTGCTACTAGATTTGTTACCATATTGGGCAAAAAACGAGGGCCAAAAGGCAACAATCATTGAAGAAAGACAGAAATAGAAGCTTCTCTAGATTTGATACTAATTTGGTGAAAAGAGAGAGAACTGTTACAGAGAGAGAGAGGGGAAAAAGGCGCTCTGAAAAATGTCAATTTGGGCCAAGAGAGACAGAACCGAGCTCTCACGTACAACCAAACGCGGTCTCGTCCTGTCCCACGCGGTCCCTTTCTACCAGCCCCACGCGACGCGGCCCCACATGTCAGCACGGAACGGTCAACTAAACGGGAATCCTCCCGTCCGAGCTCCTTCTGAGGGTTTCATACAAGGGCTTGGGGAAAACTGAGAAAAAACTAAGGAGCTGGGGAAAACTGAGTACAACTAAGGACCCGAGGGCACAAAAATAGAAATCCCTATTATTTATTGAATTAGTCTGGCCCAAAAATGCGAATCACCTGGTTTTCAAAGGACCTATGATAATGCTTTTAAGCTGTCATATTTCCTTTTAGAATAGTTTACCAAGTCCCATCCTCAGTAAGTAGCTTAAACAACCATTTACATAGTAGGACCGTATTCTTGACCTCAAGGTCGTGAATACCGAGCCCACCCTTGTCTTCGAAATATCAAACAACACTCCATGTAGCCGATCGATATTTCTTTTTTACTATCTACTTACCAAAATAATCTAGACCGGTAATAATCTAGTTTGTGTAAGACTCTTTTTGGTAAAAGGAAGAAAGAAATCATATGCAGTACAATGTTAGATAGTACCAAATTTATGAGTATCAATCTCCCACCTATTGATAACAATTTACCTTTCCAACTACTAAAATGCATTTGTAGTCTTTCCTCGACAAGCTTCTATTCGGAAATTGTGAGTCTCCATCCTCCAGTCATTCCTGGCATCCCTTAGTCCCTTTTAGTTTCCCTCCTAGTGGTGGGCGAGACAATAGTTTTGATCTGCAACAGCGAATGCAAGCCAGCGAGGTTTCAGCTGCCGTCTTCAATTTGTCTTTGGCTGCATAGAAGTCAAGCATGGAGAATATTTATGCGTCGATTTCTTGGGTGCAGTAAATCATATCGGTCCATTTGGTTGAAATCGAGACTAAACCGAATTACTTGCGTGGCTGAATTCTTGGTTAGATTTTTTCCAAAACATTCGATCTGTCTTCATTTTTTGTTAACCAAAATTCTTAATTACCCAAAGCACTGAACCGATATGCTCGATCTAACCGAATGCAGTGAGGGAGCAATAGAAAGTAAGGTACATAGGTGAAGCCTAAGATCATCTCTAGTAGTTCCCTTAAAAGGCCCCAAACTCGGTCCAAAACTGTAAACAAATTTGAGGGTGCCATCAAATCTTCCGCGCGGAACCTCCGATTCGCGGGTTTGGGCGCCAAGCTGAATTCGACCTCTACATCCCCTGGTCTTGGCGGGATGGACATTTCCCCCTTTCCCCTCCCGTGCCCTCGCTCCCGAGCGCCACCACCACTACCTATCCACCTCCCCTCTTCTCCTCCGGCACCGCCAGCACCCGTGGTCGACGGCATGGAGAATTCTGACCTTTCGCCCTCAGCTGGCTAGGTCGTGCGACCCATATCCACGCCCTTCATGACTACAGTGGATATCCCGTCCAACGAGTCCATCGCCCGCATGGTTGCCGCCACCAGCGTGAAGAAAAGGAATCAAGCGGGCCCACACCTTGTTGTCGGTGGTGCTGCCACGCCGACGCCCACCGCCGCTCCTGCTTCGTCGACGCGCCGAACGCCCACAACAGTGCCCCGGGCAACATGTTTGACAGTTTGCTCGAGAGGTATGACATAGACTATTCACCGCTTGGTTCTTTCGGTGACGGTGAGGATGTTGAGGATGATGATATCGAGGAGTCCCAATCGTCGAGGAAGAAGAGAACGAGAAACTACTCTATGATCGACGACACTTGCTTGGTGCGGGCATGGTCCCATGTGTCAGTCAATGAGGTGACCTGGGGTGACCAAACCGACAAGCGATATTGGCAATGCATCGAAGACAAGTTTTGCAAGTTCATGCCTCAGGTTGCTACACCGGTCACTCGATCGTATTCGATCACTCCAAGGACGGTGGGATGTGATCAAAGCATGTTGTAGTCGTTGGGCCGAAGCTATGGAGCAAGTGCGGGCTCAACATCGAAGTGACATTTCTATCGATGACTATGTGAGTGCATTGTACATCTTTTGTTGTAATTCATGTTTGTAATCAAATGCACTCATGTTTACAATTGTGAACGTAGGAACGTGTTGCAATGGGGAGCTACAAAGGCATGGCCGGATCTAAAGGAAGACCATTCACACTTCAACATTGTTACACCAATCCTGTAACCATGGATGCGATGACAGGAGAGCCGTGAGATATGAGGAGAGAGGATATCTCGAGAGGAGGAGGCAAGCACGTCTTCATGCTTTGGCGAGTCATGGTGGTGCTTGCGGAGGTGATACCACAAGCGGTGGTGCCGATGGAGGTGTCAACGGCAACATTGACTTTGTTTGATCTTCACGTCAATGATGTGGTGGTTTTTTTGTGTGTCAAATATGACAGCATTCTAGCGAGAACTATGCAAAACTATATCACATTACTTGATCGGGACGCGAGATGCGAATATTCTATTTTTGTTGTTTCAGTTTACGGGTACTGATCTTTTACAATGCGTGTGGAGCTATTAAACACATGTACTCGGGTTTTACAGTTCGCCCTTTTAAGAGTACCGCTAAAGATGCTCTAATGACACCATCGTTCGGACTGTAATCCGAAAGACCCAGAAAAACCGAAGCAAAAGATCCCTCTGTGTGTACCCAAACTGCAGGCCCAGACTAGTAGTAATAGGTAAACAAATCAATCATGCAATTCTACCGGATTAGACTGCAGACGAAGTGATCACTTGCGCTTGTGTTGATGGATCTAAAAAGGGGAGCTGGGTGGATCATGCAGCAGCACCATATACTGTTGGCGCTGCATCTCGCAGCGCCTCTTCTTCTTCTACCTCTCACTCTCTCAATCTCTCTCACAAGAACAACACACGCACACACACTTCACCAAGAGAATACTGGCTTCTACTGACTCAACGTGCAGACATGCATGTGTACAAAATATCAAGATTAATGCTAACAATGCCCCTCCTAATCTTGACATGCTAAATCGTAACCAATCTTTCATGCGGCACCTGCGATAAACATTACTTGGACAATGCCTTCGCGGCACCAAACTCAACGCCACCATGCCACCCACGGTGACTTGATCTTGCCATGGACGACGCCATCGCAGCGTCGGTACCACGCCATCTTGCCATGGATGACGCCCTCACAGCGCCTTTACCACGACATCTTGCCGCGGCATCACACTGCAGCTTTTTGTTGGCTTCACACCAACTCTTCTTGATGACGATGACTTCGCACCACCGCCTTCGGCACCCGGCGACATCACACCACCGCCGCCTCGTGACGGCATCACACCGTTGGCTTCTCATGACGGCATCACACCATCATCTTCTCGTGGCAGCATCACACCGCCGCCTCCTCCTTGCGGCTTCACACCGTAACCGGGTGCTAGCGGCATCGCGCCACAAGCAGCCTCCTCCTTGCGCCGCCGGCCTCCATATCGCACGAAGTCCACCGAGCTGCTGCTGCCACCGCCTAGGATCTTCGGGCTCTGATACCAATTGTTGGCGCTGCATCTAGCAGCTCCTCTTCTTCTTCTACCTCTCACTCTCTCAATCTCTCTCACAAGAACAACACACGCACACACACTTCACCAAGAGAATACTGGTTTCTACTGACTCAACGTGCAGACATGCATGTGTACAAAATATCAAGATTAATGCTAACATATACTACAAATTAATCGAGTAACAGATAAAGAGAGCTTGCCCATGAGCTCCGATTGGATCAGAAGCTCAGAATCATTACGAGGCGGAAAGCGACGGTAAATTTGGTGGTAAGTGGCGGATAATGACCCCCACGCAGCCTAACAACACGACATCAATCAAGCGTTCACATTTCTAGTTTTCGCTTTGTACGTGTCCTGTTTTTCACACTTGTTCCTTTGGCTAATCTCAGACCAGCTTTACTTACCATGGGAATTCAGGAATTCTTTATTGGATCGATTGGGGTTAGCACATTGATACAGCATATGGACAGCACCGACAACCGAACTGCCATGCCAGCCCGCTGAAATTCCCTTGGTTCCTCATCTCAATTATCAGTGCCCAGTTTATTTTTCTCTGATGGCGATGTATGTTTAGAACAGAAAGGAAAGAAAAGACAATTCAGAGGGTGGTGTACGTTGCTGCTTTTCGATTAACTCGGAACAATTAAATTTCGGCATTATGCTATCTCCGCATACCACTACACGTTGGCTCCATGTGTCGACCATGCGCCCCACAAATAACTCAGCATCTCGGTTAGGTCCCCATGTCTGCCCAAGTAAAATGTAATACTATCGTTTTCAACTCGGTTCTGCTTTCAACATGGACAGATAAAATTGCACTAATAATGATCTAAAAAATGCACTAATAACGTTGCTCGTTTACTAAATAGGAAAAAAAATCTATCAGGCAAGCATGTTTAATCTTTTTCAAATCTGAACTTTTGGTATTTTGAAGTTAGAGCTGTGAATTACTAATGTTGTTCTACTCTAATTTGCAAAAGAACTGTCATCACATACATGGGCATGGTCTTGAGAACAAAGCATTACATACTGATTTTTTTATAAGAAGCATATATTAATATCAAGATACCAATTATATATAGCCTCTGCAACAACGCAGTGTCCTACTGGCAATACGAATGCACACAACCAAAGAAGGAGAAGAATTACAAAAAGAAAAGTCTCACTACAGTGATCGATTTCTTGTAGCAGTAGTGCCAAACACCACCAAGACAGCACCAGAAGTCTAGCTTCTCTAAAAGCGACGCCTTCAAGAAGGAAACAGTGCACAAGCGCTGTCATCGCTCAATCATAGACCTTAGACTTTTATCCTAGAGAAAGTCCTCACTCACAAAACAATGCCTTCAACAAGGCCATTGACAGGCACAACCAACGAAGGCCAGACCTTGGATTTTCACCCTGCAAGGTAGGACTTTGAAGGCCTCCTGTGTTGTCTCCCCCACTTGGCGATGCCGCTTCTATGAGTCACAAATCACCAAGCAAATTCCTCATCATCAGAAAGACTCAAATCACCGTTGCTAGTCATCAGAAATTCGGCTTCCATGTCATTCTCCGCCTCTGACTTCACCATGAACCGTAAGACGTGTCTCATGATGGCAACAAATAACAAAGTTTTACCATGCTCCCTCTGAAACCAAACGGTCTATAAAAAACATGGGTGTGCACGACCGAATACCACCCGATCCAGCAATCTCCTGGCATGTCGCCCAAAAGAGTTCACCGACGGAGCCTTTCGGAACACAACACTCCAGCCAAATCAATGAGGACATGCTTGGCACGACTTAAAACCCTAGGACCACCATCTTATTCTTGCGGACCCAAGGTGAATTGGGGATTTCATCGCTAGTCATAGGAACATTGAACATCATATCGCCATCGATGATGGCACAACAGGCCGCACACCCGTGGCAGCAGAGCGGGCGAACGAGCCCAATGCAATGTATGACTACCACAGACGCTGCTCGGCGCCTGAGCATCCATGCTCCATCCTGGGCGCATTTGCCGCGCGAGTACCCGACATAAGTAGTCCCTATGGAGCACGTGAGACCAGACAACATCTCCGGGCTGACGTCTATGCCCTTGCTGCCCACAGCGGAGCAGCTATGCTAGGGATTTATATTTATGAAATGCACTGAAATCTCTTATGCCATATAAATACTAGTCTAGATAAATCTACATGTACATAATTGTAAAAAACATGTGATAATTAAAGCTTTAATTACAACCAGTGGCGTATTCAGTGGGGGCTCCATGGGTGGCATGGCACCCCTTCAAAAATACAATATTGTTTTAGCTACTAAAATTTGTAATAATTATATCTAAGTGCAAAGCCTACAAATGAACCTTTTAAGCTTGGCACCCCCTCCAATTGCATCCTAGATTTGCCACTGATTACAACACTGATAAACCCATGTACAAACCATCATATCATCGAGAGTTGGAGAAAGTAGCTCCGAATTATTATTATGAACCCATAAGTGGCTTCGTTCTTTGAGTAATAATTCTTAAAACTTATCAATGATAACCAATATTATAATTAGAAATAGTAATCTTGAAAAGAACAAACTTTCTTTCTAATTATATGGCCCTAAATTTTCTTATAGCAACTATCCAAGAGTTACACAGCATGATTTAGTGGTAAATGTCAACAACACAACATTATAAAGTCATCATATCAGAAGGATATCTATAAGGAACGAAAATGATGTTTGCTAGAGATTATAATGATATTGTTTGCCTGATCAATTACATATTTTATTGTTTGGTTATCTGCTTTTAGTGTAGTTTGTAGAAATTGCTGGTTTAGATTTCTTCTTAGCTAACAGAGAAATAGAAGAGTATGACTAATTAACTATGAGAAATTTAATATATTTCTATCGATCGATAAAATAACAATGCAGTACTTCCTATGGTCTAAAATAATAGTTTGTTAGCACATGCATGATACAATATTTAAGACGGTACTTTGACAACTAATTTATTATTTCAGAACATATTGCATTGCATAAAGTGATACCCTATGCTTGCATAAAAAATTAAATAACCTAGCAATAAAACATCCATTTTGTATGCTAGTATTTTATTAAATATGGTCAAACTTAAAAAATGGTTTACTGATAAAAATCTTCACTTACATTTGGATCAAAGGTACTTGTTAGAAATTCCCTGGAAGTGAATTCACCCGTATACTATACCCTGAGTATATGCACCCACCATATTCTCATGAATATCGCATGCTAGAAATTATATCACCATATTGAGAAGTATACTTGGCAAGTCTATTTGACAATACACCAACTACCATGCATGGTACACGTCCTTGCTCGTTCAGGTATTCTCTATTGGATTGTTAGTGGTTAGCCCATTGATTCATCACATGTCAACAATTAATTATGCTACCTAGCTAGCAAGCTACAGCCGGGGCCTGGACCTGCTCTGATCTCTCGTGTCATTCCCAATTGAGCTTCATTGCTTGGTCCGTTACTGTGCATCACCGCTGAGATGGGACAATCTTCACCCAACTCGAATCGTAGGCATCTCTCTGGCACACATATATACAACCCACCTGACCAAACAATAGTGGATAGTAGAGCGCTACTCGCTAGGTGCCTTAGTTGTCACATGCATGAGCGCGCTAGACAGCAAAGCTAGGCTACACATGAGGCTGGATCGATCGATGCATGCCACTCTGCGAGCCCCACGTACGTCCAATCAGTTATGCAAGAAGCTGGTAAAATCATCTCCACGTCCGCTTCCAACAGTGTCAAGCAACAATGCCATTTTCCGGCTGACCCAGTTTCTGTGCCTAGTTACTACGTATTTTTGCCTTTGATCTTCTTGTGTGTTAGGCGTTGGTTGTAATCTGGATATAGCTTCCATGTATCTTTTGCCACTGTGGCATTATTAATTTAACGCTAGGCCTCGACCCGTAGTACTTCTAATACATTTTTTATAAAAAAAGTTTATGCATTCAAATTTAGGTTAATATCACGACACTTGTATGAAATTTCAAATAAACCTAAACCAAATACATATTGTCCAACTCGCACCAGTCAATATTGCCGTCCTCGACGTTCTCGCCTGATAATATCATGTACTCCCTCCGATCGAAAATAACTGTCGGTGATTTTGCACCGACAGTTATTTCCGATCGGAGGGAGTAGATGACATAATCTGATGTCGCCCATGCATGTGGGTACTCGTCATTGGCTGGTTGCACGGTGTTCAGCGACGTGAGGATGGCGGCCAAGAGCTCCAGATCCTCATGGTTGTCGGGTTGGCGCGGTGGCGATGACACCAGGTAGTCCGCTATCCACACCGGCGGCTCCTCCGCCTTCAACTTCTTTGGCGGCGGGCTGTCCTGCTTCTTGGGGCACCGGAAGGAGAGCAGTACGGGTATTCAAGGGTACGGGCATAGAGTACCTCTATTCCGTACCAGTATACGAGAGTATGGGCTTAGATCACCGTGGGCTAACAAAGTCTAATCTGAATCATCAATTAGCTATAGTTAAAGACTATGTTACTCTTTTTATCTTTGGGAGGGGGGTGTACCGAAGAACTTTTTAGAAAATATGTACTCCCTCCGATCCATAATACTCTTCGCTAATATAGATGTATCTAGACACATTTTAGTGGTAGATACATCCATATTAGCGAAGAGTAATATGGGTCGGAGAGATTATATGTATAGTAGGCAATTCAAGTCTATCTTGTTTATAGTAACACCGGTACAATGGTTTACAATGTTGATTTGTGCACACACCACCACCACCACCACATATATGTATTTTTTTAACAAATGTACTTATACACTGAATACTAAATAGTGAAGCCGTGGAATATCAGACACCACTACAACGTCATTATTTACGGGTAAGTTGCCGCCACGGAATTTCCACATATGACATCATCACATCAAACCTTAAATTTTCTCCTGGAGGTTTGAGATATACCATACCTCTAGTGACCAGTGAACCTCGAATCACATGGACTCTTTTATTCTGTTGAAACACGAATATTTGTGACCATGGCAGCCTGCAGGATGGCATCTCAAAGACTCTTAACTGGCAATCCAGCAGGGCATATAAATGTGACTGAAGCAAGTTTGCTGTCTAAATTAAGCTGAACGTAGCACCCAAGATATATAGTGATGGTATCTAGTACGCTAACAAAAACTAGATGTAAAATTAACGGGCATGCTTTACAATCTGTATGTGTTGTTTCCCATGTTTCGCACAGACAGAGGGAATCACCTCCATAGCAAGTATCTCCCTTTTGTAGCTAGGCACGTTACCTCGGCGGCGGATGCGGTTGAGATTATGAGATGTAAGTTGCAAGTCTGTAGTCTATGTTTAATAGAGTGGACCAGCATGAGCTGGAATAAGCTACTGCTGCTAATTCGGTTGCTTCATCTCTGCTTTACCTGCTTGTGCCACTCTGGTTTCTTCTTGTTCTTCTACGTCTGAACATCACGAACAGATAAATAAGATGTGGGCGAGCTACAAGTGGATGGATCGGACAGCTACGGTACTGATCTATCTGAATTTAGTGACAAAGTGTGATGTTTAATCTTAAAGGAGGCACCTTTGATCGTAGTACATACAGAGCGCACACAGACCCGCATAAACTTTTGAGAGGCGTGATGTCACAAAGCCCTGCTAAAATTTTACAGTTCGGATTTCGGGGGACAGGCCCATGCCTTATCTGGTAGTTTTATAATTTTCAGGCTCATCAGATGCAGATAGGCGGCGGCTTTGGCGTTAGTGGTAATAAACAAAATGCCACATGACCTGAGCTTACCTACATCTCGATCCTTTTACATCTGATCAGGGAGAGTGATGCTTTGATCCAAAGTCACCATCACATGCTCGCCTATGGAAACGGAGTGGATACTTTGGTGCATCAAGTTGCTATCAGTTCAGGTTCGAGATTAGACTGAAACTAAAGAAAACCCCAGTGGTGTGTTCTGTGTTGCGACTTCCCCTTTTCCTTTCCTTTCCTTGCCTTTGCCTTCCTCTGCTTTTATCCTTCTTTTAGCAGAGCATGAGCGGTTTCTGACGTCGATGATGCCTAGCAGCATCTGCAGCAGCACCCCTTGCAAGATGCAACTGGGGAGGCTTTGAGGAACATCCAATTGTTATCATTTTCAGTGTCAGTCAGTGCACCCGCAACTGAGTTTTATATGGGTGGTGATTGCGAGTTTGCTGTCACTCGACTGGGAGATGATGCCAACAGATTGGGCATCCATGGGTTCTTCTGAAGTGGACAGGTTGCATGCCCCTTCTGCAATCATCCTTTCTTTAAGAACATTATTATACCCTCCCTTTATCCTGCTTTGTAATTTGATATGGGACATTTTTATATACTATTCCGAGGATAACGAAAATGATCTTGCTCCACTGTGACACTGCACCTTGAAGGTTACCTGGAACTGGAATCTACTCAAAGAGATGTACAAATTTGACTGACTATCATCTGACTGTAAATCCAACCTGATGGGCAACTGTTTCTGGTGAGAAATTCCATGATTCTGATTGCTCGAATGTAAAAGACGGCCCACTATACAAATTTAGATGGACCTCGTATTCTCTTATGACCAAGGCACTGAAGTCACTATTTGTATTTTCTCAGAGAATCACGGCTAATAATAATGCTCTTAACGCCTCGTGTGTAAAGCCTACCTTTTATTGGGGCAGAGAAGGAAAACATTCTAAAAGTATACCACAAAGGACCTCATTCAGCCATCTTCAAGCCTTTAACTTTTCAAAAAAAAAATCTTCAAGCCTTTGAAACGGTCTGACCAATGTACAAATCTTGTTCCTGAACTTTTAAGTAAATGGGAGGACTAAATATAAGACTGCAAGTGTACGAAAGATAATCCATTTCTTCCCATTTATTCTCGATGATAAAATTACACAAATAAAACTTATATGAACACATGCCTATTGTTGCTCCACCTGTTAGTTGGAATCGGTCAAAATATGAATCAACATGATATTTTGATGTAAGGAGACATTAAAAGGAAATAGAGATAAGGGGCTTACCTGATGCATTCCTTTCAAAAATAATTCATAACTTGATTGATTCTGATCTTTGATATTACTAGCTTCAATCAGATTACAGGAGGCATCATTACCTGCCCAATATGCACACTTAATGTTGAAAAGCAAATATGAATATTAATATTCAAAAAAGAACCTACTATATCTTCTTCCCCGCAAAAAAAAACCCTACTATATCTTCTTGAATGATTCTATCAACCTTTCTCAAGTTTGGAACATGAGTGAAAAAGGTGATGACTCCTCTCCTTTTTTGAAACCCATGGGAGTACGTTAGAAAGATGTCTTCAAAAACGATGTTCAAAAGTCATATCCATGACAATGATGTCTGCCTTATAAGGTTTTCTAATTTCTTTACGTGCATATGTGAGGACAAACGCATATTCTCTTTCTAGAAGGGGAAGCTAGTCTTTTTGGAATTCCCCCGATGTGCATCGCAGCTACACACTCATTTTATCTTTCAAATAAACCGGAGAAGTGTCCAATATATACTCCATACTAAAACCACAATTGGTACAAGCATGTTGTAGAGCCAACAATGAACAAACAACATCATATTTATAATGAAACAAAATACGCTGATCTTTTGTTTTTGTGAGAAAAACTGGATGATCTTAATAATTATAATCAGGTGTGCATCATCTATTGTAACTAATACTTCTCTACTATCGTGCCTGTACATACCACACATTGATACATCTTTAGTTATCGTAGAGATATAATACCATATACATGTTCGTCAATGCAACCAAATACGATCTTACTATTAATCAGGTGGATTATATTGTAATATTAGTGAATCACTGTCAATAATAAATAGAAGAGGTTGGAGGCTATTGTATTAAATAATACTATAATGAATAATCTCTCCAATCGTAAAAGAATGTCGGTGCCGATCAGAGAGACCGAGCGAGTATAAAATAATACTAGCTGAACATTTTTCGAGCAGGTAGAGAATATCATAACAATTAATGGTCAGATATTTTGGCCCAAATAATAACTTAGTACGCACATGGGCTGATGGGCCTGTGAATTCGGCCTGCTCTAGTTTAATTGGGCTAGACGCATCCTACCAGCTCGTCAAACGACTACGAGATTGATTTGAACTTTATTCCATGTGCACTAATCGAATTTCTTGTGGAAAATATTACTTCCTCTGGGCTGACACGATTTCCTTTGTTTAGACGAGCCAGCCACAGACGCAATGTTCTTCAAACCCGTTAGTCCACGCTCCGTTTTTTTTTTTAGAAATGGGGTATCCCGGCCTCTGCATCCAAAGGATGCACACAGCCTTTTTATTTCAATAAAACAATCGCAAGAGCCTTACAAGATTACACATCGATCAGCCTGAAGCCATCTACTTTGCGACAAATCGCAATATCAACTGAAATGAAGGGGATGGCCATGGTTAGAACCTATGCCCTAACCGCACACCTACGCACATCATTCAATTCGGCACCACAGTCAGTGTGCACCTATGTACATGCTACAGGAGTCGCCGCCACCGTCTTCCACGCATCTTCTTTAAAGCATAGATCTCCGCAATGATCTTGACAGACCTCCCGTCGACGCCACCATGACGCCACATAGCGCCTCCGCCCTGCGCGAATCCATGAACAATCGTCCGACACCAAGACCCCGCTGCGCCACGCTGCCGAGACCCAGTGTTGTCGACGTTGTAGAAGAACACCGCACCGCCTTAGGGATCCTCCAACCAGTATCAACTCCAAAAACAACGCCCACAAGTGGGAGAGCGACACTGAACGCCACTGTCGTCCAATCCGGGAGACCCAGATTTAGGGTTTCCCCCGGAGTTGCCCGGACTAGTAGACAGGAATCGATCACCACAAAGAAGCTCCAAACCGATGCCTCCAAGGAGGAAATGACGCTGAACGCCACCATCGATTGATTTGAGGATCTAGGGTTTCCCACGGAGGCTGACCTTTGCGCAAGACCGGGATCCGATCCACCAAGCCCAGCGCCGCCCTTGTCTTCACCTCCTGCGAAGAGCTTGACGACGTGGTCGAGGAGGGCGACCAGCCTCGCTAGGAGGCGCACCACCGCCACCATATCCAGGGCCGCCGCCCTGGGATCCAACCTCCGCCGCGGACGACGAAGGGGCGCCGCCCGTCACGCCGCAGCATCTCCTCGCGCCGCCATGAGGATAGCTGAGACACCGAGGTGCCCGGCCCGGCACCGCGCCCGTACAGCGCAGGCGCTCGCACGGGGAGGAGGCGTCCCCGCCGCCGCCGGCAATGCCCCGGCTTTGCCAGGCCGCGCCCCGTGGCAGCGGCGAAGGGAGGAGAGCGGATCGAGGGGGGGCTAGACGGCGGCGGGATCTGGGGTCCCCCTTGATCCCCAAAATCTCGAGGATAGACATGATGTCAACGTACAAACTAACACATTAGTTTTCAAATTTACAGTCACTAAATGGTCCCTTTTAGAATCTGAGACACAAATTATTCGATCCTAGATAATCTGGTCCGAGACATAATATATCTTTCCCTGCTTGCTGATCCGCACGGCTATGTATTGCGCGTTGACGCCCGATGATCCTGTTGCCTCTTGCAGGGAGAACACACGTCGTTTTTTTCTGTCTCTCGCTTCATATTTTGCAACGGATGTGGTGCGCGGGATCCGGAGAGACAGCGGTGGTGCAGGAAAAATATGGTGAGATTCCAATGGTGGAGTAGAGCAGGAGGTGGATGGAGCTCTGATACGTCTCCAACGTATCTATAATTTTTGATGCTCCATGCTTGTTTATACACCATTTGCCTACTGTTTCGTTAGACTTAGTGGCACTTTAATGCATTTTCCGGAACTAACCTACTAACAAGTTGCCACAGTGCCAGTTCCCTGTTTTCTGCTGTTTTTGTGTTTCAGAAGTGATACACAGGAAATATTCTCGGAATTGGACGAAACAAGTTCCTGAAGTCTTATTTTGTCCGGGAGCTTCCAGGGATCCGAACAGAAGTAGGAGAGGGGCCACAGGCCGCCCTCACACCAGGCTGGCGCGGCCTAGGCCCTGGCCGCGCCGCCATGGTGTGAGGAGGCCTGGGGCCACCCCTGACGATGCCCCTTCGCCTATAAGAAGCCTCAGGACGGAAAACCCTAGGAGAGTCGGTGAAATTTCCAGAACAGTTCCGTAGCTCCGCCGCCACCGTCGACGAATTTCGGGGGACAGAAGTCTCTGTTCCGGCACCCTGCCGGGACGGGGAAGTGCCCCCGGAGCCATCTCCATCGGTCTCCATCGCCATCTCCATCGACCTCACCGCAATCTCCATCAACCTTGCTGTCTCCTATGATAAGGAGGGAGTAGTTCATCCCCGGGGCTAAGGGCTCTACTGGTAGCTATGTGGTTCACCTCTCTCTCCCATGATGTGATCTTTATGTGATTGTGAGCTTTGTATCATGTTGAATAAGTAGATATTACTCTTCTTCATTATGTGTACTCTAGTGTGTTATTAAAGTAATCTATTCCTCCTACCATGGTGTAACGGTGACAGTGCGTGCATCATGGTGGTACTTGGTCTAGGCTACGATTGTGATCTTTTATGGATTATGAGAATAATTATCACTATGATAGTATTGAAGTGATCTATTCCTCCTTTCATGGTGTAATGTTGACAGTGTGTGCACCGTGTTAGTACTTGGTCTAAGTTGCAATAATATCTATCTTGAGTTGTGATTTGATTTGGATATCTCTATGAGTGGTGTTTGTCAAGTACTTGATGAACTTTGAGGAGTGCTTCGTAGCCCTACGCAATGATTAGTGTTATTCAATAGGAGAGTAATTCAGAGTACCATAGTGAAGAGAAGTTATTTATTTGTTCAATTATGTTATATTGTTGGGAGTGTGTCCACTAGTGAAAGTATGATCCCTAGGCCTTGTTTCCAAGCTTTGCACACCGTTTACTTGCTGTTTTGTTACTTGTTTGCTTGCTGCCATTTTTATTCCAGATTGCATTTACTACTTATAATCATCTATACCACTTGTATTTCACTATCTCTTCGCCGAACTAGTGCACCTATACATTTGACAAGTGTATTGGGTGTGTTGGGACACAAGAGACTTTCTGTATCATAATTGCAGGGTTGTTTGAGAGGGATAGCTTTGACCTCTTCCTCCCTGAGTTCGATAAACCTTGGGTGATCCACTTAAGGGAAACTTGCTGCTGCTCTACAAACCTCTGCGCTTGGAGGCCCAACACTGTCTACAAGAACAGAAGCGTGTGTAGAGATCAAGCTCTTTTCTGGCGCCATTGCCGGTGAGGTAAGGTAAAAGGTACTCGCATCCTCCTGTGTGAGTGCTCGGAGTTATTTCCTTTAGATTCTGCAATTATATCTTTTTGTTTCTTGTTTTTATTTTCACTAGTTAGGCTTAATGGAAAACAAAGAGTTCTTTAATCTTTTTCCTGAGTTTAGATATGAAGTGTTTGAAGAGAAAATTGAAAAACCTTTGGAGCTTAATTTGCATGCTAATAGTGATGTTAGTATGAATGTTTTGAACACTGTTATTACTAATGCTATAGAAAAGTCAAAGCTTGGGGAAGCTGGTTTTGTTAAGCATGATATTTTTAGTTCCCCAGCTTTAGTGGAGAAAGTTTGTTCTGATAATATTTTATCTCCCATATGTGATGTTCCTTCTTATGATGATATGTTTGAAGAATATGCTTTGCGAAATAGTTGCTCTCTAGCTTGTGATGATACTAAACCTCTAGTTTATGATGGTTATGCTGATGAGTATAATATTTTCAGTTCACCTACTATTGAGGATAAAATTAGTTATGATTACAATATGCCTCCGATTTATGATGATTATGGTGATGAGAATAATTATTCTATTGAATTTGCTCCTACAACTATTGTTCCTGTGGTGAGTATTAATTCTTTTATGCTTGTGGCTCATGATAGGGATGTTTTATGTGATAGTTATATTGTTAGTTCTATTCATGATGCTACTAAAAGTTATTATGAGAGAGGGAAACATGGTTTGATGGATCTCAACAATATTAAGTTTCCGCTCTTTATGTTGCAAATCTTGAAGTGGCACTTGTTTTATCTATCCATGCTTGCTGCTATGTGCCTCGTTGATTTATTTTCTTACAAGATTCCTATGCATAGGAAGTGGTTTAGATTTAAATGTGTTCCATATTTGCTTGTTGATGCTCTCTATTGCTTTAAGTTCCTATATGGCTGACGAGGGTTAACTCGACAAATGTCCTAGATGAAGGACTTAGGATCGGGGAGATAGGGCGTCGGATGAACTCGAAGGTAAAGTTAGTCGAAATAGGTATGTGTCGAAAGTAAACTTGGGTGTTTAACCTGGCTTGCTTTCAATCTGGCCTACACCGTCCCCTCCTGGCCCCTTTATATAGGTGGTCAGGTCTTGAGGATCGGGTAGGGTCCGATACAGATTACAATATCGACATACGATTAGGAACTCGTATTCGACTATCATTACAATTGGGCCTAGCTATACGGGCCTTAGGGGTACTCAACTAACGGGCTCTATTAACTATACCCTTGTCAGTAGCCCCTGAGATTCTACCAGAATTGCAAATTTGGGTTGAATCTCTAATCTTTAAATCTTCGACTTGATCAATTCTTCGACTTCTTCTTATCTTCGAATCTTCGACTTGGTCTTGCGACTTATTTTCATGATATTCTTTTGCAAGGGGTTTTGATGAACAAGCCTGACAACTCTGACGGATCAAGAGGTCAGTTAACTGCCGGAACAGATACTTGTCACCTACTTCAAATTCAATCCCCTTGGACTTGAATTCGGGATACCGGTCAAATCCACTATTTTGCCGCATTTAGGACTTACAAAGAATGAATCCCAGTGATTCTCAGGGTACCCAGTGCGTCCACCAGGATTTTCTTCGCGTCGTAGACACGGATACATACCAGCAGAGCGCATCCATGTGCGTATACCAGGCCACACAGGACGGATCCCGGGGTCTTACCTTCGTGATAAATCACGGCATTCGAGTTTCGTTGCGATAACGCAACTCGAGAATCTTATGTCGCAGCCAAGTTTTTGACTGATAAAATCAAAGAATTTCGGACTTTAAATTAACTTCTTCGCTCCCGATGGGAGTAATCTCTTTATATTTCGTCGACTATGTTGTCGAAGTTTGTATAACAATCTTTCTTCATCTGCACTATTGATTGTCTCATCCTCTATCGGGTGCGCGCTCAGCGCTCCCGATGGGAGTAGCCCCCGAGACTATGTTTGGATACTTGTAACCAAGCATAGGCTCAAAGTTCAGTTCTTCTTCCTCCTGTTAACGTCTACTGTTTGCAAGCCCCCGAGTCCAAGTCAAGGTTTTCATATCGTGCGACCACAGTCTCCTCTTCTTGTTTTTTCTCTTTGGTATTATCGTCTGCTGTGTGCAGAATTTAACTCCTATTGTAAAATATGTTTACGGGCCTTGCTTTAGCACGGGGGCCCGATAATACGTGCTTATAAATAAAGCACCCTCTGGCAAGGGTAAAAACCCTAATCAGATTCTTCCTCCGCCGCATCATCTTCTCCCTCCATCTAGGGTTTTCCTAGCCTTTTCCTTTGTCCACATGGCTGATGCAGATGGTTCCCGTCTGAACCTTGGCTCTCTGGTGGCGCCACGAGGTCGAGGTCGCCCTCGTGGAAGCAAGGACAAGAACAACGCAACTCCGGCCGCCGCAGGGTCGTCACTGGCCGTTCCAGCCAAGCGCCGTCCCGGTCGCCCACCTGGGAGCAAAAATAAGCCCAAAGTGACTGGCGCTGCCCCAGGTTCAAGCGTTCCTCCTCCTGCTGCTTCCGCTGCTCCTGCTGCTCCTCCCCGAATCTTTTCTTTCTTCTGCATTGCTATGGCACAGTGCCGCGAGATTCAGCGCCTCACGCTGAATTTCACCAAGTTCATGGATGGGCGGGAGCTGCGGGAAGCGGTTCTCCGTGAACAGTCTGGCAGTGGGACTCCATACGAGGTGGAGGTTTGGTATGACGGTGATGGCGAGCAGTACTTGAGGGGTGGCTGGTCACAATTTGCAGAAGACCATGACATCCACCAAGGCTTCTTCATGGCCTTCGACTTCCACATCGGCACGTCGAAGTTCGACGTGAAGATCTATGACGGCACCCAGTGCCAGAAGAAGTACGAAGCTGAAGTCCACTTCCATTAGGATCTTCTTTTTATGTAATTTCACTTGACAATGTCCTTGCCGCCGTGTTATCTGTAATGAATATTCGTACTCTACTTTGATGGTTTTGCTAGTACCATGAAAACAAGTTACTGTTCTGAGGTATGCTTGAGATATATCGGGTTCTTTGCGAACCAATTGGTATGAAGAATATCGGGTTCTTTTGTGAACCAAATTGTTTGAATATTATCAGGTTGTCTGCACAACCTTTACAGTGAAAAAGGTCTCCATGTCGCGATAGAAATTTCGTCCGTACGACCCGAGGGTTGAAGCCCCCGAGCGGAGAAGTAGAAATACTTGTACAATTTTGTCGAGTTTAACCCAAAGAACCCGACCTATGGCCTCATGTTCTGGGTTCAGAAGGTTAACTCGAATTTAATGATACCACTAGATTTAGTCTACGCGTAAAAACGTCGTAGCTGCTCCGCATTCCATGGATTACTCTCGTCTTTTCCTGTCTTCTTGTCTTGTAGTCGATATGCTCCTCCTGGAATTACTTCTGTGACGATGTAGGGTCCCACCTAAGGGGACTCCAATTTGCCATGGCTGTCTTGCCTGAGTCGCAAAACTAGGTCTCCCACCACGAAGGATCGTGGACGAACTCGACTACTGTGGTAGTTTCGTAGACACTGTTGATACTGCGTGGCTCTTTCTAATGCCTTATCCCTTGCTTCATCTAGTGCATCGACATCGTTTTGCAGTGCTTCTGTCGATGTTGTCTCGTCGTATGCCGTCACTCTTGGGGCCTCGTGTGTAACTTCGACTGGAAGCACGGCTTCTGCGCCATGGACCAGGAAGAAAGGAGTTTCTTGAGTTGCTGCGTTAGGCGTAGTTCTTAGGCTCCAAAGAACGGAGGGCAATTCTTCTACCCAAGCGCTCTTGGCTTTCTCGAGAGGTGCTAAGAGCCTCTTTTTTATCCCACTACATATCAGGCCATTGGCTTTTTCGACTTGCCCGTTTGTCTTCGGGTGCGCCACAGATGCGAATTTGAGCTTGATCCCTAGTCCGTCGCAGTAACTCTTGAATTCCTTTGAAGTGAAATTTGTCCCGTTGTCTGTGATGATGCTATATGGTACACCAAAACGGAATACTATTGACTTGATGAAGCTGATTGCTGCTGTAGAATCTTGAGTAGTTATCGGGGCCGCTTCCACCCACTTGAT
Source organism: Dactylis glomerata (assembly GCA_007115705.1). Lineage (NCBI taxonomy): Eukaryota > Viridiplantae > Streptophyta > Magnoliopsida > Poales > Poaceae > Dactylis > Dactylis glomerata. The sequence continues at coordinate 3,754,156 of QXEO01000533.1, read as the reverse complement.
AAATTTATCGACTGCCACTAGCATGTAAACATGCCCTCCTGGCCAGGATTTGTGCAGTTTTCCCACCATATCGAGGCCCCATTGCGCAAAGGGCCAAGACAATGGTATTGTTTGTAGCTCCGCTGCTGGTGCATGCGGTCTAGATGCAAATCTTTGACATGCTTCGCACTTTCGAACTATATCTTTTGCGTCTTCGATGGCTGTTAGCCAATAGAATCTTGCTCGGAAAGCTTTTGCCGCTATTGCTCTGCTGCTAGCATGATGGCCGCATACTCCGCCGTGTATATCTTTTAGTATTGCTTGTCCTTCCTGGGGCGTTACACAACGCTGCAAAACGCCGGTAATACTCTTCTTGTATAATTTCCCCTGCAACACGACAAACGCTTTCGATCTTCGAGTTATCCTCTTGGCCTCCACTGCATCTTCTGGTAATTTTTTATTTATCATGTATGCAAGATATGGCTGCATCCATGTTTCTTCTATCATCATGACCTCCTCCTGTTCCGACGTAGCCCCCGAGCCTGCTGTAGTAGTCGAACTTTTTTCACTTTTTATTGATCTTTCCACTATTTCCTCCCAAAATACTCCGGACGGCACGGGTAAACACTGTGACCCGATATTTGCTAAATTGTCGGCTTCTTCATTACTGTTCCTACTTATGTGCGAGACTTCGCATCCATCCAACGTTCCTTCTAGATAGTGGTACAAATTCTTGTAGGCCATCATGTTGTCATTGATTGTGTCACATCTGTTCATAACTTGCTGGACAACAAGGTTGGAATCTCCAAATATTTTTAGGCGAGTTGCTCCACATGATTTAGCCATCTTCATTCCGTGCAACAAAGCCTCGTACTCTGCTTTATTATTAGAAGCCTGTGGAAAGCTCATCCTTAAGACGTACTTCAATTTGTCGCCATGAGGCGATATCAAAACTACTCCTGCGCATGCGCCTTGGACTCTCTTAGAACCGTCGAAGTACATTGTCCAAACACTGGATAAGTCTGGTGGTCCCGTGCTCTGCAGCTCTAGCCACTCTGCCGTAAAATCTGGCAAGACTTGCGACTTGATCGCCTTCCTTTTTTCGTACGTGATGTCCATGGGAGACAACTCGATTCCCCACAAAGAGACACGTCCTGTTACTGAAGGATTGTTCAATATGTTCGACAGTGGCGCCTCATTGACCACTATAATCGGGTGCACCGCAAAGTACTGCCGCAGTTTACGTGCTGTTGTGAAAACACTGTATGCCAACTTCTGATTGTGCGGGTACCTCTGTTTTGTTGGAGATAACACTTCACTGATGAAATATACCGGCCTCTGGACGCCATGGGCTTTTCCTTCTTCGCTTCTTTCGACTACCAATACTGTACTCACCACCTGATGAGTTGCGGCGATGTACAATAGTAGTGGTTTTTTTTCTTTTGGTGCGACCAGCACTGGTGGCGTGGAAAGCACTTTTTTCAATTGTGCAAACGCTGCGTCTGCTTCTTCTGTCCATTCAAATTTATCGTCTGACTTCTTCATAAGTGCATAAAAAGGAAGCGCCTTCTTCCCCAGTCGAGCAACGAAGTGACTTAGAGCCGCGACGCGTCCTATGAGTTTCTATACGTCGTGTAGTTTCGTGGGTTTCCCCATTGTTAAGATTGCTTGAATCTTCTCTAGGTTTGCCTCTATTCCTCGTGTTGATACCAAGAACCCCAAAAGTTGTCCTGCTGATACGCCGAAGGAACACTTTGTCGGGTTAAGCTTAAGCTTGTACCTGCTCAGGTTGTCGAAGGTTTCTGCCAAGTCGCTGATTAAAGATTTCTCTTCTCTTGTGGTGATGACTACATCATCAATGTAGACTTGGATATTGCGTCCTATTTGGCTTCCGAGGCAATTTTGCATCATCCGTTGATAAGTTGCTCCTGCATTTTTTAGGCCGAACGGCATTACTTGGTAGCAAAACACCCAGTATGGTGTGATGAAGGCTGTTTTTTCTTCGTCTTCTTTCTTCAATTTGATCTGATTGTAACCAGAATATGCGTCCAAAAATGAAAGCCTCGCGCATCCCGCTGTGGAATCGATTATCTGATCGATGCGGGGTAGATGGAAAGGATCCTTTGGACAATGCTTATTGAGAGATGTGTAGTCGACACATACTCTTTGTACGTCTGTGTTCTTCTTGGGTACTATGACTGGGTTCGATACCCAACTCGAAGTTTTGATTTCTCTGATAAATCCGGCATTTTCTAGCCTGTGCAATTCTAACGCTATCGCCTTCCTTTTAGGTTCATCAAATCGTCTCAATGGTTGCTTGACTGGTTTTGCCTTGGGATCTACATTTAGTGTGTGCTCGACGAGTTCCCTGGGAACCCCTGGCATGTCCGAGGGACACCAGGCGAAGATTTCCCAGCGCTCACGGAGGAACTCGACGAGCGCGCCTTCCTATGCGGGATCCAAGTTCACCGGAATTGATGTCGTCTTGTTTGGATCTGTAGGGTGGACCTGGATTTTCTTCGAGTCTTGCGTTGTGTCGAAAGCCTGATCTGGCAGGGATCGTCCAACGTCGGGTAGCACATTATGATCCGTTTCTCCTTTTAACCTCTCATATTCCGCTGTCATGCCGAAGGTTTGCGCCATCCTGTTGAATTCTCTGTCGCATGTGTTGGCTACTTCAAAGCTCCCTTGTACTATAATTGTTCCTTTAGGCCCTGGAATTTTTAACGTAAGATACGCGTAATGTGGTACTGCCATGAATTTTGCAAATGCTGGGCGCCCCAGGATTGCATGATATTGTGACGGCTAGTCCATAACTTCGAATTCCAGCTTCTCTCTTCGGTAGTTGCCGCTACTGCCAAAGCAGACATCGAGTTCTATTCTTCCCAAAGGGTAGTTTGCGGCTCCTGGTACTATTCCGTGGAAGGAGCAATCTGTTGGCTTCAGACTCGTCAACGAGATGCACATTGCCTTTAGGGTTCTAGCATATATTAAGTTTATGCCACTCCCTGCATCCATGAACACTCTTCCGATGTCGTACCCTCCTATTTGCGCCTTTAAAACCATAGGCGAGTGGCCTGGCCTGGGAACTTTCCTCGGGTGGTCTGCTCTACTGAACTTAACTGGTTGTTCTGACCACCGTAGGTACTCTGTGGTAGCTGGTGGTGATGATATTGCTAGGTTTACTTGCCTGGATATGCTCTTTCGCTCTTTCTTTGACTTGGGCACCGGTTGAATCATGGCTGATATGTAAACTTTTGACTCTAAGTGCCTTGCTAGCCTTTGCATTTGATATCCCTGACTTCTGTGTTTTTCTCCTTGCCTCCCTCCTTGACTTGAGCCCATGGCACTTTGCAGCCTTAGGAATGTTCTACAATCCTTCATCTGATGATTTGAGACTCTTTTCCCGTCGAGATATGCGTAGTGGATTCGACAAGGTCCGTATAGCATATCCTCGGCCGAAGGACCGGAGTATCTTGATTTTTCTACTCCTTTTGCTTGAAACCTCCTGCTTTTATATCCTTCCTCTTCTTCTACTACGTAGCCCGCGGCTACCTGACTTCGCCTTTCTTGGTTACCCCTGCTGCGGTATCGTCTCCTCTGTCTGCTTATTCTGTCGACTTCTGGTGAACGTTCTCTTTTATTATTGTATGCGTCTTCTCCATCAGCGAATTTGTTGACTTGTTCCATTAACTCGGCTACTGTCGTAGGTCTTGTTCTTCCTATTTCTTCCACGAGATCTGAGCGACGAAGTCCGGCCGTAAAGGCGTCTATTGCTCGTTCATCGGAGACGTCCTCTGCTGAGTTTTTGATTATACTCCAGCGTTATATATACGAACGTAGAGTTTCGCCTTTCCTCTGCGCGCACGCCTTGACTTCCTCCAGTGATGCTGGGCGCTTATATGTTGAACGAAAATTTCGTGCGAATTGACTTTCGAGTTCCCCCCAACTTCCGATGGATTCGTTGGGTAGGGTATTCAACCAGGACCGTGCTGCGCCGGTGAGGTGTAGCTGCAAACTTTGCATTGCAGTCGCCTTTGTTCCCCCCAATATCTGTACTGCCTGCAGATAGTCTGATAACCATAGGGTAGGTTCTTGTGACCCGTCATACTTATGTTGGTCATGTGGCAGTTTGAATCCTTTGGGTACCCGCGTTTTGCGAACCCTGCGGGTAAAGCATAACGCACCCATCTCTTTATCGTCGTCTTCATAATTTTCTTCCCTCCAAGCATGACGTGATTTGTTTACTCGAGTTTGCGCTATTATAGTTCTTGCGTCCTCTTTCCTCTTCTGTCGCCTTTCCTCTTCTGATGACTCGTTGTACTCGTTATCTGCAAAGTTGTATCTGAACTTCTCCTTTTCCTTGCAGCTTATCGACTTTGCCTCTGGGCCTTTTTCCCTGATCTTGCTTTCCACTATTCCAAGACTTCGTATCGCGGCTTGGTGCATATCTTCTCGCGGGTCCCCAGGTTTTGGCCTTGTAGTTAGTAAATACGCTTGTGCTGCTACCAATGCTGCTTCTAGCGTTTCTTGTATGAAGTCGTCTTCCTCCTCTTCTGACTGTGGGGTAGGGCTCCTTGAGTACCTTTCTTCTTCGCTGCGCGCCGTCACCCCTCTATTGTGCTTTGGGTCTCCGTGCCTTTCTCTGCTGTACTCTGAATCTTCATTATAGTCTTCCCAGTACTCCTCCCTTGATATATTGTTATTGTCTTGAAAAACCATGTCTCTTTCCTCCCTTAGTTTCTTCCTGTGTTGGTATAATGCATACTGATAGCCCATTAGAACTTCTCTTCTCAATCCTTCGGGTACTTCTGTACAATGATTGATAGCTGATTTGATCATTCTCCATTCGCCAGCCGAAACGTGGACTTTCTCCTTTTCCTTTTTGTTGTGTTCTTTCATTTTGTCGACTTGCTTGTCGACCTTTTTACTTCCTTCGTTGTTGTTTTCTTCTTCTGCTTCAGTGATAATAACGCATAACTGATGCACTTTGGAGACGCCGCTGCTTCCCCCGGCGGAGTCCTTTGCTTTGTTGTGCGTCTGGCACGCTCTTTCTTCTGAGTCGAAATTTTCCCGAATTTTGTCGCCTTCTGCGATTGGTGCTTTGTCGAAGCTGACCGGCGAGTTTACCTCGCTGGAAGAGTCTTTTGATGATTCCAACGTTTCCTCTGTTTCGGGCTTGTTTGCCGACGGATCTGATTTCGTCGAATCCGAGAGGCGGGATGAACCCGATGGCCCTATAATGATGCTTAGACTTCCAATGGTTAACTCTATCTCTTGATTTCCGTCGAGTTCTGAACTGCTGTTGGCTAAAAGCGAAAAAACCGTCGAATTCATGATTCCAACGCCCAGATCCCCACGGTCGGCGCCAATTGACGAGGGTTAACTCGACAAATGTCCTAGATGAAGGACTTAGGATCGGGGAGATAGGGCGTCGGATGAACTCGAAGGTAAAGTTAGTTGAAATAGGTATGTGTCGAAAGTAAACTTGGGTGTTTAACCTGGCTTGCTTTCAATCTTCCCTACACCATCCCCTCCTGGCCCCTTTATATAGGTGGTCAGGTCTCGAGGATCGGGTAGGGTCCGATACAGATTACAATATCGACATACGATTAGGAACTCGTATTCGACTATCATTACAATTGGGCCTAGCTATATGGGCCTTAGGGGTACTCAACTAACGGGCTCTATTAACTATACCCTTGTCAATGGCGCCTTTGCCTCAAGCTCTTATATGGCGCCCACATGAGCATCTTTGCAAATTACTGCGCCTATCTCAAAGGCGTTAAAGAAAAAGCACTCTTGGGAGATAACCCATTGTTTATTTTCAATACTTTTTATTTTATTTGAGTCTTGGAAGTTATTACTACTGTAATAACCGCTCCTTATCCTTTTTATTTCGTTGTTGTGCCAAGAAAAGCCTCTAATTTGAGTGAGGTAAGATTTGGGGATGTTGCTGTCCTGAAACTGTTTTTGGTGCCGCACCGTAAAAATTCGTTAAAATTCTCTGTATATCTTTTGGACCTGCGATTTCTTGTGCATATGCCCCAGGTTATATCCAAACTTTCGTTAGTTGAACACTTTTTGATTTGAGCAACAGAAAACCCCTCAAAAATTCGACCTTTGTCAGTTGTTCTGTTTTGACAGATTTCTGCCAATATTTGTGTTTGCCGCTTTATCGCTTTCTTTTGAGTTCTTTTGATCACGGAACTTTTGGGGAAGTTGCTACAGTAGTATGTGCTATATATGTGGTGGTTTTGAGTTGAAACCTGAAGCAAAAAGAGGTTGATTATATGTTATGCTACACTAATGTTGCTAATAGATTTGTGTTTAGTTTTGCATGAAGGAAGTTTTCAAGTTTAGGGATTGGAGAATGATGAGATGAGTTGAAGAATGGACAAAAGCTCAAGCTTGGGGATGCCCAGCACCCCAATAAATATCCAAGAAGTACAAGCGTCAAAGCTTGGGGATGCCCCCGAGGCACCCCCTTCTTCATCGGAAAAAATCAGGTCACCTTTCAAAACACTATATTTTTATTGCTCCATGCACTATATGTTTTTCTTGGAGCGTCAGTTGTTTTAGTTTTCATTATTAGTTTTGTTTTGTTTGCTGCAATAAATGGTTAGATCACATCAAATTTCCTTTGGAGGAGATGAACTCGCTTTTCATTTGATAAGAACACTCTAGTTTTCACTCTTATCGTTCAACGAGTGTTCTCTTTTTCTGCTACTGCGTTTAGCCTTTGTTTTTCGCTTTGATTTTTGTTCAGACCTTGTCATATCTTTTCATCAAGGTGTATTTTTGCCTCTGATCTTTATTGGTTTTCATCAAAAGAGGTGTTTATAAAAAGTTCGAATGGTGTTGGAAAAGAGAAAAAACTTTATGCAAAAAAGTGGTACAAGAAAGAGCTTGTGTAGACTGCGGCCTAGGCTTCTGCATGTCGTGCTTGATGTCTTTTTGATAGTATGCTTAGTGGTTTTGCTGTAGCATGACTTGTCTCAAATAACTGAGATTGCTTAATGAGCCTTTGAAAAAATCATACGTTGTTTTTATTGTATGGAAGCATTATTTTGGTTTTCTCCTTTGATGCTTTATTTGGGTTGACTTGGCGTATGCTCACACATGTTAGACTCTTAAAAGTCGCCAATAGCCTCTATGATCATTTAGTTTTTGACTTTTGATGCCATCGTATGCTTCTTTTAATGTCGCTTTGTCGCTTTGCATGATTATGGCCGTTATTGCTCTCTTAGTTGGTCGCTCCCAGTCTTTTGCTAGCCCTCACTTTGTACTGAGTATGAGCTCTACTCGTGCATCCAACTCCTAAAAACCAAGTTTGTCATTGTGTCCACTATAAATTCCTATGCATGGTATTTGTAAGCCATTCCAAGTAAATTTTCATGTGCTACCTTTCAAAAAACCTTCAAAATACTTCTCGTTTTGTGACACTGTTTTCAGCTCATGGGGACGTAGTGGTCGGATTTGCTATCTTCCATATTGTTTCATTCCATAAAGAAAAAAAGAAAAAAAAAGAAAAGAAAAAAGGCACTCCTCCATGATATGTGAATGTCGGTGGGCACCTGATGGAATCGGTTAGCCATGGTTTGTGAAAGGAAAAAAGGTGGGGAGGAGTGCCAAGCTTTATAAAAAGAGCACAAAAGTGCCAATCTCTCTCTCAAAAACTTGCTTCATTTTTGTATAGAAGATAGTAAAAACCCCATTGCCAGTCGTTGACAAAGACAACCACCTCTCAAAACCAATTTTTATCTCTCTGTTTTACAAATGAAAAGCTCTAGCACATGTTTAATCACTGCTTCCCTCTGCGAAGGGCCTTTCTTTTACTTTTATGTTGAGTCACCACCTTCTACCTTTATGCACCATTAAGAGAGCATAGTTGTCATTCTGAGTATAATGTGCATTGTCCCAAAGTTTTCATTGATTGATTCATGATCATGGTTTCACTTGTTCTTAAATTATTTGTATCTAGTCACCCTCTTAAACTTGAAGGTGTCCTATGCATTTATGTTTTGCTCTCCATGAAGGACAAGATGAAAACCATTTGTATGTTTTTCCTTATGATTTGAACACACGTTTGACTTTCATTGTTTCATTTTCATGATCTTTTGTTTGTGTTCATTTGCATGTTTACAATATGGTTGCTAAGTTCTTATTGTCAAGATTATATCTTTCATGCCCATGTTTTAAGTTCTTATGATCCCAGCACTCAATGCTTTCATAGATGATCAAGATTGTGTAGGTGCATGTCACCTCAAAAATTATTCTTTTGTTATCACTTACCTACTCGAGGACGAGCAGGAGTTAAGGTTGGGGATGCTTGATACGTCTCCAACGTATCTATAATTTTTGATGCTCCATGCTTGTTTATACACCATTTGCCTACTGTTTCGTTACACTTAGTGGCACTTTTATGCATTTTCCGGAACTAACCTACTAACAAGTTGCCACAGTGCCAGTTCCCTGTTTTCTGCTGTTTTTGTGTTTCAGAAGTGATACACAGGAAATATTCTCGGAATTGGATGAAACAAGTTCCTGAAGTCTTATTTTGTCCGGGACCTTCCAGGGATCCGAAGAGAAGTAGGAGAGGGGCCACAGGCCGCCCTCACACCAGGCTGGCGCGGCCCAGGCCCTGGCCGCGCCGCCATGGTGTGAGGAGGCCTGGGGCCACCCCTGACGATGCCCCTTCGCCTATAAGAAGCCTCGGGACGGAAAACCCTAGGAGAGTCGGCGAAATTTCCAGAACAGTTCCGTAGCTCCGCCGCCGCCGTCGACGAATTTCGGGGGACAGAAGTCTCTGTTCCGGCACCCTGCCGGGACGGGGAAGTGCCCCCGGAGCCATCTCCATCGGTCTCCATCGTCGTCTCCGCCGTCTCCATCGACCTCACCGCCATCTCCATCAACCTTGCTGTCTCCTATGATGAGGATTGAGTAGTTCATCCCCGGGGCTGAGGGCTCTACCGGTAGCTATGTGGTTCACCTCTCTCTCCCATGATGTGATCTTTATGTGATCGTGAGCTTTGTATCATGTTGAATAAGTAGATGTTACTCTTCTTCATTATGTGTACTCTAGTGTGTTATTAAAGTAATCTATTCCTCCTACCATGGTGTAACGGTGACAGTGCGTGCATCATGGTGGTACTTGGTCTAGGCTACGATTGTGATCTTTTATGGATTATGAGAATAATTATCACTATGATAGTATTGAAGTGATCTATTCCTCCTTTCATAGTGTAATGTTGACAGTGTGTGCACCGTGTTAGTACTTGGTCTAAGTTGCAATAATATCTATCTTGAGTTGTGATTTGATTTGGATATCTCTATGAGTGGTGTTTGTCAAGTACTTGATGAACTTTGAGGAGTGCTTCGTAGCCCTACGCAATGATTAGTGTTATTCAATAGGAGAGTAATTCAGAGTACCATAGTGAAGAGAAGTTATTTATTTGTTCAATTATGTTATATTGTTGGGAGTGTGTCCACTAGTGAAAGTATGATCCCTAGGCCTTGTTTTCAAGCTTTGCACACCGTTTACTTGCTGTTTTGTTACTTGTTTGCTTGCTGCCATTTTTATTCTAGATTGCATTTACTACTTATAATCATCTATATCACTTGTATTTCACTATCTCTTCGCCGAACTAGTGCACCTATACATTTGACAAGTGTATTGGGTGTGTTGGGGACACAAGAGACTTTCTGTATCATAATTGCAGGGTTGTTTGAGAGGGATAGCTTTGACCTCTTCCTCCCTGAGTTCGATAAACCTTGGGTGATCCACTTAAGGGAAACTTGCTGCTGCTCTACAAACCTCTGCACTTGGAGGCCCAACACTGTCTACAAGAACAGAAGCGTGTGTAGACATCAAGCTCATGAGAAGGCAGCAGGAACCGGGGAAAGATGGGGAAAGGGGATAAACGAGAACGAAGAGATAAGGTCTGGTAGTGTGTGGTGTGCGGGCCCATCGCGGACGCATGTCGCGCTGTGGAGGCGGAGGATACGTGAGTAGAATCCTCCGAGTGATCTGTATCATTTTCCATAAAATATTAGCTGAACATTTTTTTTGGAGCAGGTAGAGTGTATCATAACAATTAATGGTCATATTTTTTGGCCCATCAGAAAAAAATTAGTACACATATGGGCTGGTGGCCTGTAGGGCAGCTGCTCCCGTAATGAATTCGGCCTACTCTAGTTTAATTGGGCTAGACGCTTCCTACCAGCTCGTCAAACGACTGCGAGCTCGATTTGAACTTTATTCGATGTGCAATAATCGAATTTCTTGTGGAAAATAGTACTCCCTCCGATACATAGTATCACTAATTTCAGCGATGAAGCTGGAGAAAAATGGCATGGGAGTCATCACTGTGATCTTTCTATTATACTGGGGTCATTCTCTATAAATCAACACTATCTAATACTATTAGTGAAGGACTTTCCTATTTTCATTTGGGTCGGCTTGATACCAATGGTCTCAAGGCGACACTTATTATAGATAAGCGCTTTGCCAAAAAAAATTATAGGTAAGTGTAAGTGTATGATAAATAAATTAGTATAGTATGTTGTTGTGTATTCATGTGTTCTAGGGTGCGGTAGTTTAGATTCAGGCTATTTGGAGCATGATTTTTTTAAAAGTAATCATATTTCAAATATTAAAAACATTTTGAATAAATCCAACATACTTACACCAAGATCTGGTCTTCAAACCCGTGAAGCTTCATCAATAAAAATCTTCATTTGTGATCGAAAATTAACAAAAATATAACTGAATTTGTGGATCTATAATAGCAAAAATATATTTTCTCAAAATAAAAAGGGCTCCTTTTAATCAGAGATCTCGATTTCCTATTCTCGAACAAGCCATGAGTATTCCATCTGGTCTGACACGACTTCCTTTGTTTACACGAGCCAGACACAGATGCAATGTTCTCCAAACCCATTCTATTATTTTATTATCTATTCCTTTCGTTTTTTATAAAATATTTTTATGGAATACTAGTATTCCATAAAAAATATTAATTTTGCAAACTTAAAATAGTCCGCGCTCCGTTCGTAATACTATTAGATCCCCAAAACCTTGAGGATAGGCATGATGTCAACGTACAAACTAACACATTACTAGTTTTCTGATCAAATTTGCGTTTAGTAAATGGTCCCTTTTAGAATTCGAGACACCAATTATTCGATCCTAGATAATCTGGTCCGAGACATATATATCTTTGCCTGCTTGCTGATCCGCACGGCTATCTATTGCGCGTTGACGCCTGATGATTCTTTTGTCCCTTGCAGGGAAAACACGTCGGTTTTCTCTGTTTCCCGCTTCATATTTTGCAATCGATAATGTTCCCGCACGAATCGCATACACGCCAGATTGATTCCCGAACCTGAAATTAACAAGTGGTTTTCAGCTATTCCTCACCGGTTAGTCGATGAACATCAAGCAGATCTGCTTGCTAGCTATCAAGGCGGACGTGTGTCTCTGAATCACTTCCGGTCCCCGGACACACGCAGCAGAGAGATTCCGATTCCTGTTCCACACAGACGCGTGCACGGATTATCCAATGGCTGATTTCTGACGCGAGCTCGGCATCTCCTGTCGAAGAACGGCGATTTAGACAAAATTAACCCAAACTTGAAACGATTTCAAATAATAAACCATCGACGAAACTATTTCAAAAAAATAACCTCTTTTTGCTTCGCCATTCACGGTGGCGACGCAGAAGGTTGTGCATCGCCAGGGGGAGTGGCGAGGCGGTGGAGTGCGTCGCCACTCACGGTGGCGAAGCAGGTAAGCGTGCGTCGCCACTCGCGGTGGCGAAGCACAATGGCCTGCGTCGCCACTCTCAGTGGCGAAGCACTTTAGGGTTAGGGTTTCCCGCCCAGCCCCGAGCTGGCCTCCTCACTCACTTCCTCCCTCATCTCTTCACAGCAAAGGCGGCTGCTCTCTCTCCCCCTCTCAATCCTCCCACCCAAAACCACCCAAATCGAAGCTTTTCTCCGTGGATTTCTCCTTCCCCAAGTCTCCTAAGGTACTCTCCATCATTTCCCATTCATTTGACCCATTGGAATTTGCATATTTGGTTTTGAATCCCCAAATCTTGGAAACCCTAGAAAAATTGATTCACCCAAATTGCAATGTTGATTCTTGTTAATTTGGTCAATGTTGGCTTGTATGATGTGTATGAAGTATTTAAGTGTAGATTGGTAGGTTAGGGTAAGGGTTTGTGAGGTTAGGGTTTGTTGTTATGTTAGGGTTAGGGTTAGGGTTTTCTTGTTATGTTAGGGTTAGGGTTAGGCTTTTCTTGTTATGAAGTATGATGTGTTAGTAAATATTGGCAAAGGTACATATTAATTTTTTTACCTTATTGTTGTTATACAAAAATAGGTATGGCGAGAATTGTTCATGTTCACCATGTTGACAAGGAAGCATATTTGAAAGGAAATTTAGAGCCCGACCCGGATGAGCTTGACTTGGTGTTCGAGCGTACTCCTACGTACGCCGAGGTATTGGAACAAGTTAGGATAGAGTTGAAATGGATGGACCCTAGTGATGATGTTGAGTTGGAGGGTAGGCACAACGCCGGATTTGGCATGCATTTCCGTTGGAAGATAATGCGTATCAACTCCGAGCAACGTTGGGGTGCATACAAGGAGGTGGTGGCCGAATCTCTCGACAAGGCTCTTGAGTTATTTGCCACCAAAAAGGTTGGTGGTACTTTGCATGTGGACTTGAACCGGAGTGCCTCCCGGGTTGATGCTAGGAATTTTCCACCGAACCACCAAGAAGAAATGACGGATGGAAGTCCAATTTCAAAGGAGGACGAAGCATTGGAAGAGGAGGATGATGAGTGCGGGGATGATGACAATGATATTGAGCTTCATGACCACAATGTTGGAGATTTGGATATGTACTATACGCAAGAAAACATGGACCATGACATCCCGTACTCGCGATGCTATGCATCGGACTCGGATGACGATGGTCCCGAAGAAGAAGTTGATGAGGAAGGGTTCACGGCCAATGAGGCAGAAGTCCACGAGGAGGTATTGGGGCGAGATCATCGGATACCATTGTTCCGTGATCTTAGTCTCGCGGATGAAGCCACGGTTGACGGCGGCGAGGGTATAGTGCTTGGACCAAGGCCTACTTCTTACCGGGATGGCAATCACGAGAGTAATGGTATATCAAAAGGCTTGATGTTCAAAACCTTGCTGGAATTTAAACAATGGATCAAGGACTTCTCGGTTAAGTATCATCGTCCCTATACGGTGCTTCACTCAGACGTGAAGAAGCGTTACACTGTTAAGTGCGAGGAGGATCGATGTCCTTGGATTGTGCATGCAAGACCATGGAAGGGAGGACCCGAGTGGCGCATAACAAGTTGTGTGCCAACTCACATGTGTCGCGGAAAGAGGGTGGATGGCAAAGCGGTAAAGCACGATCACCGACAACTCACCTCCGAGTTCATCGCATATAGACTTTCCAATCAAATCTCGTCACTTCCAACAATGAGCATCAAAACAGTCATGGAGCTTGTGAAAGCTCTCTTTCACTATGATGTGAAATACGGCAAGGCATGGAAAGCAAAGCAAGCTGCATTCAGGATGTTGTATGGTGATTGGGAAGAAGCATACAACCGAATTCCTCGGTTGTTGTTAGCAATGGCCGATGCAAACCCGGGCATGGTTCATGTGGTAGAGCCTTATGGACAGGAAACAAGGATTTACAATGGAAGAACTGTCCGAGTATTTGGCCGTGCATTTTGGGCTTTCCAGCAATGCGTGAAAGCTTTCGAGCATTGTAGACCGGTAATCTCCGTTGATGGCACATTTCTGACCGGGCAATATAGGGGGACTCTCTTGGTTGCAATAGCAAATGATGCCAACAACCGTTTGGTTCCTTTGGCATTTGCTTTCGTTGAGGCGGAGAACAACAATAACTGGCAGTGGTTTTTTCACCTTTTGAGGACCAAGGTATTACCGCCACAAAGGGAAATTTGTGTCATTTCAGATCGACATCAAGGAATTCTCGCAGCTGTAAATATTGAAATTCCAGGGCATGCTCCTTTGCACCATAGATGGTGCATGAGGCATTTCTGTTCAAACTTCTATAGGGCATGTGGTAGCAAGGAGTTGACTGATGATCTTCAAGATTGTTGTCTCGCTTTCACTGACCGGCGTTTCGCAAACTTGTACATCAAATTGACCTCAAACAGAAAGCTCGATGCTAAGGGTCAAGCATTTCTCACTAGGCACATCCAAGATAGAACAAAGTGGGCAAGAGCCTACGATGAAAATGGTCGGAGGTACGGTCAAATGACAAGCAATATGGCAGAGTGCTTCAACAAGGTGCTCAAGGGTGTCCGTGCATTGCCCGTGACGGCAATTGTGCGATACACATTCGACAAGTTGAATGAGTATTTTTTGAAGTACTCAGATGAAACGGAAAGGCAGATTGCGGGAGACAATACGCAAAACCACAAATACGAGTACCCACCCAAAGTTGACGAGTGGAGGACATTTCAGTCCCGTAAGGCGGATTCTGAAGTTGCCACCGTTTATGATAACGAATAGCTCGTTTATCAAGTGAACGAGCCCGGAGGAACCACGGCCGACGGTGTCCAACACGGAGGCCGAGCTTTCAAGGTCTCGCTAAGGACTTGCGAGTGCACATGTGCGAGGCCATCTTTGGTTCATCTCGCTTGCTCGCATTTGCTAACGGCGGCTCGGGTGCGTCATTTGGACTACAATCACCCTCTCACCGTGAGAGAGTCAGAGTTCTCCATCACGACGACCAAGAAAACATGGGCTCCTAGATTTAACTCGTACCTAGACCAATCACAGTGGCCCGAGTATCATGGAATCCAACTCTGGCCCCATCCGTCATGGAAGGTTGTTAAACGTGGAAGACGTCAGACAAAGCGTTTTAGGGGTGATATGGATGGATGGGGTCGTGGTGGTGCGAGAGAATCAGGAAATGACCAATTTCAAGAGCCATGTGATAGAGCTCGTTGTGGAAAGTGTAATGGTCATGGACACAATGCTAGGACATGTACCCAAAGGAAAAGAACAAAGAGAAATGACTCAAACGCAAGCCAACCCATGAGTAGTCAACAAGGTGGTTCAAGCCACCAAGATGTTCCAAGCCAACAAAGGAGTACCCAACAAAGTGGTCCAAGCCACCGAGATGTTCCAAGCCCAAGCCAACATAGGAGTACCCAACAAAGTGGTCCAAGCCAACAACGGAGTACCCAACAAAGTGGTCCAAGCCACCAAGATGGTCCTAGCCTAAGCCAACAAAGGAGTAGCCAACATAGTGTTGCAAGCCAACAAAGTGGTCCTAGTCACCGAGGTGGTCGAAGCCACGGAGGTGGTCCAAGCTATCGTAATCCTAGGCAACAAAGAGGAAGACAACTAGGTCTTAGAGGAGTCCGTGGTGTAAATCGAACTAGTATGATAGGATATCTACAAGGACCATTTCCGTATGTACTTTTATTTTGTGCTCTACAATTTTTAAATTTGAGATAACATTTTACATATTGTGTTTACTAACATTTATCTCCACTCTTATTGTAGATATGGCGGGGAGTCAAGCCAACAAGGAGGGGGATCAGACCTTCAATGAGTCATGGAGGAAGGTGATGGAGATGGATGCGGCCGAGAGGAAGAAGAAAGAGGCAACACAAATGAGGATGGAAGAAGATCAACAATTGAGGATTCGTGAGGAAAGAATGAGGAGAGAAAGAGAAGAGCAACGTCAGAAGGAGCTTGCGGAGGGGGTAATAAAGAGCATTCGTGAGTACGACGAGATAATGAAGAGAGCCTACGATAAGATAAGCAACATGGAAGTAGAGATGGAGAGGGAGAGAAAGGTGAGTGGGACGGGACATAGCTCAACTCAAGGTCACAAGGAGGACGAAGATGTTCAAAATGAGGCTTTGAGGAGAGTGAAGGAACAAGATGCGGCCAAGAAAGTGGAAGAAAGAAAGAGGAAGCTGAAAGAGGAAGCTGAAAAAGAGGAAGCGGAGCGGAAAAGGTGGCAGCAAATGCGGTGGGAACATATGATGTGGCAGGACAAGCAGCGCGCCAAAGCACTTAAAGAGAAGAGAGAACGAGAAGCGCGTGAGTTGAAGCAGCGCCAGGCTGTTTGGGCGGCGCACCTAGCAAGGGAGAAGAAGGAAGAAGAAGAGAAGAAGAGGGAAAAGAAGGAACTATTTGAGAGGGTGGCTGCCGAGGCGCGTGCCATTAGGGAGGAGAAGGAAGAAGAAGAGAAGAAGAGGAAGGCCATGGCGAAGGCGAAGGCAAAGGGACCATGTTTGAGCGAGTAGAGCATTCGTGTGAACCTTGTGTGATCCCTCTCATTTCGAACCTTGTGAACCATGTCATTTAGAACTATTTGCTTCCATTTCGAAATATTGTGTGATCTCTCTCATTTCGAAATATTGTGTTTGTGTGATCTCTCTCGTTTCGATCTATGTGTTATGCTTGTGCACTAGTTGTTGCTGCTGAATTTCTGTAGAAATTTGACACAAGTTGCTTCTTTTTTTCATAGTTTTTGAGCATTTTTTCGAGGTCCAGGCTTGCTTCGCCACTCCCAGTGGCGATGCCGATTTGCTTCGCCACTCCCAGTGGCGACACAGCTTTGCTTCGCCACTCCCAGTGGCGACGCAGGTTTGCTTCGCCACTCCCAGTGGCGACGCAGCCTTTGCCTGCTGCGCTGCGGCCGGCGCAGCTGCCTCCTGTGCTTCGCCACTCCCAGTGGCGATGCACTGCTGCCTCGCCACTCTCTGTGGCGACGCAAGCCTGGATATATGAAATCAGCTCAAAATCTTCTTTTGAATATCATATATCATATATCAAAGAAGATCAAGCTCACAATATCATATATCATATATCATATATCATATATCAAAGATCATATATCATATATCATATATCAAAGATCATATATCATATATCAAAGAAGATCAAGCTCACAATATCATATATCATATATCATATATCATATATCATATATCATATATCAAAGAAGATCATATCAAAGAAGATCAAGCTCACAATATCATATATCATATATCATATATCAAAGAAGATCAAGCTCACAATATCATATATCATATATCAAAGAAGATCATATATGAAATTCGAGCACATGATCATATCCAAACATCAAGCTCATAGTTCAAATATTACATAGCTAAACATAGTGTCCGTCATAACAAGCACAAGTTCAAAGCGAGATTACTAAACATGGCAAGTTCATATAGATAGATAGCATAAAACCTAACTAAACATCTACTTTCTTCCACGCTTCCCTCCCCTACGTGGAGCAATCTTCCTCCGTGCCTCCAACACGAAATTATCATCGTCGGAATCGGAGACTTCTTCCGTGACCACCTTCTTCTTTGTCTTCTCCTTAAAATCATGTGGTGTGTACTTGTCCCTATGTACACCTTTGTTCTTTCTCTTCGATGGTAGGGGATCCTCTTGTTCCTCTTCATCCTCTTGTTCCGGCGTGGATTCCTCATCCACGGAGTCCGATATGGCATGAGACTGGGACGGCGACGGCGTTGATGCAATCTCAGGATCACGGCAACCAAGAAGGTTTCCTAATCTCCGTAACTTCTGGCTCTGACGCTATAAGAAGAAAATAATTGTCAAAAGTATAAAACACCGCAAGTAGGGTAAAAAGGAAAAGCACCGCAAGTAGTCACATGCATTGTAATGGTCTCATGGTCTTAAAGTTTGAAAAGAAACTAGCAACATGTAGTACTTGGCATTTAGCAATGGCTAGGCAATGGTCTTAAAGTTTCAAAAGAAACTAGCAATGGCTATCACAAATTTATAAGAACTCAAAAGCAAGGCATTTAGCAATGGCTAGGCAATGGCTAGTGCATTATCCAGCATTTCACCATTCATGAGTAGAATATGTTCTCCGGCAAATTCATACCTTCACAAATTCTCGCAATCTTGAATAGCCATCTTTGTTCTCCGGAATTTCCAAAGCCACCTCGAATTCAGCACCTTGCTTCTGGATCTCCGAGCGCTAGCATGTATATGAATATGTAAAGACACAAGTGGCAAGTAGAGATAGTAGTGAGATTCCAAAAAGAAGAACAAGCTTACCACAAAGTTAATCGATGAAGCAAAATCGACTTGGCGCCCCTCTCTGACAAGCTTATTGTAAGCAAGATTGCCAAGCTGGTCGAACGGCAAAGGTTCTTCCAAAATGTCATCCGTGTAGGCATCCGAAAGAAGCTGCAAACGAGTCCGAGGTTGAAACCAACGGAGATAGTTGTTGAAACCCTCATCAGAATGGTCCGCTGTATTTATTCCTTTTGCCCGCTTAGTCTCCGTCACACGTTGTTGAAACGTCTTGATATGCATCTTGTGAATATTGGGCCAATCTGTCTTCCGATGTTTTATCCTGTCATAGCTGCATAATAAGATAGCACACTGTCAACAAACAAGAATTACATTACACAATGGCAGAACGGCGGAAATAGGATTCATACCGGTGAAGCATACGATCGGTGTCCTCATACATCGGCGGGTACTCTTGATATAGATCAAACTGCCGCATAACCCGCTGCGTCAAGTGATGCTCAACAGCCCACATGCATATCAACGGGCAACGCATATGAAACAGAACTCTTTCAGCCATGCAAGCAGGGTTAAGCTCCCAGGCAGCGTCACCGTAAGAAGGCGCCCCGTAAGAATATCCTTTCCCATATGGTTGCCATATCACCTACAACATGCCCAATAATGAAGATCCTAAATACCCGAGACGAGAGAGTGAGGGAATAGAGTTATTTTACCTGCTCAGGGGTTAGGTTGTCAAACTCGTTGGTGTATTGTCGATATGCATGTTCTGGGTCAGAAGTGAACTCAGAATGCTGGTCCCAATAGTAAGCAAACGTGGGATACCGGTGGCGGTCGTTACCATCGTCCCAGTCTCTACGAGGACCAATTTTCGGCCGTCCAACAGGGAAGCGTTCCCAACTCTACACCGAAAGAAGAAGCAGGGAACCAGCAATACAAGCTTGTGGCTCTGTCCTACAACAAGCATCGTCAAGCTGCAGAAGGTATGAAAGCAAACATCAATAACAAGAATGTAACCAAAATGGAGAGCAAATGTACGGAGTGGACAAAACAACTCATTACCTGACGATACAACCAAGCCAATGCAGCAGTGCCCCAGCTCCACTTCTTATCCATGACGGTGAGCGCCTTCAGCCAATGCCAGTGTGCGGTCTTCCCACTAGTGTCATTGAACAGACTCTGTGTGATAACATACCACACGTACACGCGGGCGTAGATCTTGACGAGATCCTCATCGGCATCCTCAGGGCACGTACCGAAGTTATCTGAGATCCATTTGAAAGTTGCCCCCGCGGGGACCCTCAACTTTACTCCTTGCCTGTTGAGAGTATCCCCGGGGCACTTCCCAATGAGATCTAACATCTTCCCGCGCCAATCATCAGAGGATGTATCGATACAAAGAGGAGCCCCCTCGATGGGGAGCGCAAGTATCATCGCCATGTCCTCCAGCGTGACCGTCATCTCGCCGGTCCGGAGGTGAAAGGTGTGGGTCTCCGGCCTCCACCGGTCCACAAGCGCGGTGATCGCGGCAGGATTCACGTTGAGTGTCGTCCGGGTGACCATATGGATGAACGGTAGAAGCCCTAGATTGCGGATGTAGGGGGTGTACCGCTCATCGTAGTTCATCGCCGTTGACGTCATCTGGTTGTACCTCAGTCGCAATGGTCCAAGAATCTGCACGGTGACGAACATACATGCATGGTGTCACATACCAATTCACGCTTACGAATATTACATTTTAGTACTTGGTTTTATAATTACCTTCTTCTTCTCGGACATCATATAGACACGGTGACGAACATCAACTTCACCCTCGAGAATGCTTTCATTACTTAAATCCTCCATCCTAAACAATCCGACTATAATGTGAGTATATATGCACATAATTCATATAATTCTTCTATAACAATATATCTCCAATATTTCATCTACAACTATACAATTCATCTAAAATTAACTTCAACTATAAAATTCATCTATTAACATATATGTGAGCATATATGCACATAATCAAACATTTCATCTACAACAAATCCATATAATATGCAAATAAAAATTCTACTATTTTTATACATATGATGAAGCACACAAATTGGACATCACAAGTAATCTTAATTTGCTAGTTCAATAACAACAAACATAAATCAATCACACATACCCACCACACAAATCCATCCATATGAATCAAACACACATATCCATCCATTTGAATCTACCATACAAGTCCACCACACAAATCCATCCATATGAATCAAACACACAAATCACTAACTAGGATTTACAAATTCATCCATCTAAAACATCCATTTGAATCAACCATATCAATCCATGCATCACTAAGTAGGATTCAAAGAAGGGGATTAGAGAAGGGGAAGAGGGAGAAGAGCAAGGGGATTGGAGGGAGAGTACCTTGGTGATGATCTTGAGCAAGGGGATCCTTCTTGTTCTTGGAGATTTAGAGAAGGGAAGGAGGGAGAAATGCCTAAGCCGCCGCCGCCGCCATGGATGGGGAGAGAGAGGTGGGGAGGGAGAAGTGAGGGAGAGAGGGGTCGGGTGGGGCGCGGGGGGTTATTTCCTAACCCTATTCTGCTTCGCCACTGTGCGTGGCGACGCACGCACACCTGCTTCGCCACCCTGGGTGGCGACGCACCAACGGCCGCGCCACTAGCAGTGGCGACGCAGCATCATCTGCTTCGCCACTAGGAATGGCGACGCCAAAATGGGTTATTGGCGTAAAATACTTTCGCGTATGGTTTATTTTTTAAATTTGTATCAAGTTTAGGTTATTTCTGTTTAAATCGCCTCGAAGAACTGATCATGTAACGACTATTGTGCTAGTTGGAGTACTAGCTCCTCCTTTCCGTGGCATTATTGAACGCGTACGTACGGCTGATGATTAAGCTGAACAGCATACGCACGGAAAAGGCACGAACCTGCGCTCAATTTGACACCCAGGCCTCTTCATGTTAGCCGTACTGCTACGGTGCTAGCATGGGCGCACAGGTACAACAGCTGTATGCAGAATGCTCGTTGTACTGCAGGACCAAAACGGAACAAATCTTTTAAACCAGAAGCGGGACCTCGATTCACTACAGGAACAAACTGCTACGCAGACGGTCAATACCTAAGCCGACGGCTTTTTATCGGGGCCGTCGGCATAGGCCTTGGCCTCGGGCGTGGCCGAAATTTAGCCGTCGGCTTAGGTATGCCGTCGGCGTAGATTATTCAGGGGACCTAACCCGACGGCAAAGCCGTCAGGTCAGGTACTTTCATTTTTTGATCGCCTTTTCTGTTTTGCAAAAAATAATAGAAAATGGTAAAAAATTCAAAAAATAATATCCTTTGAGGTGTAGTTATGTTACATGATCTAGTTATTAGAAAAATTAAGAAACTTGAATTTTGACATAATTTGCAAAAAACTTAAATTAGGAAAATTAAAAACGCGATTTTGGTACTCCAAAAATGGAAAATGCACTTTTTGCTTTAACGGTCAAAGTTTAGTGAAGAAATGACATGTTGCGGATCTGAAAATGATTTTTGCAAAAAATTAGGAGCTCGTCTTATTAGAGCTAAAGGGCAAACCCACCACGGTTCCACCGAAATCGGCATGAGTTTGTGTAAAATTCAAAAAATAACTCTAAAAGTTTGCGCGATGAAACAAGAGCTGATATATGTATCCCAGGTGGTCTATTATTTATGTGGGGTGTTGTGTCCAGCTTTCCGTAAGCCGTTTTGGTAGCTGCCTCACAAAAAAACCGATTTCGGCACTCCAAAAATGGAAAACATACTTTTTATGGGGCGAAACAAAAATCAGCCTTCGTGGAGTTCCTAGCCATCCCAAGGGCCACACACATGTCCGATAAACTATGCCATAATCAGGACCAAACCTAGCTCATTTGACCTAAAAGCCATGCAACCTCGAACTTGGTAGGTCATTTTTGTGAAGGGACTTTCTGGTAAATTGCTTTTATCAAGATTTGAATTTTTTCCCACATCTAGGTGATATAAAATGACGCCACGCGAAGGTCTCACATTTTTGCGAATTTTTTGAATTAGGTATGACTGATTCTCGACCCACATGAACATGACAACAAACGAAACTCGTGCTCATGGCCAGACGGTGCGGAGTCCCGCTTTAATGGGCAAAGTTTAGTGAAGAAATGACATGTTGTGGATCTGAAAATAATTTTTGCAAAAAATTAGGAGCTCGTCTTATTAGAGCTAAAGGGCAAACCCACCCCGGTTCCAGCGAAATTGGCATGAGTTTTTGTAAAATTCAAAAAATAACTCTAAAAGTTTGCAAGATGAAACAAGAGCTGATATATGTATCCCAGGTGGTCTATTATTTACGTAGGGTGTTGTGCCCAGCTTTCCGTAAGCCGTTTTGGTAGCTGCCTCACAAAAAAAAACCAATTTTGGCACACCAAAAATGGAAAACACACTTTTCATGGGACGAAACAAAAATCGGCCTTCGTGGCGTTCCTTGCCATCCCAAGGGCCACACGCATGTCCGATATGGCCCTGTTTCGACAAACTATGCCATGATCAGGACCAAACCTAGCTTATTTGACCTAAAAGCCATGCAACCTCGAACTTGGCAGGTCATTTTTGTGAAGGGACTTTCTTGTAAATTGCTTTTATCAAGGTTTTAATTTTTTTCCCATATCTAGGTGATATAAAATGATGCCACGCGAAGGTATCACATTTTTTCGATTTTTTTTTAAATTAGTTATGCCTGATTCTGGACCCGCATGAACATGACAACACACGAAACTCGCGCTCATGGCCAGGCGGTGTGGAGTCCCGCTTTAACGGGCAAAGTTTAGTGAAGAAATGACATGTTGCGGATCTGAAAATGATTTTTGCAAAAAAATTAGGAGCTCGTCTTATTAGAGCTAAAGGGCAAACCCACCCCGGTTCCAGCGAAACCGGCATGAGTTTGTGTAAAATTCAAAATATAACTCTGAAAGTTTACAAGATGAAACAAGAGCTGATATATGTATCCCAGGCGGTCTATTATTTACGTAGGGTGTTGTGCCCAGCTTTCCGTAAGCCATTTTGGTAGCTGCCACACAAAAAAAACCGATTTTGGCACTCCGAAAAAGGAAAACACACTTTTCATGGGACGAAATGAAAATCAGCCTTCGTGGCGTTCCTTGCCATCCCAAGGGCCACACGCATGTCCGATATGGCCTTGTTTCGACAAACTATGCCATGATCAGGACCAAACCTAGCTCATTTGACCTAAAAGCCATGCAACCTCGAACTTGGTAGGTCATTTTTGTGAAGGGACTTTCTTGTAAATTGCTTTTATCAAGGTTTGAATTTTTTCCCCATATCTAGGTGATATAAAATGACGCCATGCGAAGATCTCACATTTTTACGATTTTTTTTGAATTAGTTATGCCTGATTCTGGACCCGCATGAACATGACAACGCACGAAACTCGCGCTCATGGCCAGGCGGTGTGGAGTCCCGCTTTAACGGGCAAAGTTTAGTGAAGAAATGACATGTTGCGGATCTGAAAATGATTTTTGCAAAAAATTAGGAGCGCGTCTTATTAGAGCTAAAGGGCAAACCCACCCCGGTTCCAACAAAATCAGCATGAGTTTGTGTAAAGTTCAAAAAAATAACTTTGAAAGATTGCGCGATGGAACAAGAGCTGATATATGTATCCCAGGTGGTCTATTATTTATGTGGGGTGTTGTGCCTAGCTTTCCGTAAGCCGTTTTGGTAGCTGCCTCACAAAAAAACCCGATTTCGGCACTCCGAAAATGGAAAACACACTTTTCATGCGACGAAACGAAAGTCAGCCTTTGTGGCGTTCCTTGCCATCCCAAGGGCCACACGCATGTCCAATATGGCCTCGTTTCGACAAACTATGCCATGGTCAGAACCAAACCTAGCTTATTTGACCTAAAAGCATGCAACCTCGAACTTGGTAGGTCATTTTTGTGAAGGGACTTTCTGGTAAATTGCTTTTATCAAGGTTTGAATTTTTTTCCACATCTAGGTGATATAAAATGACGCCGCGCAAAGGTTTCGCATTTTTGCAATTTTTTAATTAATTACGTCCGGTTGTAGACCCGTATGAAAACGACTATACACAAAACTCCCGATCGCGGCCAGGCGATGCGGAGTCCCGCTTTAAAGGTTAAAGTTTAGTGAAAAAATGATGTGTTATAGCTCCAAAAATAATTTTTTAATTTTTTGATTTTTTGATTTTTTTTTGAATTTATTGATTTTTTTTATTTTTTTGATGTTTTTGATTTTTTGAATGGTTTTATTTTAATTTTTTGACAGTTTTTATTTTTTTTCCCAAATATTAACAAACACATATACACATGCCCATACATACCTACACACATATAGATATATACACATACATACTTACACATAGTTATATAGACACACATGACTTAAGAGGATTGATATGCTACTAATATCAATAAGGACTTAGTAGTGTAGGGGGCTGTTTGGTTCAGAGGATAAGATTCAGGGGATGGGGATATCCCTAACCACCTGGTTAGGGATAGCCAATTTTTCTGTTTGGTTGGAAGGTTTTGATGTGGTTGGGGATAGCCAATGTTTTGTTTGGTTGGATGGATAAGAAGTGGCTCGCTGGGAGGGGCCCACCCGCTCGTGCCTCCCTGCCGCTCGTGACGAAGAACAGGGCCGCGCATCCCGCCTTCCAGCCGCCAGTCCAGTCAAGCCGCGCGTCCCGCCTTCCCGCCGCCGGCCGCGCGTCCCGCTCCCCGCCGCCGGCCGCGCGTCCCACATCCCCGCCGCCAGCTGCGCTCCTCGCGGATCCCGCCGCGTCCAGCCTCCCTGCCACCCGCCGCGTCGTGCCTCCCTGCCGCTCGTGACGAAGAACAGGGATATCCACTTTTCCAGTGGCTATCGATATCCCCCTGTTTTTGCCGGATGGCCTCAACCACATTTTAGAGCAATATTCCCTAAAATTTGGCTGCCCCTAACCATCGTTGCCTCTGAACCAAACACCGGATAGCCACTGGAAAAGTGGATATCCCTCACCATCCAGTGGATAGCCACTGAACCAAACGCCCCCTAGGTGTAGCTTATTCAAATAGAACTTAGGAGTTAAGCGTGCTAGGCTTGTAGCAATCTGAGGATGGGTGACCGAGCGGGAAGTTATTGTTCCAGTGTCATTAGAGAGATAACAAAAAATTGAAAAAAAGAAAAAAATCAAAGAAAAGGGAAAAGTACAAAAAATAAAAAAGTTTGAATTTTTAAAAAAAATTGATTTAAAAAAAAAACCGAAAATGACCAGACCCGACGGCCTTACCTGACCCGACGGCATTTTTTAGCCGTCGGGTTAGCCTACGCCGACGGTAAAAGCTGACCCGACGGTCTTTAGACCTGGCCCGACGCCCGATTATGCCGATGGCACCTGACCCGACGGCATTAGGAAAAAACCGTCAGGTTAGGCTGACCCGACGGCATTTTTAGGCTAACCCGACGGCGGCGTAGCCGTTTCTTCCTGTAGTGATTGTGACTGCAGGTGCCAGGTGCAGGGAGCGAGAGTCGGGATCGATCGAAGTACATACATTGCATGTCGCGTCGTCCCAACCGAAGCTGTTGCACGAAGCTTCCGTTGGAGCTCTCGATCGCACCAACCGAGCCGGTGTCGCCGGGAACCGCGATGAAGCAGCGCCGGCGCCGGTGCGTCACGCGTCGGTGATTAGCCGATTCTATACCGCAAATATTTGGTCGATCAATGATGGTTTCACTTTGGATGAAGTGGATAGAGCGAGCCCAACGACCTGCACTGGCTACGCCACACGGATTAGATTTGCAGCACGACCTGCATAATGCAACTACCGGAGGAGCAGAGATCACTATCCGAAAGCAGAAAGTGGAGTAGAAAAAGGAGATCGCAGCCGCGTGCGTGCGCGCGCGGGCAGGTGCTTGCGGTGTTGGTGTTTATGGCGTGCGTGCAGGGGGCATGGTATTGGATTGGGTTCACAGTTTTCCGCCCTCGTGGACTGCATGGTTTTTGTTTAGTTTTGTGGCCATGCCGCTCTTGCACGCCGGGAACCCCAAACTGTTTGTTCGTGTGCGTGTGCGCGTGCATGCATGGACGGACGGTTCCTGCCTGGTCGGTCTTGCTGGTATCACTGTCCTGCGCCTGTGCTAGACCCGTGGTGTGGTCCGTCCTGGGAAGTGTGCACTGTGAACTGCGCGCCGGTTGCTGCCATACCACGCGTGTTAAGAATGTTGATTACGCGATGTTGCCAACCAAGAACATTTTTTCCAGGTATTGCCCCGAGAACATATCAACTGAGAGAACATATGGGGAATGTTATTTTCCGAGCTCTGGGAACATGGCCACGGAAAAACGAACCAAGAGTCACATTGTGGACTTTGTTTGGTACAAGGGGTCGCATCACTTGGTCATTTTTGGTGTTTGTGATTGGTTGCCTGCGTGTATGCATAATGGATACGGCGATACAATGTTGTATGTTTGGCTCTATGCAGCCTATGTTTATGGCTATCTCTTCTCTCTAGTGGTGATCTTAAAGTAGTACACCACTATAACACTAGTAATCAAGCAAAATATGTGAAAATATAATTGGATAAATAATGTATTATTCCAAGAAGCAATAAAGAGCTCTATCACAATGGATCATTTTTACTTAGGTATGGGTTAACAATAATACGACAAATCCTTGTTCATGTTACTATAAAACCAAATGTGTTACAGATGCTAAAAAAATCATGACCATAACCGAAGTTGCATCTTGCAAGCAGCACACGTTCTCAAGTTTAAAACGATCCTGGGTATTGTGGTATAAAATCTTTGAGGACCTGAAATATATAGCATCCAGTTGCATACTTGCGTGCCTCTGCTTGATGCTCCTGTGCCAAAAACACCGCATCTGAGATTCTGAGATAGTAACTACAATGGAAAAATCCCAAGAATTGATTCCTAGTGAGAGAAATGCACACAGTTAGGGAGCAGGAAAAAGAGCTACGTATAGCTCGAGCTACAACAATCCACACTCCATATGTCTACTAATGATAATGTGAAGCCTATTCCCTAAAAATAGCAGTCCAACAAATTATCCAAGGCGACAACTTATAGGTCAAAGATCCCACATAAGTACTTGAATGGAAAGATGTGACTGGAGTTCCCAACTTGTAAGTAAATAGACCACATCTACGCAAAAGGAAAGAAGAAAATAGACCACATCAGAAATAATAAGTAGACTGTTCTTAAGCTAAATGAGTTTTATAGGTAATGGGCAAACCTGCATAATGTAAAATGATGGGAAGAAGATAACTCGCCAAATGGTTCATCCAACTATTTATCTTCAACAGGACATCTTTATCAATGTCATTTTGTGACAATACTAAATCAGAAGACACTTCATTTTCCAATATCATGATAATACAACAGGACACTATTTACACATGTGTAATCGATTTTTTTTTCATTTTTGCGAATAGTTATGGAAATCAAGCAAGGGGCCCTATATTGAAAAAAGATAATGAAATCAATAGGAAAATCTAATAATGTACTGATATAGACATCAATAACAGATGAACAGTGTATGCGCAAATAACAGCGATACACAAAAATCCCATAAATAGTTTACTGCCATTAAATATGTGCTAATTTGTAGTTCTTGATAAATTAATAGTTTCCTTAAAGCTCCAATCTTCAACTGAATCCATTGGTAGAGAGTAATGCTGGAACATGTCTCTATTCAAATGCAGGTTAAAGAGGCAAAGGTAGATGTAGGACCTGAAGAAAGTGTGGCATCTAATCGTCGAACTGCAGGGAAGATGTGGAGCATATAGGCGCCATATCCGTCGATCTGCATATGTATAACATATGGACGCCATGACAGTCCGCATCACCAACAACCAACTTAACTTCCATTCGAACAGTAGGCTCCGACACTATAATGTGGGGAGTAGCATCACAATATTTTTCCACTGCAATAAGAGACTATTTGCAGGCAAAAGACTAATAGTGAAACCCAACATTTTCATTATTACGATGCAATATGTTTAGACAAAGAAAATATCTTGTAGAGCATGAAAAATAAGTTATCAAGATTGACCTCTAATTCACAACACTCATATAACCAGTTAAAATATACTATTTTAAGCAATAGGGATCAGTTAACATATACAAAAATCTAAATCACGTGATGCGGGCCTGGATGCTCCAACAGTAAAAATTATTGGATATCCATGAGAGAAACAATATACCTCACACCATGAGCATGTGGAGCAATCACCATTTTATGCAACCATTACAACTGAAAAGCACAATTACCGCAACAAAGAGCATAATCAGACAACGTTGCAAGCAACCTTCAAGGCAACATCAGCAATTGAACCATCCCACATGGATATGGCATATAATATTAGACCTATATATAAATTCCAAAGATCAGCCGAGTATGCCATTTGACATATATGCTTACCTCTTGAGTACAGAACCTCTTTGGGATTCTCAACTGCAAGTGTGAGCTAATCCGTAATTACAATTTTTTTTTGCAATATCATTTACAAACAAGTGTGGGCTCATCACCCGTGTGCTGCTCGAAACACGCAGCGTTCGGCCGGGACTCATGGCGAGCACCTTGATGGACGCGGCAGGCGCGGCCAAGGCAGTCGGCGTTCTGTGGTCTGCAGTTGATCCATCAGCTGAATATCAACATCCGACAGTTTACATTAGAAAATTAGGAAGATGAAGAGCAGAATAAGGCTATCGGCGGCGCTGCAGACAGATGACAAAGGGAGGAGGTGTTGCACCGCGGAGGCGTCTATGTCTCCAGCGCGTGTAGGCGGTGACCTTGTAATATCGCGCTGCCACCCGAGAAACGGCAGGGCGTGGCGCATGGTCGCGAAATCAAGCGGCGATTCACGCTGTGCGGTCGGACGGCGGGTGCAGGGGACCTTCACGAAGCGGCCGCAGCTTGCAGTCCAGCGTGGTTGTCCAAATGGTGATTTGGAGGCGGCACTCGCGTGGGGCGGAGGCAGGCCTCTCGCGGCCGGCGCCGGGCAGGCCTCTCACGGCCGGCGGCGGTGCAATCCAGCGCGCTTGTCCAAACGGCAAGTCGGCAGCGTGCGGGCAGGCTGTCGTTCGCGACGGCGGCGGGCAGGATCTCGCGCGGGGCGGCGACCTCACCTGCTGAGTGGCGACCTAGCGTGGGTGCTGGCTGGCGGGCGAACGTGGTGGTCTGCTGGGGTGCGTGGAGGTCGTGGGGAACAGTTGTTATCGCTAAGCGGGATTAGCCTTAAGCGCACAGTAAATCCTACATCATTGGATGAATCCTAGACGTTAAATCTAGAGTCTAGACGTTCCAGATCCTCCGGATCTGACACACTCGCTCTTTTTATATTAGTAGAGATACACATCGACTATGAATGAAATCAACTAGCAGTTCATCACAACTACAGAACTTAAATCCAGCCGCCGACTAAGAATTATCAAAAGCCCTAACTATAAACCAAATAGCAGTTTATCATTACAGACCAGAGCATAGTTCATCAATGACGATCAAGGGGTTGGTCAACTGTCTTCTTCTTCTTTCGCAAATGTACTAGTAAATTGTAGATTTTTTTCATCTTTTTTCCATCCAATGGTCCATATTTCCTAGGAAGCAAGTCGCACCTATCTAGGACGCAACACCATAATTTCTCGCGAATCGCCTTCCCAAAATATCCCATCAAAGTTTTAATTCACTGTTTCATATCTTTCAGGTTAGCATCTCTAATTATGTTCGGTTGCATATTAATTTTTCCTTTGTAAACAAGCATTAAGTTGACTATGAGGCAACCTTTTTTATGTCCCCTAGATTTCATGGGAATCAACATAACATTGTATGTCATGCTCGATGCCAAGGCATGTAAATATTGTAGGAGTAACATATTTGTGCATTACATTTTATTAAGCATAATTGCAAGCAAAATCTAGGCAGGCCAAGAGGGTGGTTGAAACACACTTTTCTGTCAAGGAATGGAACGGTTGAAATTGTGGGAACTATGTCTGAACTAAGGATTGTCAAGTAGGGAAGATCAAGGCATGTAAAGGTTTCATCAAAATTTAACGAAGGACCTTCACGAGGGTTTTGACGCAAGTGGAAGAGATGACCATCCAAGATATGTGTTTAATCAGGTGGTTACCCTCTATCGGAAGCAATAAATATATTTGATGTCAATAAACATGGTAGAGCAGGATAGACAAAAAAGGGGTCAAGGGTTCCTGATGCAAATGTTGGTGGAAGTGGCCGAAGGATAGCATGTGACAGCCACATGGAAAAAGGTAATAGTGGAGTTTGGGGGTGACCAATGTACATGACTAGAGAACTTACAACTTCTAAGACACTACGTCACGATAGAAGATTAAGGGCACTCCAAAGTGCCCTTAAATCTAAAAAAAATGTCCTTAAAAGTTTCTAGGGCACTTTGGCAAAGTGTCGAATTTACTCGTGTCTCTAAAAGTTTTTAGGGCATTTTGGTCCTAGTGCCCCGGAAAATTTTAAGGGACATTTGATCAAAGTGCCCCGAAAAGTTTTGAGGGCATTTGATCAAAGTGCCCCAAAAAGTTTTAAGGGCATTTGATCAAAGTGCCCCGAAAAGTTTTAAGGGCATTTGATCAAAGTGCCCCGAAAAGTTTTGGGGACATTTGGTCATAGTGCCCCGAAAAGTTTTGAGGGTATTTGATCAAAGTGCCCCGAAAAGTTTTTAGAGCATTTGATTAAAATGCCCAAAAAAGTTTTTAGGGCATTTGATCAAAGTGACCCGAAAAGATATTATGGTACTTTGCCAAAATTCCCCAATCCGAGATACAATTAACATCACACAATCTGAGATTCAAATGACAGTAATACAACCACAAATGCATTGAGCAATGTGTAAACTCAGCGGACACCAAACAAAATCTGTGAGAAGCTAGATTATGCATTACCAATTTTGTATTTACACTCGTTTAGCTTCACCAGGAACTGATGCGTGTGGTTCTCGTCCAAGATTGATCCCGCAGCTCGTCCAACCCAGCCCGTTCAAAATGGAGCACCGCCACAACAGCAGATCCACGACAGGTAGCTCAAGCACGCCCCGGCTTCGTAGGCACAAATGATAAAACGTCATTCTCGGCCCCTAATCAATTTACTTACTCCAGCAGATAAGTTGTAAATAAACTGTAACAGAAAAGTGAAGGTTAGTGTAACTATCAGTAGTTCACTTATCGAGTTCATAGCCTACATTTGTATGAAAGTTACAACAAGATGTCATGGTAACCAGTTCAGATATTATTTTTTTGAAAACATTTCACTACACATTACTAAACTATAAGAATCAGATATTATTTTTTGAAAACATTTCACTACACATTTCACTACAGCAAGAGGTTCATAAACCATAAAGCAACTAATTAATTGTTATTAACTGCATATCAGTAAATGTAAGTGAGACATCATTGCTTGCAGTATAAAATGCAGATATATCAACATGTTAAAACAAAGAGTAGCTAGACTGAATGTATTCAGAGAAAAGCAATTAAACAGAGAGTAGCTAGATTTTGACTGCTAATGTACTTTGTTTCAGCGAATAATGAGCAATTCGAGTACAAAAAAAATGAACACATTGATAGCCAGATGACATTTATGTTAGCTGCTTTTAATGTGTGTATTCAAAAGAGTGAGATCAGGAAATGATTTTACCAATAAGCATAAATAAATAAGATTTGCAAGAATCTTCTTAGTAAGCACGGAAACTAAATCTCATCCGGCTAGCTGCGGCTCCATGGTTTGAATGACATTGCCCCATATTTGAAATTACATAAACTGTAATCAAAACCCTATATGCTATTCCATGGAGTAGAAGAGGAAGGAACAAGGGCACACACTGCATGTACTTCGCTTCGAAACACAAATGAGCATTAATTTTCACTACAAAAAAACGACTGAAAAAAAAACATGCTCTGGTAGGTAAACTAAGCCTGTAATTTAAGCACGGTAACAGCAGATTAGATCAAAATCGTTTGGATGTTTGATTTGAAGCCTGGCATTGGACATTCGGAAGTCCCAGGCCCGAATACCACAAATATTGGTGTTTGGCGGGTCAAGGTATTCAGACTCGGTATTGTGGCTTGATATCTAGTCTACCAGCCGAACGGCAAAAGGACGGGCCAGCTAATGTCGAGGCATGAGGCTGGAGATTGATGGGGTATTCGCTCGCTCTCCCCGTAAAAAAAAATTGATTCGCTCCCACGCCGTCTTCCCGAGACTCGCATGCAAAGAATATCGGGAGGAGACAATAGCAGCAGGCTGCGGCGGCGCAGGTACTCCGAGAAAGAAATTATATGGGAGAGAGCCGCACATCATTATCAAATGAGAAAACATATAATACGCATCCGCCGTCTCCAACTTCCGGCAACGACGAATCGATCTCCGCCGCCCCAGTCAGCCCTGGTTTTGATTACTATGTGTTGCCCGGTGCATACACAAACAACTTGCTGTCAGCTGCAAGCTCAGATCGATCTGAACGGCGCACGTACAGTACAAACAAGGCGAGCTATTCTACCGCCGCTGCCGCCGCTTGGTGACATAGAGAAAATACGACTCTGACTTCACGAACTCGGCGCCGCTGCCGCCGCTTGGTGACATCGAAGCTTGTTTTTCTCTCATCTCTTCAAGTAAAGGTCTTCAAGTGGAAAAAAAATTATGTGGGAGAGCTTCACGACCTCGCCGCCGGCGACCGGCGGCGCCGCAGCTGGAGAGACATCGACGCCCGTTTTCCCTGCATAGGCCCATCGTATGTTCTTCTCTACAAACAGTACAGATACGAGTGTAGTATATTAATCAAAGTCTACAATTCATACGTTTACCATCCAAACAACATTTGACATTCAACTTCAATATTTAGTCTGGGTTCCAAATATCTAGCACATCCAAACAGTTATATTGGCATTCACTCTCAATATCAATATCCTAGGTATTGAACATTCAGCCCAATACAATACCTAGCCTCTCAATGCAAACATCCAAACAAAGCGTAAGCGAGATGGACCGGGTAGCCGACAAACATAGTTGTTGAGTGAAACTGAAATAACTTATATGTCCTACTTATTAACTTATAATTAATTATCATCTGGATCCATACTACCAAGCTAAACTGAGAATGGTCTAGGATAATCAGAATGAAAAGCTATGT
Organism: Dactylis glomerata; assembly: GCA_007115705.1. Lineage (NCBI taxonomy): Eukaryota > Viridiplantae > Streptophyta > Magnoliopsida > Poales > Poaceae > Dactylis > Dactylis glomerata. The sequence continues at coordinate 3,720,877 of QXEO01000533.1, read as the reverse complement.
TGTGTAAAGCATAAGATTCTCAAATCAGTGTGCATGTGCATCAGAGAAAAGCTCATAAGCTTAGGCGACATACCAAATGCTACAGAGAGAGAAGAGAGGACTTACCTAATTGGTTCACCATATCTCTCATATACTCGTAGTCTAGGCACTTCTACTCCTACGATGGGGATGTTTGACAAGTTGAGTTCATGTGATCCAGGCAATCGGAAAGTCAATTCTACAGCATGATCGGATAGGGTCAATAGGTTAGCAATTTTGTATAAATGGCATTCTTCACATCAACACATAGCAACATAAACTGACGGCCCTAAACTATCCGAAGATGTGGAGTATATATTCTGATGGTTAGTTCAGCACAATATTCTGCCTTATTGCGATATGTTGTACTAACAAAATAACCTTCAAGTTTTTACACCGTAACTTGAAGATACGTTACAGAAGTAGCAGTACTTTTATTATGCAAAAGGTCATGTGAATACCTCCAGCTAAAGCTTTCACAACAGAACAACCTCACATCAAAAGTTTGGGAACAGCTACGTGCTCTAAATGCTGACCCCAAAGGTGGTTTTGTGGGATATGGCGAGACGCAAAACTGGACTCACGTTGCAGGCTTAACGCAGCTCCCCTATTACAAGAACCTCAAACGTCGCCATAACATCGATGTGATGCACACAAAAAAGAATGTTGCAGAGTCGGTCTTTAACACAGTCCTGAACATCCCTGAGAATACAAAGGATAATGTCAAGGCTCGATTAGATCAAGAGATGCTCCGTGATATAAAAAACTAAACATGAGGCCTCCCCAGCACAATCGAAAAAATTGGGTGAAGCCAAAGGCTGACTTCTGCCTTGATGGTGCCAAAAGAAGGAGGCATTCAATTGGCTGAAACATGTCGTGATGTTTCCAGATGGTTATGCATCGAATATCAGTAACAGAGTCAGTCTTTCAACTGGCAAAGTCACCGGGCTCAAGAGTCATGACTATCACATATGGATTGAGAGTCTAATCCGGTCATTCTTCGAGGCTATCTCCCCGACCATGTCTAGCGATAACCTTACTACTCGCATGATACTGATAGCGATAGAGAATACGAGTGATGATTCATGTTGATGGTATTTATGTCTTTCTAGTAAGCTTCTTAGTTGCATGTTAGTATATTGCCACCATGCTTATTATTTGCTACCATGCTTATATATTGCCACCATGCTTATTATTTGCTACCATGCTTATATATTGCCACCATGCTTATTTATTTGCTACCATGCTTATTTATTGCCACCATGCTTATTAATTTCTACTATGTTCATTACTTTGCATCAGGCTTTAAGTTTTTTTCCTTACTAACTGTTTACTTGTTCTCAATGCAGGTGATTGCACAATGATGGGTAAGGCATCCACGAATGGCTTGATTAGCAAGGTGTAGGGCCAAGAGAAGCCTGGAATAAGCCATACTCACAATAGAAGACCACCTACTCGCTTCGGCACCGAGGAAGAAGGGGAACGTGAGGTTGAGGTGCCACGAGGACGAGGACGAGGAGGGACGATCACAGAGCCGGGACAAGTACGATCCCGTACTAGCCCCATTGCAGAGCCTGCAGCTAGACGACGACGGGTATCTTCGATGCCCTCCGCTAGTGAGGTGCTAATTGCCTACTAATTTTTATTATGCTTACTACTTGCTATTATTAGTGATTATTGCTATTATGCCTACTAAATTGGTACTATGCTTTGATACCCTCCGCTAGTGGCACTACACCTTTAGAGGAGGAGCAGGGTGACGAGGACTTGAACGCCGAGCGGAGCATGCAGGGCGAGGAGGACGTAAGTTCATTTCTCCCTTTTTTCCCGACTTCCATTCATTCACGTACATTTAATTATCATTTTAATTTTGATTGTAATTTTAATTTGCAGTAGTATGAGGGTGCGTGGGGCGAGGAGGACGGGCGGGGCGAGGAGGGTGAGGAGGAGGTACACTCTTTTCTACCACTTCTTTTCATTTACTTACAATCAATCATTATTTTAATTCCGATTGGCATTTTATTTTGTAGGCGCACCAGGAGAGCAGGGGGGTGCCGAGGAAGAAGGGTCTTTGGATACGTGGACCAGCTTCTCTCCCAGATGCACCAAAAAATGAAGATGAGAAACCTGTTGTGTATGTGGAAAAGCCAGAGTAAGTGGCTCTTGGACTTGTTGGTATATTCTTAGACTGTTGGACATATAAGATAACACTAATGTTTTGATTCATGTGCAGGGATCTTGGACTTGTTGGTAGAGAGGGTCGCAAACCAAGTGGCATTCTCACTATTATCCTGAAGAAGTTTTGGCCAGGCATGTACAGCCCGAGCCCCAAGGCGCCCAAGAAGTTAGCCCTCAAATGGGAGGACTATCAGGCCGCACCTTGCGGGGTCTTTGCCACCCAGGATGGGAGAGAATATGTGCCTAGTTGTGCCATAGTTGTGCTCAAGATGTTTTGGGTAAGCCTTCTTTTCAAAGCGCACAAGTCAAGATTTTGTGCACTTTAGGTTTTGTGCTAACCCATTAGTCTCACCATTCTTGTTTTGTGCATGATTGTAGGATTACTACAAAGTGTCCGCTGACACGGATCAGCGGGAGGCAACCAGTGTCTTGCAGTTGATGGCCGTGAAGAATCTTAAGGATATGTTGTACCATGCTCGCAAACTTGCCATCTCGCACTACTTCGCTGAAAAAGGTGAGATGAGAAACAAGGATAGAGTGATTGCAGATAATCTTACTATCGAGGAGGCCGTTGGTTGGGAGAGAGTAAGTAAATTCTCCTTGTTATCCTCTATTCATCTCACATTGCATTATCTTTATTGAATCGACATGTTTTCATTTCTTAGATATGTCCAAAATGGTGCCTGAATAAGAAGGATGGTTGGTCTGCGTTGGTGCGCTATTGGCTTGAGAATGAGGACTTCAAGGCCAAGAGCATCCAAAACAAGGCCAATCGTGGCATGGGGGAACACACAATCAAGGAAACAAAGCCTTCCCTATCTACGAGAAGGACATGGTATATATCGAACATCCTATTTCTCTTCATGTCCTATCTTTTCTGCATAACATGTGTTTTATGCACTTCAGGTGGCCGCTAATGGAGGGAAGAACATTCCTGAGCTCCAAGTTTGGCAGGCGGCTCATAAGAAGAAGGAGCTTGTTGAAGGCAAGGTCGCATACTATGGAAACGCCCCCGAGAAGATGGAAAAATACTCAGAAACGTTCCAGAAGTTGCATGGGGAGGATTCTGACCCACTTTCGCAGCCGCTCGATGAGACGGCGGTGATGATCTCAGGTGGAGGCAAGCCACATTGTCGGACCAGCATTCTTTATGCGATGCACAAGCCTACCATCACTCTTCCACGGATCCGACACATCACCTCGAGCTCCAATGTGTATGCCACCTCGTCCACGGCGCTTTCTCTATTTTTTTATCCTCATTTTGACTTCCATTTCATGCATCTCCATGTTGACGGGACTCATTATGTCAAACTGTAGGCCCGTTGGGAGGAAGCCTACGAGCAGCTTCAGGCATAGTTCCAGCAGAAAGATGCAGGAATACGAGGAGGCTACTACGGCCGCAAGACGGCACGAGGGCGAACAAACTAAGGTTAATTTTTGCCCATCCTAGCTACTTTACTATTTTCTAAAAAACACAGTTGCCATGCCTGACATGTTAACTACCTTGCAGGCGCTTTTCTTGGTTGTGAGGACCGGTGCTCAGCCACCGGAGTATGTGGAACCTCCAGTGGCACCACTGATGCCAAGGATGCCAACGAAGAAAGAATTCCTTGCACAGTTCTACGACGGGACTCCGGTTAGTGCTTTGCCATACTACTAGGTTACTAGTTACCGTTGTCTTGCTCACTGATATTTACACTTAGCCATATTTTGCTTCCTCGACTCAGTCGAACAGTCCCTTTAGTGGTGCTGCTGCCTCGCCACACTCCTCGCCCCTAGAGAGGACTCTGCTTCACATAGGCGGTCCAAGTCCTGGTCACTCCGCCGGTGCGTCACCTCGTTGCTCACCCCATGGCGAGAGCCCTGAGACCCGCCGACACTCACCGCAGCTGGTTAGCCAACTCCATGCAAAGCCTTTGTCTTTGATCAATTTGCCGTGCATGAACTTTGACTTGCACATGCTAAACGGGTCTTGTCTTTCATTTTGTAGTGATGATGCTCTCGGCCGCGAAGATTGTGTTGTTGCTATCTATGTATGGAGATGACACTATGTAGGCTTCCGGTTTTATCATATGTTGTTTTGTTACTCGTTTGGACTATGTGTAATGCACTTGATGCTATGTACAAAGATGCTATGTATCAACATATGATGCGGGTGATATGATACTATTAGTGGTTATATATTTGTGGATATTGAATATATGATGTTATGTTGTATTTTGTATGATTATACATGCATCTGGCAGCCTGCGGACACTGTTGACTGCAGGGATGGCAACAAAACAAAAATAAAATGAATACAGTGGTCAGCTATGCCGAGGGTTTAACTTATGCATGCAGAAAATGCCACGTAACAGGTATGCCGACGGTTGAACCGTTGGCATAGAGTGTTGCCAGACATCCTGAGGTCTTGCTACGTGGTAACATGTACCTAGCTGAAGCACCGTTACTTATCAGCTGTTAGATTGAAGCTCCGACGGTCGTAGATGTGCCGATGGCTACCCCGTGGCACATAGTCATTTTCCTGTAGTGTGCTGATCCGCACGCCTATCTATTGTGCGTTGACGCCCGACGATTATTTTGTCCCTTGCAGGGAGAACACGTCTATTTTCTCTCATTCTTGCCTCATATTTTTGTCAGCTGATGGTCACCGGTTAGTCGATGAACATCAAATAAATTTGCTATCCCGTTCGCAAGCACGTGGCAGCATCCATCGCAGAAACAAAACTAAGCGGTGTACGTAAGTTTGTCTCTGAATCAATTCCGGTCCCCGGACACAGGCACCAGAGGGGATTAACCAGGGATACAATACGGACGGCTGATTTTCTAACGCGAGCTCACCATTTCCTGTCGAAGAAGAGACCCTGTAGCGAACTGAGTGCTCGCGTAGTCGGTCGGTTAAGTTGGAGAGGCGCAGTACTAGCTACTCGTTTCCGTGGCATTAGTGTGCGCGCACGTACGCCTGATGATTAAGCTCAACAGCATACGCACGGAAAAGGCACGAACCTGCGATCAATTTGACACCCTGGCCGTTTCACGTCAGTGGTACTGGGACTGCTGCCATGCGCGCACAGGTGCAGACGTGTAGTAGCTGCTTGCAGAATGCACTTGTACTAAGATTTAGTACACGCTTGACGAGATAACGACCCATCGAGCTCTCATCTTTAGCATACCTGCTATCGACTAAGAAAGAAGCCTGCTCGAAGGATACATGAAGCCCGTAAGGTTCAGCACTTCGACTTGGAATAGAAGGCAAAGACTACTTGTAAACCCTAACTGGCTGCATATATAAAACCATCAAAGACGTCCCCTAGACAATCTAATCTGGTATAGACACCCAATCTCGCATAGATCCCACGCATAGGCTAGCACACGCCATCTCTTTTCGACCATAGCTAGATCCCATCTACACACCATTGTAACAGCTTCAATTATACAAGCAATACAAGATCAAACAAGCAGGATATAGGTCTTTACCCTCCGAGGGGCCGAACCTGGGTAAATTCGTGTGTACCCCTTGTAGAATTGCGGAATATTATCTGGTATTGATTGTGGTCTCGATGGGCTGTTTATATAGGAGTACAAACGTGGAGTCCAAGTAGTCTAGAAGAGATAGACTTGGACTACAATTTAAACTAGCAAAACCTAAACCGGCTAATACTCTAACATCCCCCCGCAGTGTCAACGTGGGGTTCAACAACGTTGAGACTGAAACGAATATCTGTAAATGGTTGAGTAGCAAGCCCTTTGGTGAAGATATCTGCAAATTGAGCTGTGGATGGAACATGAAGAACTCGGACTTGCCCCAGAGTGACCTTCTCGCGCACAAAGTGTATATCAATCTCAATGTGTTTGGTGCGCCGATGCTGAACAGGATTCCCGGACATGTAAATAGCCGAGATGTTGTCACAGTAAACAACAGTAGCCTGCTCAATGGGACGCCGAAGCTCTGACAATAACTGACGAAGCCAAACCGTTTCAGCAACTGCATGGGCCACAACACGGTATTCAGCCTCAGCAGACGAGCGGGAGACCGTAACCTGTCTTTTAGAGGACCAAGAAATCAAATTGTTACCAAGAAAAACACAATATCCGGATGTGGATCTACGAGTGTCTGGACAACCAGCCCAGTCTGCATCAGAGTAAGCTATCAATGTGGTTGGAGAAGAGTGATTTATGTGGAGACCATGATCAAGAGTGCCTTTGAGGTAGCGAAGAATGCGTTTGACATGATTGTAATGTGGATTTCGAGGATCATGCATGTAGAGACAAGCTTGTTGGACAGCAAAAGAAATTTCAGGGCGAGTAAAAGTGAGATATTGTAGTGCGCCAGTAAGACTGCGATAAAGAGTAGCGTCAGAAAAAGGTTCACCATCGGCAGAAAGTTTGAGAGAAGTATCAATAGGAGTGCGAGAGGGCTGGCAATCTAGCATACCAGCACGGTTAAGAAGATCAAGAATAAATTGGCGTTGAGAAAGAAAAAGACCAGAGGAATCACGAACAACAGAAATACCCAAAAAGTGATGAAGAAGACCAAGATCAGTCATTGAAAATTCAGAGCGAAGAAGAGTAATAATATGATCTAAAAAAGGTTGAGAAGAGGCAGTAAGAATAATGTCATCGACGTAGAGAAGCAAATAAGAAACATCATTGTTGCGATGATAAATGAAGAGTGATGTGTCAGAGAGAGAAGGAACAAAACCAATAGTTTGGATAAAAGAAGAAAAAACGCTGAAACCAAGCACGAGGAGCTTGTTTTAAACCATAAAGAGATTTTTGGAGAAGGCAGACATGATCAGGTTTGTTTTTATCTTCAAAACCAAGAGGTTGTTGACAGTAGACGGTTTCTTGAATAGAGCCATGAAGAAAAACATTTTTAACATCTAATTGATGAATAGGCCAAGCAGAAGAAACAGCAATGCTAAGAACAGTACGAATAGTGCTAGATTTGACCACAGGAGAGAAGGTTTCATCGTAATCAATACCGTGTTGTTGTGAATAGCCACGACAAACCCAACGAGCTTTATAACGAGAAAGACTACCGTCAGAATTAAATTTTTGTCGAAAAACCCATTTACTAGAAACTATGTTGGTGTTAGAGGGACGAGGAACGAGTTGCCAAGTGTTGTTTGTAATAAGAGCACTAAATTCATCTTGCATAGCCGCAGCCCAGTTAGGATCAAGGAGAGCAGTTTTATAATTTTTAGGAAGAGAAGAAAGAGAAAGTTCAACATGAAGATTAAGACGTTGAGCAGGTAAACGAAAACCAGATTTGCCACGGGTGCGCATGGTGTGATCGTTTTGTGGGAGAGGAATAGGTACAGCGCGGGGAGGAGGTTGTGGGAGGTTAGAAGCTGCCGCGACAGAAGTGGCAGAGGAAAAGTCTGCCGCGGCAGAGACGTCGCGCGCGGCAGGAGTGGTGTCTGCCGCGGCAGGGCTGGCTGCTTGTTCGGCTGCCGCGGCAGAGGTGGTGGTTGCCGCGGCAGGTGTGTCTACGTGGTGGTCTGGTGGTGGGGGTGCCGCGGCAGAGGTGGTGGCTGCCGCGGCAGGATTTTGCATAGGAGTTTCTGCCGCGGCGGGAGGGGCGACAGAAGTGTCAGAAAAATAAAAAGGAAATTTGGGGCTTTTGGTTGAAACAGTGGGAGTGTGAGAGGATGTGGAGTCACGGTTAGCAAAGGGGAAAATGTTTTCAGCAAACGTGACATGTCGAGACACATGAACATGACCAGTAAGTAAATCTAAGCAACGATATCCTTTGTGTTCGATAGAAAACCCAAGAAGAACGCAGGGAATTGAGCGAGGAGAGAGTTTGTTGGGGGAGGTAGCATAGATATTTGGAAAACAAAGACAACCAAAAACTCGTAAATCAGCATAGTTTGGGTGAGAAAGAAAAAGAGAAAAATAGGGAGTGTTGTTTTGATTGGCTTTAGAAGGACGAATATTAAGTAAAAAGGTGGATGTGTGCAGTGCTTCGGCCCAAAAACGTGAGGGCATAGATGATTGAATTAAAAGTGTGCGAACAATGTCATTTAAAGTGCGAAGAGAGCGTTCTGCTTTGCCGTTTTGAGGAGAAGTGTAGGGACAAGAAAACCGAAGAAGAATCCCATGTTGAAGAAAAAAGGTGCGATTTTTAATGTTGTCAAATTCACGACCATTATCACATTGAATAAAACGTATAGGGAGGAAGAAGTGGACAGAAACATAACGTTGAAAATTGAGAAAAATAGCATGAACATCGGATTTGTTGCGTAAAGGAAAGGTCCAAACAAAGTGCGTAAAATCGTCGAGGATAACAAGATAGTATTTAAATCCAGAAACACTGGAAATTGGGGACGTCCATAAATCACAATGTAATAATTCAAACGGATAAGTACTATAAGAATTTGATGAACTGAACGGAAGACGAACATGTTTGCCTAATTGACAGGACTCGCAAAGCGAGCAAATATGAGAATCTTTATTACAAGGTATTGAAAATTCACTAAGAAGAGACGATAAAACAGCATTGTTTGGATGGCCGAGTCGACGATGCCACAAATCCACCGAAGCCACCATGGAAGTGGGAGGCGCGGCAGCAGGGACACCATGAAGAGAGTATAAATCACCGGAGCTATTGAAGCGTGCGATCTCGGCCTTGGTCAGGTAATCCTTCACAGACAAACCAAAAAGGTCAAATTCAACAAAAACGAGATTATCACGAGTAAACTGGCGCACAGAAATCAAATTTTTTATAAGAGCTGGAGCAACTAGAACATCGCGAAGAAGAAGAGGTTTTGTGGAGGATGGGATATGAGTCTGACCAATACAAAAAATTGGGATAGTGGAACCATCACCAAGAGTTATAGAAGGAAAAGGAGAATTGGTACAAGAAGATAGCGAATTACTAGATGCAGACATATGACTAGAAGCACCAGAGTCGAAGATCCAATCCGTACCTGAGTTTCCTTGAGAAGCAAAGTTGTTCATGGCCTGCAAAAAAGCAGCTTGATCCCAGCTCGGTGTTGAGGATGAGGTAGGTGCGGCGGGCGGTGCAGGCTGGTACGCAGGCGTCGGCAGCAAGGCAGGCGACGGCGTGTAGTAGTTAGCATCGGCGTAGCTCGGTGATGGTGTGTACGTCGGTGGCGCGTATGTTGGTGGTGTGTACGTAGGTGGCGCGTATGTTGGTGGCGCATATGTCGGGGCGGCGAGGTAGGCGTGCGTCGGCTGTCGAGGCGCTAGAAATCCTGGAGCACCGGTCGGTGGACGAACACCGGGCTGCCAGGCGCTCGTGTAGGCGAGAGGAGCGCCGTAGGGAGACGGTGCAGCCCAGGGCATGGCCCAGGCCTGAACCATCCCTGTCCAGGGGTCTTGAGCAGGGCGCCAACTCGGAGCCACGGGTGGAGGAGCGACGGTAGGGGGCGCTGGTGGCGGGGCCGGACGTGGCGCGGGGGCCGGTGATGACGACGGAGTAGAGCGTGGTGGCCAGTACATCGGGTTCTTCCCCCGGTAGTTGGGACTGGGGCGCCAGCCTGGAGGGGGTTGTCCTGCCACGGCAGGAGAGGGCGCCTGGTGGCCTGCCGTGGCAGAGGTCGGGCCGTGGTTTGCTGCCACGGCAGGAGGTGGCGGCGGCCGAGCGGATGCAGTGAAGACTTGGGGGCGCGCCTCCTTGCGTGCGAGAGCATCGTCGGCGGACTGGAGCAAGGAGCGCACCTCGGCGAAGGAAGGACGTGGCCGCATCATGGGGATGAAGGAGGCTTGCTTCTCGAACCGATCGCTGAGCCCCTATAGCAGGATGTTGATGAGCTGACGATCTGCGACAGGATCGCCAAGTTCGCGGAGCTCGTCGGCCATCGTCTGGATACGTTGACAGTAGACGCTGAGGGAGTTAGGCCCCTGGATGGTGTTGCGAATCTCGGTGTTGAGAGTGTTGACCCGAGCATCGACGTTGTCCTGGAAGAGTTGGCGCAGGGCCGCCCACAGGGCGGCGGCGGTGGAGGACTCCCGGAAGACGAGGTTGAAGATCTCCGTGGACACCCGCGTGTAGATCCATTGGATGATGGTGAGATCATCCTTTACCCAGCGAGGATCATCAGGGCGCGGGACGGAGTCGGTGGCGATGTGAGCGCGCAGATTGCAGCGACCGAGGTGGACGTCGAAGAGATGACGCCAATGGTAGTAGTTGTGGGCTGCTAGATCTAAAACTATGGGTATGAACGAAGTAACATCAGAAATTGTATCGGCAAAGGAGATTGGAGTGGCTATTTGATTGGTGGAGGTGGAGGCTAGGGTTATGGAAGAAGGGGGAGGAGGTTGGGCGGCGGCTTTGGCGGCGGCCAGGGCGGCGCGTCGCTCGAAGTAGCCGGGTGGCGGCGGCGGCGGTGTGGGCGGTGGAGCCATGCCCTAGGATCGATAGTCTGATACCATGTAGAATTGCGGAATATTATCTTGTATTGATTGTGGTCTCGATGGGCTATTTATATAGGAGTACAAACTTGGAGTCCAAGTAGTCTAGAAGAGATAGACTTGGACTACAATTTAAACTAGCAAAACCTAAACCGGCTAATACTCTAACACCCCTGTTTTTGTCTGAAGCCGTCGAATTCGCTAAGCGCCCACATACTCTCCATGAATCAAAAGCTCTAAACGTGGGCATTGCCGGGTTAGAACCTCGTTAACGCTCTTGCTACCGGTCTCAACAGCTGCCGTAACAAATCTCGTGCCTGAAGAGTTCCGTTGCCGAACACTGTAGTAGCAATGCAAAAATAGTCGGGGTACAAGATTTTCCTCGGTGGCACCCAATAGATCGTCTGAAAATAGGCCGACTTAATTATTAGCTTGACAGTGGGACGCTCACCGCAACGAACGCCGACAGTGCATCTCTTGCTATGTGCCGCGCAAGCCTATGCTTGTCTTGCTTGCTGGTCCGTCGTCAGGGCCCCAAACAAAACAAATCTTTTAAACCAGGAGCGCGCGGGACCTCGATTGTGACAGCTGCATGAGCGAGACGAGACTCCATCGGGTCGATCGAAGTACATGCACTGCATGTCGCGCCCCAACCAAAGCTGTTGCCACGTCCGATATTGACTCTCGAGCCCCCCTGCTTGCCCACAAGGCCCCGGCACGAAGCTTCCCGATCGATCGATCGCGTTTTCCTATCGCACCAACTGAGCCGGTGTCGCTGGGAACCGCGAAGAAGCAGCGCCGGCGCCGGTGCGTCACATGTCGGTGATGCCCCTGCCCGGTCCCCTCGACCGACTGATTAGCCGATTCTATACCGCAAATATTTGGTCGATCAATGATGCATGATTTCACTTTGGATGAAGTGGATATAGCGAGCCCAACGACCAGCTACACTGGCTACACCACACGGATTAGATTTGCAGCACGATCGAGCTCATGCAACGACCGGAGGAGCAGAGATCGCTATCCGAAAGCAGAAAGCGGAGGAGAAAAAGGAGAAGATCCCGTTAGGTGGGTCAGCATCATCGGAAGATCGCAGCCGGGCAGGTGCTTGCCGTGTTGGTGTTTATGGCGTGCGTGCAAGGGATGGTATTGGATCGGACTGGATTCAGAATTTTCCGGCCTCGTGGACAGCATGGTTTTTGTTTCTTGTTGTAGCCATGCCGGCCGCCGGTGCACGCCGCGAAACGCGAGTGTTCATGTGCGCGAGCATGGACAAGACGAACGGTCCCTTCCCTGGTCGGTCTCTGCTCGCAACACTGTGCTGCACTCACTGGTGGAACAAGGGCCTATGGTCCCGGTTTATTTGGGCTATTGGTCCCGGTTGCTGAACCGGGATCAATTACTCGGGACCAATGCCGGTCCCGGTTCCAGTACGAATCGGGACCGATAGGTCTCCACGTGGACGCGCTGCAGCGCGATGATCCCTGGGTCAATGGTCCCGGTTCGTAGGACGAACCGGGATCGTTGATCTCAGGGTTTTGTGTTTTTTTTTCTATTTAGGGTTTAAGGTTTTATTTGGTGTGTATTGTATTCAATTTAATGGTACTATATATACAGCAATAATGAAGGAACCACATTATATATATGGGAAATAGTGGGATAGCCAGGTGGGTAGGTGTGCATATGCATCCCACCATTGGATCTAGGACATGCAACATTGTGGTCTCTAAGTCTAACACCTCTGTTACTAACGCCGTTATATAGGGAGCACGACATGTATCTATCACTTTTGTTTATTTTTCCACTCCACGCACTAGAGTTGTTGTTCTGGTTATGTTTTCATTCACATCCAACGCATGGGGTTTTGGTTCTATGCCAACTTTTGTTTTTCTTTCCAAACCGCACACTGTCCTTTGTCCATGCCAACTTTTGTTTTTCTTTCAAACCCCACACTGTCCTTGTCCATCATTCCATGCATGCCAACTTTTGTTTTTCTTTCCCAAACCGCACACTATCCCTGTCCATCATTCCATGCATGCATCTCGAGATAGTATTAGTTTTCTTTGGACTTGCTCCACTTTTGTTCTCTTTTTCAAAATTGCCACTCATCAGTCCTTTTGTTTGAATCTTTCTTGTTTGTTCTATCTCCCACTAGGAACTAGCCACTTTTGTTTTCCTGTTCGTCGCATCCAATAAGGTGTATGAGCCATTTTTTCGGCTGTCTACAACCTGTTCCTGTTTTCAATTGACCACAAATCCGGAAAAATTCAAGAGCTCATCCGCTTGAAGGTTCGCCGCTCGCCTAGCTTTGGGTTTTCTCTTTTTTTCTCTTTGATTGATGCATGTGGCTTTCTTTTTAGTACTCACTCATGCATTGCTTCCATATCGCATGTGGCATTCTTGTAGTACTCACTCATGCATTTCTTCCATATCGTTTGTCTAAGTCTTTTTTTATCTGTTGAAAAATTCCAGCTCAATGAACGGCGCAACAGTTTACACCACTTCGTCATCCCTTTCCACCAACGCCGCGCCAAGGTGATGATCTAGTCTCGCTTCAAAAGACAAATCATGTTTAATATGCAAAGATACTTAAATTTCTACCAACTGCCACTTTTTTACAGTGATCACGACTATGCACCAGAAACCCTGCATTTCTGCCGCACATTCGATGGTGTAAAACAAGGTGGAAAGCTTGCTACGGTAGGCCATCATATCTTCTAGATTTTTCCACCTACAGTCGATGCTTTTCTCCTGATATGCTAGCTTACAGAAAGAGTCTCGTCACCGCATTCATGTCCCCGTTTCATTGAATTTTCAGCCGAAGGAGGATCGTACCACACCAGCCGATTTGCTTTACGAGCTACTACACCTGCGGAACAACACTGGGAAGTTGCCGCAAGATTTCGTAAAAGACCTGGACGACTGAAATTCGGAGCAATTCCCCGGCTGGCCTTCTTTCTCGTGAAAAACTCATCACCGTGTTTTGTGATTCAAGAAACACACATCGTTTATTTTTTTTAACTCTGTATGGCTCCCTGGCATTCCGATAAACCACTATTCTGCTGATGCCAGTGCATGTATGCTTGTATCAACCCCAACTAGCCTAACATTTTTAAAGCAAAAGTACCCCTACTTTGTTTGGCTGTGGCCCTTTAGCAAACCCATCTACGAGCTTTACTTCATGCAGGAAGCAAAAACTTATAAGTCCTGTAAACAGCCAGCTGTATCTTCCCTCTAACATACTAACAAACGGGCGAGACCGAATTATTCATAAAAAATACATAAACTTAACGAGCAAACTTATGTTTTACGAGTTCCCCCAAAACCTGGCTCTATAGAATTTGTCTCCACATATCAGAGACACACCGTCTTGCTCAACGCCGACCTGTTGCCAACGAAACAAAAACAAAACCTGGACATTACTAGAGCCCACAGTTCTGTCAGAGATGCGACAGACCATTTCCAGACCTGGACCATCGGGTACGTGTAAAAAAACAAAACTAGAACCCTATAGGGAAAGTTTCCAAAAGCCACGTATCAAATATCCAACAACAATCTAGCTTTTGAAAACTTTCCAGAATGAGTAGAGCTTTTGAAAACTTTTCCACAACACTATAGGGAAAGTTTCCAAAAGCTGGCTTGCATGCATGGCCATGCATGCACAAAAACAAAACCTGTGGCTGCTCTTTGTTGGATGGAGATCTTGCTAGCTAACGGCGCACTCTACAATCTGAACCTGCGGAGCATGTGCTCCCCATCATCCAACGACTGCTCGGGTATGCACAGCTAGCCACCCGGTTAGCAAATCCGCGTCGTTATATATATATATATATTACACATCATGGTCACGAATATATTATTAATATTCACCGTCTCATCTGTCGTGCTTGGTCCCTATTACAAACGGTAACTCACACAAATTTGATTTTACATCTTCTTTTTTACACTTCACCCTTCTAAATGAACCGGGTAATAGTATTCTCCTTTCGGATCTATGACTTGTTCTAATAAGAATCCGGCAATTTCCTCTTGAATTGCTTGCACGCGTTCCCGTGGTAGAAGACCGTCCCGCATCCGTTCGATCTAATTTAAAGAAGGGGATCAATATATATGAATGAAACTAATTAAACACAGTTGATGGTAATAAAATAAAGTTGTGATTATTGTTTATCGTACTTCAAGTTTTTTGAAGTTTCGGTCTGCGCCCTTCTCTTTGGTCGTCTGGCGAATGAACTCGCGGACATAGTATCCACATAAGTTATTCCCAGCTTCCTGCCTCAAGCACTTTACGAGAATGGAGTTCAATCAAAATAAGATCAAGCATGATAATTGTATTGAAACTAGAATCAAAGAGATGCGCGGATCTAGCAAGTAGTACTTACATTCAATGGTTGAAATGTAAGCTCTGGCTTCCAAACACCCCTAGTGTTGGCGGTGAACCGTTTCCAAGCCTTCTGGAGGCATTCCTGCATGTTCGCCTAGTTTCCTAAAGGTGTGCGTTTTGAGTCCATGACTTTGACTACTCCTTCGTCAACACTAATGATTAACAAAATAAAGTGGAAGCTGCACAGACATAACGAGTCAATTATACGCTTAACATTGAGTAAGCGAAAACAAAATGTGTACAAGACAGTAACACTCACTCGAAGTTGTAAGGAAATAGTATTTCCCTTCTGTTGCTGAAATACTTCAACGATTGTACCAAGTTATCCTCTGTCTCTCTGGGTTTTTTTTTAGAGTATCTTCATGAACAAAATTGCAGTCAACGAACCTAAGGTCATGGATTCCTCCTTGGTTGCATTCGCGAATCCATTTTCTGCATATATAATTAGTATAATGATGAGTAAGATTATACAAGCAACGAATGAGCTGAGCTAGAAAGACTTAATAATACTTACAGACAATAGGCACTGACGATAGTTTTGTCGAGGGCGTCTTGCTGGTAAAACTGAAATAATTCTAGAAATTCAATGAGTAAGAAGCCATCTCCATGACCGTAATGGTGGTGTTTATATCCAGCATAGATCCAGTTTGTGGATTCAACACAGGCTTGCATGTACCAGTTATGCAATCTCCGCATTTTTGTTGGTAGATCTTTGACTAACTCGGGTTTGACAAGAGGAGACCCGTACCGGTATATGTACGCTATTTGCTGGTACCCCTCGAACTCATCCAGACGGCTCATGTACTCAGCAATAGATAGTCCATATAACTTGGCCTTTTCTCCGTAGAGTTGAATAAACCCCGGATCAATGTTCGGATCATGCCGCTCCTGGGCTCTCCACTCATTGGTATCATACACTTTGAGCGGTTCGATCGATTGATTTTTCTGTTGTCCGAGCTGGGCAACTTCTTTCCCGACTCTCCGCTCTTTTGCCTCAGCCGACTTGGTAATAGAGCGATTATAGTCAGGTGTGAGCGCTATGGGTTGGTGAAGCTGAATCTTAAGCGCGGCTGCTTTGGCTTTATCTTCTGCGGTGATCGGGAAGATCAATGGCTCCGTCGGCTTTGGCTTTTTCTTGTTAGCCATGTCAGTCTTCCACTGTTGATAATGGGCATCTGCGGCCGCAGCAATTTCCCCATCTGTCTTCTCGTAAGGAAGCTTCTTCATATTCTGATGAGGTACTCTTGGGAGGGGCGATAGCTTACGTTTCGGTGATCGGAACGTGCTCTTGCTGCTGCTGGTGGTGCTGCCCCTCTTAGTATACTTCCGCTTTAGTCTCTGAGGCTCAGGGGACGGAGACGGCTGAGGCGGCGGTGGAGACGGCTGCGCTGAGTGGTGAGGCGGTGAAGGCGACGGTTGCACTGGAGAATGGTGAGGTGGCGGCGAAGGTGGACTGCTGCTCTGAGGAGTGGGCCTTGGCCATACAACAGTCCCCCCTTTGGCTTCTCCTAGTTCAGTCAGGTCCCTATCTTCCCCTGCAGGGTGGTCCAACTTCAGCTCCTCAAAATCTTGCTTGACATCATCTACTGTGACGACAGCGTACCCTTTTGGAACCGGTCTGCAATGCCAAGTTCCGTTAGGCGCAGTTGGTACGGCCATGCCGACCGCCGCCGTCACCCTTAAGTTCATAACTTGCACCTTTAGCTCACAAGCTGTGCTCTCTGTGATATCATCCACTGGGTAGCGTTTAGGAGGAGCCGTCGTCAGTGCATTATCATCACCATCCTGGAGCTGGGTGGAAGCGATGCTGCTTTTCTTATTCGATAGGGCGCCGGTACCATCGAATGCAGCTTCTACCATGTGCCGCTGAGATTGACCGCTGATACCTTGCTGGCTAAGTCTGTCGAGTTGATCCTGCTGCCGCTTTAATGCTTCTTCTACATTACGCAGCCGGTCTGCAGCTGCCGCTTTCTCAGCTGCCTCCCTTTCCTTTCTCCTCCGATGACTTTTATCGGGATATCTCTTCATTTCCGTGGGGAAGGCAACATTACACGGCTTGGAGCCTGGTGTGCCTCGTGCTCGTCCGGTGTGTTCATCATTTTTAAGGGCGCGTGTGAGCTCGTCGTTCTCTCTATCGGGAACGAACCGTCCCGCTTCAACATCTTGTACTACACTTCTAATATCTTCGATGGGCAGTAGGGGATGATCTTTGTGTTTCTGGGTATATATTGCCCTCCCTTCTTCGTCCAACGTGCCCCCATGGCCGTAAAACCAGTTTCTCGTCCGTGGTGTCCGTGTTGTGGGCTCTGGTCTGATCCCGGCAGCAATATACTTGACCTCAAGTGCATCCCACTTAGGCATGCAACCGGCGTAGCCAGCAGACCCCATATTATGGTGGTACACTTTCTTAGCAGCGTTCTCCTTATTTATTCTCGACCTTTCCAAAGCTTTCTCCGATGTCTTGTACTTCACAAAATCATCCCACTGGTGTCTTAACTTAGCATAGCCGGCTTGATTGAAATCCGGAGTCTTGTCTAACTTGACAAACTTAAGGTACAGTTTCTTCTTCCAGTTCTTGAATGCCTCGGCCATCTTGATCAGAGCAAACTTCTTGACTCTTTTCATGAGCTCCTTATTTGCTCTCTCCTGCTCATCTGGATTCACATCTGGCCTCGGCAGGATGAAATTAATCATGAGCTTGTCAAAAAGCTTATCTTTGGCAACGTCGCCGACATACGGGACTCCACCGCTGCTTGGCCGATTCCATTCTTGAACGATGATCGGGATGTAGTCCCTCACAAGAACTCCGCATTGCTTGACAAATTTTTTTGCGACATCCTCAGGAGCTGTCGGTTCGCCGTCTACACCGACCATTTCGATCCTATATCTCACAGTGTTATCCAACTTTTTTGTTGGGCCTCGTTTCATTCTGACGGAAGAAGTGCTCGATCCGGAGGGCTAAAAGAAGAAAGAGTGTTAATATATGCATGTATATATATAGACAGTCGGGCATTACAAAAAAACATATATACACCTCGCCGGAGTTTCTGAGATTTAAGGTTCGGCCAGAGCCGTCGCCTTCTCCCTCGTCGGCTTCTCCCTCGTCGGCTTCTCCCTCACCGGCTTCTCCCCCATCCTAGGCTTCTACCTCACCGGAGCCGTCTCCTCGGTTGAGAGATTCATCTCCCTCACCGGAATCGTTCAGAAACGTCCTGGTGACATCGATATCTTCATTTTCTCGGATCATTCCTTGGAGGAAGTATTCATCATCTTGACTTTTTCCATGTGCTGGATCCATAGTTTCTGCAAAATACCGATATTTGTTAGTTAGAATGCACGCTATATATTCAAAATGCATGCTAAAACTAATTTTAACTAATTCTAATTCTAACTAACAAACTAACCCTAACTTCTAACTAATATTAACAAAAATCTAACCTAATACTAACTAATACTAACTAATACTAACAAACAAATACTAACTAATACTAACCTAGTAATAAGTAATATTGATTCCTATTTCTATAATGTGCTAAGTAATATACTAACTACTACAATGTACTAAGTAATATTGATTCCTATTTCTATAATGTGCTAAGTAATATACTAACTACTACAATGTACTAAGTAATATTGATTCCTATTCCTATTTCTATATTGATTCCTATTTCTAAAATGTGCTAAGTAATATACAAATACTACCTAATATGATGAGCGCCTTTGCGCTTTTCAAAATGTACGGGATCATTTTCAGACTCCATTTCTTAATATCATCTTGTCATATTTTCGACAGTTCATTTTCATTATTTATCTATTTTTTATCCTACCATTTGTAATTTTAACAAACCCTAACTTGTTTATTTCTATTTTCATTTTGTTTCTATTTCTAAAATAAATATATAAAATACATATATTTCTATTTATACATATATGATACATATCTAAAATACATGACTATTTATATATTCTATTTATATATTTCTATTTATATATTTCTAAAATAAATATATAAAATTCGTTTCTATTTCAATTCGTTTTCCCAAAATTTCTAACACCCACATGCAGCAAGGTTCACCGAAAGGGCGGAAGGGCTTCGGCGGTGCAGGGGGCTGGGGCGTCTCCGGCCGGGGCGGGCTCTGCAGGGGGCGTCTCCAGCGCAGGGGGGCGTCTCTGGGGCGGGCGTCTCCGGGGCGCCGCAGGGGGGCGTCTCCGGGGCGGCGCAGGAGGGCGTCTCCGAGCGGAAGGGCGTCGACGGCGCTGGGGGCACCTGCAGAGAGAGAAGGTGATGAGCGGCGGCGCGGGGGGAAAAGGGAGAGGTCGCGGCGGTGGCGGCGCTCACCGAGGACAGCGGCGGCGCTCTCCGAGGACGGCGGCGGCGGAGACGGGCAGCCTGCCGGCGTCAAATCGCTCCGCGCGCAATTTCCTTAGCCGTTTTCGCGAGATTGGGAGGAAGTGGGGAGGAAGAGGGGCGACAGTTATATTTGGGGGGGTCATTGGTCCCGGTTCGTGGCATCAACCAGGACCAATGGATCAACGGTCCCGGTTGATGCCACGAACCGGGACCAATTACCTGGGCGGGGGGCGCTGCTGAGCCGCCACGTGCCCAGGATCATTGGTCCCGGTTCGTGGCATCAACCGGGACCGTTGATCCATTGGTCCCGGATGATGCCACGAACCGGGACCAATGTTTTTCTTTTTTGTTTTTCTGTTTTAACTTTCTATTTTTATTTTAACAGGAAAAAACTTTCTTTTATTTGAAATTTGAAAAAACTTTCAACAGGAAAAGTGTTTCAATTTAAATAACTAATCCAAAACCATTTTCTGTTTTCAAAATTATTAATTCTAACTAAACAATTTTACTATTTTTAATTACAAATGCATTAACATATATTTATTGCATAATTTGGAATTTGAAAAAACTTTCAGCAGGAAAAGTGCTTCAATTTAAATAACTAATCCCAAAATATTTTCTGTTTTCAAAATTATTTATTCTAACCATACAAACTATTAACAATTTTACCATTTTCAATTAAAAATGCACTAACGTGTTTGAAACGGGCATAAGAAATTCAAAAATGATCCAAACAATGTGAAACCTTCGCGTGGTGTCATATTTTGTGTCATAGTTGCAAGGAAAAATATTGAACTTTTGAAAATTGCAAACGTCATAAAAAATCCTTCACAAAATGACCTATCATATTCGAGGTTTCATGGCATTTAGGTCAAACCACCAATGTTATGGCTAGAATCAGGGCATAGTTTGTGATAATGTGCCCATATTGTGCACACTTGTGCATCTTGGGATGACTTACGATGTTGCAGGAGGAAGTTTTCCTTTTCGACGCATGAAATAGCCAATTTCCATTTTTGAGGTGCCGAAATCGGGGTGTTCTATGAAGGAACCACCAAATTAAAGTTTGGCATTGGCACCAACCCATTTTTCAAAAATACTAGACCACCTTAGATGGACCAATTCCCAACCAGTGTATCAGAAACCTTACCGTCCATCCCTCATGAAAAAGACAAATTCCTGCCGATTCAATAGGAGGGTGCCCAGATTTGAACTACAAGTACAGGATATAATGGAGTCTTTCACGGGCTTGCAGGGAAATTTTTCCGAGGCGGAGCTTACGAAGATGCCGTAGGGCGTGAGCACCAACGACATCTTCGAGAAGCTCCGCCACGGGAGATTTCCCAACCCTGTCCTCCATCCATGGGGATGAAACTCTCCCTACCTTCTAGGTTGGCTTGTTGAGCTGCTTGCCATGGCGTATTGATGCTCCTTTTATAGGCACGACGCCGCTTCTACTTTGTCTTGTATCTCCGACAGGGGCGTCGTGCGCTACATGCTTTATCTCATCGAGCAGTGTATCCACCCATGCGTTCTTATCCTGCCGATAGCTTTAGTCCCGGTTATGCCCACCAACCGGGACTAAAGGTTACCCACACGTCCTTATTCCACCGACAGTTTTGTTAGATGACACAAAAACCACCTTTAGTCCCGGTTTTACCCACCAGCCGGGACTAAAGGTTAGATGGTTTTCCGCGCCACTGCGTTCCCGCCTATTTTCTTCCCGCGCTTTCCACCGCTTCCCGCCTCCGTCTTCCCGCCATTTTTTCACTATATATATGTAGGCTTGGCCTCCATTTACATATCACATCTAGACTCATATTTGTAAACCTCATCACTCTCTCCCATGGCTTCCATCGTATCTCTAACCCCCCGGGAGGCGGAGGCGCTTTGCGCCTCAAACTACCCCTGCCCGCCGGGCTACCGCGTCCCCACCGGCTAGATGCTGAGCGTCGGAGGCGTACCGGTCCCTCCTGTCCCTCTAGGTGTGGCGCGCCAGATGGCCATCACGAACCACTACTACTTCGAGCTCACGCCAGAGCAGCGGAGGAATCCCCAATCGCATCCCGACTACAGCCCGACTTGGGACGCCTTCTTCATCAATCGGCGTGAGAGTGCGCTTGCCAGGCACGAGGAGGACGGCCCACCTTGTTCGAACTTCAACGAGGCCGGCCGTCGGCTGTGGTGGTGCGGCCGGACTCTCCAGAGCGTCATGGCCTACCGTGGCCCCCGCCTGCGCTACCCTCAGTCTCAGCCCACGCGTGCTCACCCGCCGAGGTTCGACTACCGCGACTCCGATGCCAGCGACAAAAACGTCGGTGACTACGACGACTACAGTGGTGACGTTTATAGGGCTAGGCACGACTATGACTGAATCACTCCAATATTATGTGTCATAGCTGCAAGGAAAAATATTGAACTTGGATAATTGCAAGGAAAAATGACGTGTCATAGTTTTCATACATTACATAGATTTACATAGGGTTTAGGGTTTAGGGTAAGAATCCTTCGTCGCGTATGTCGATCCATTGCCTATGATCGCTTCTTAGGCCGTAACCATGGAGCATCTTCATTATTTAACGGGATGCAAGGGTCAGTTTTCACGGTGAAGGGCGGAATTTCTTCAAACTTATCATAATCTGCTGACATGTCTATCTTGTCCTCGACTCCCGCGATGTTTCTTTTCCCTGAAAGAACTATGTGACGCCTGGGCTCATCGTCTGATGTATTCGTTTCCTTATTTTTTTTTGGTCTGGAGGACATGTCCTTCACATAGAAAACCTGAGCCACATCATTGGCTAGGACGAATGGTTCGTCTCTGTAACCTAGATTCTTGAGATCCACTGTTGTCATTCCGTACAGCTGGTCCACCTTTACCCCTTCTCCATTCATGTTGACCCAACTGCACCGAAACAAAGGGACCTTAAAAGTAGGTCTATAGTCAAGTTCCCATATCTCCTCTATGTAACCATAGTATGTGTCCTTTTTCCCATTGTCACATGTTGCATCAAAGCGGACACCACTATTTTGGTTAGTGCTCTTTTTATCTTGGGAGATCGTGTAAAATATATTCCCATTTATCTCGTACCCTTGGAAAGTCAATACAGTCGCAGATGGTGTCGCGGCCAACAAGTAGAGCTGATCTCCAATAGTGGTGTCATTCATGAGATGTAATTGCAACCAAGTGCCAAAAGTCTCCATGTGATTTTCTTTAATCCAGTAGTCATCCTTCCCCGGGAACTTGAAGCGTACAACATTCATGTGTTCCTTGATATACGGAGCCACAAAGGTAGAACTTTGTAGAACTGTGTAGTGTGCTTGATTCAAAGAATGCCCGTCCCTAAATATCATTGCTTTCTTTCCTAGCGTGCCTTTTCCACTCAGTCTCCCCTCATACCGTGATTCAGGAACACCAATCGGCTTAAGGTCAGAAAGAAAGTCAACACAAAACCCAATGACCTCCTCTGTTCCATAGCCCTTGGAGATGCTTCCTTCTGGCCTTGCACGGTTACGAACATATTTCTTTAAGACTCCCATGAACCTCTCGAAGGGGAACATATTGTGCAGAAATACAGGACCGAGAATGAAAATCTCATCGACTAGGTGAACTAAGAGATGCGTCATAATATTGAAGAAGGACGGGGGGAACACCAACTCAAAACTGACAAGACATTGGACCACATCCTTTTGTAGCCTTTCCAGACTTTCTCGATCGATCACCTTCTGAGATATTGCATTGAGGAATGCACATAGCTTCACAATGGGTACTCGAACATTTTCCGGTTGAAGCCCCCTCAATGCAACCGGAAGCAACTGCGTCATAATCACGTGACAATCATGAGACTTTAGGTTCTGGAATTTTTTCTCTGCCATATTTATTATTCCCTTTATATTTGACGAGAACCCAGCCGGGACCTTGATACTGTTCAGGCATTCAAAAAAGATTTCCTTCTCTGCTTTGGTAAGAGCGTAGCTGCTTAAGTATTGACGACCTTTATCAGTATGCTTGTTGTATGGGTCTTTGATACGTTGCTGGTCCTCCCGTGCTTCTGGTGTATCTTTTGTCTTCCCATACACGCCTAGGAAGCCTAGCAGGTTCACGCAAAGATTCTTCGTCACGTGCATCACATCGATTGAAGAACGGACCTCTAGGTCTTTCCAATACTCAAGCTCCCAAAATATAGATTTCTTCTTCCACATGGCCATGTGTCCGGTAATGGGGTCTTTCGGAACAGATTGATCGCCAGAACCCTTTCTAAATATTACTTCTAGGTCCTTCACCATACCAAATACATCAGCACCTTTAGGGAGCTTACGCTTCTTCCGGTGATCTGCCTCACCGTTGAAATGCTTGCCTTTTTTCTTACTTGATGATTAGTCGGAAGAAATTTATGACACTCCAGGTACACAACCTTCTTACATTTATTCAAATATGTACATTTAGTCTTATCTAAACAGTGCGTGCATGCATTGTATCCCTTGTTTGATTGTCCTGAAATGTTACTAAGAGCAGACCAATCATTGATGGTTACGAACAGCAACGCTCATAGGTCAAATGGCTCCTGTTTGTGCTCATCCCACACCTTTACACCTGGTTCTGCCCACAGCTACAAAAGTTCATCGACTAATGGCCTTAGGTACACATCAATGTCGTTGCCGGGTTGCTTCGGTCCTTGGATGAGCACTGGCATCATAATGAACTTCCGCTTCATGCACAACCAAGGAGGAAGGTTGTAGATACATAGAGTCATGGGCCAGGTGCTGTGACTGCAGCTCTGCTCCCCAAAAGGATTCATGCCGTCTGTACTTAGACCAAACCATAAGTTCCTCGTGTCACCTGCAAAGTTTGAGTACTTTCTCTCAATGTTTCTCCACTGTGACCCATCGGCGGGGTGTCTCAGTTTCCCGTCTTTCTTACGCTCTTCTTTGTGCCATCGCAACAACCTGGCATGCTCTTTGTTTCTGAACAGACGTTTCAACCGTAGTATTATAGGAGCATACCACATAACCTTAGCAGGAACCTTCTTCCTGGGGGGCTCGTCATCGCCCTTAACATCACCAGGGTCATCTTGTCTGATCTTGTACCGACATTCAGTGCATACCGGATATTTATCCATATTCTCGTACTTCTCACCGCGGTACAGGATGCAGTCATTAATGCATGCATGTATCTTCTCCACATCTAATCCTAGAGGGCAGATAGTCTTCTTTGCTTCGTACGTTGTCTCGGGCAGCTCGTTATCCTTTGGAAGCTTCGGCTTCATTATTTTCAGTAACTTCTCAAATCCCTTGTCAGATAAACCAGCCTCTGCCTTCCATTTCAGCAGTTCAAGTGTGGTACCAAGCTTTGTGCTGCCATCTTCGCAATTTGGGTACAACAACTTTTTGTGATCCTTTTGCATGGCCTCCAACTTCAGCTTCTCCCTTTCTGTATCGCATTATTGCTTTGCATCAGAAATGACCCGACCAAGACCATCAGCGGGCTCATCCGATGCCCGTTGTTCTTCTTCATTGTCGCCTCCCTCTTCTTCATTGTCTTCCATTACAGTATCACCGTATTCTTCAGGCGACATAGGATAGCTGTCATCATCCTCTTCTTCATTTTCTTCCAGCCTAACCCCTCTTTCTCCGTGCATGGCCCAACAATAATATCCGGGCATGAAACCTCTCCGAAGCAGATGGCTTCGAAGGATTCTCGGGGCAGAGTGCTCCGTCAAATTTCGACAGTCGATGCAGGGACAAGGCATAAAATTATCCACTTTGTTTGCCTTAGCCACATCGATAAATTTATGCAGGCCTGCAATAAAATCAGAATCGCGTCGGTCGCCGTACATCCATCGCATCCGCGCATCGATCTGCGTTATAATAATTAACTATTACAATAACATCGTGAATAGTGAAATGACCACCCGCATGGACACATATGCAAGATTTTTATATCAGTTACATATGAAGAAGATAAGGTTGCTAACCTCGGCGGAGGATACCGTGTTGTGTGAACTTAAATGTGGCATGGACATTTCGTCGAACACCTTGTGTGCAATCAAAGGAAAAAAAAAGCTAGCACCCACACCTCACACACAATCCAGCAATTTTTTTTGGCAAAGGGCAAAGGGCTGGGTATCAATTTATAGCCAGAGGAGGGTCTTTGATCCCGGTTCATGCCATAAATCGGGACCAATGCTCCGCAGAGAGCCACGTGCCATGCTGGGGAGGCATTGGTCCCGGTTCATGCCACAAACCGGGACCGATTCCCCGAAATGAACCGGGACCGGCCCCCAAACGGCACGAACCGGGACCAATGCCTGTCATTGGTCCCGATTTGCCTACTAAACCGGGACAGATGGTTTTTGTGTCCTAGACCAAAGAACATTTTTCTACTAGTGACTGCTGCGCCTGTGCACTATGAACAGCGCGCCGGTTGCTTCAATAGCACGCGTGTTGGCCTGTTGGGAATGCGCGTGCGTGGCTGGGCCTGTACGTAGTTATGTGAGGTTGTCCCGATAACATAAATCCAATGATAAAAAATGCAAGATCTTGTTAGCTGTCGACATATTTGCACTTGGCAACGCCCCGTCGTCGCCGGTGATCTTCCCGGACATCAAAAGAGAGGCTCTCGAGTGCTCTCTTAACAGCACACCACAAGGAAAAGAGAGGCTTGAATGTGGGTCAGGGTAGAGGCTGCCCATCCTGGACTTGTAATTTGGGAGAGTAAATCCCTTTGTTTGGCTTTTGCCTTTTTTTTAAAACTACTCCCTCCGTACCGTTTTAATCGACGTGAAATATGTCTTGGTGCTACTTGCACATGTTTTGATTAAAACCGGAACTGAGATAATACATAATACCAGAATCAATGAAAATGGCAAGCCTTTTGCAGCCATTCAAAAAAAATGCACTTGAACAGTGAACATTTTTATGAAAAACACTCCCAACTAAAAACGGTTTCATAAATTTTCCATTGTTCTTTCACACATTTAAACATGGCTAGTAGCAACAAAGGTTTCACATAAGTTTTACGTAAGTTCCACATTAGGATTAATCGAATTTTCACAAATACTTCACCAAAAGTGAAACATATAAATTTTCGGGAAATTTTGTACGAGTGAATTCCACAATTTCCCACTTAGTAAAATATTACTAAAATAGTGGTTTTTAACCTCCCTTGCCCCCATATTACCCCATTTAATGACATTTGATCGGAATACCCATGTAAGAAGCTTTGAGCCAGGTTTTACCATGTTCAAGCATATTGCTCGTGTTGTTACATAGGACCGGCATATTAACTCGGTGTGACATTAGAACTATGTCTGAATCTTGATGGATGTCGTCGACAATAATGTCCACCTTCCCTTCCCCATTTGTATCATTCCTGGACACCCTCCTAATATCCTAAAAGAGAGGCAATTCGATGTCTACATGGGTAGCTACACACCCATGTGTTATACGGTGATTCAAGCAATATAAACCCATTTTAGCTTATATTCCTAGTAGAACACGAGATTTTGGCATACAAAAGTGGTTTTGTTTTTAATTTTTTTTATCAAAGTTAACTCACAAAAGGATTTTTTTTTCATTGACACTTTTATTTCTAAGTTGACTTTTACCAAAAAATCAAAACAAAAATTTGAAACCACTTCTGCACAGCAGAATTATGTATTCTACTAGGAAAACAAGCTAAAATAAGTTCATATGGCTTGGATCTCCGTACAACACATGGGTGTGTAGCTACCCATGTGGGAAGCAAGTATTTTTTTGTATCCTAAAATCCCGATAATCACCTCACAACTTTCCCAACATACACACATTGGAGAAAGAGGGTCCAAAGTTTCTTAAATGGTGTAATCTAGACGATCGGGTAATTGGTCTCAAAATGTTCAAATAGGTGTAAAAGATGTAACTCGCTCGGTTTTAATGAATCCTCCCTAGGTATGGATTGTAGGTGTTACTAATTTCCTTTTTGATTATTTTTAAACAATTATAAAATTTAGCTAAGGTGTTACTAATTTCCTTTTTGAAATTTTGGTTGTGCAGTAGGTATGATGGAAAATTGGTTAGTGTTCTATGGGGATGTCGTACGCGACGGAATTTATGGTCTAGATGTGTCTCACTGCGATTCCATGACTCTTGTAGTGAGAGACATGGAGAACCTAGATTTTGCGGAAGTGAGGAAATGCATCCGGATGCAGTTTGATCCTGAGATACGGAGGAAGAAGATGACCGTTGAGGCTATCATATGTGTGGGAGGGGATGATGGGACAGTTCTTCGTTGGGGTCTGTGGGAGGTGAAAGGAAATAACTCATGGAGGACATACATGAGGTTTGCAACCATGCCTGGCGCTGCTATGTTTCAATGACCGATTTCTTTCTCCTAGTGATGAGCCTGGATGCAGTAGCAGCGCTCCGAGGCCCAACTAGCCATCGCTGGCATCCCTAGTAGCGGCCCATCGGAGCCGATGGAATGTGAGCTTGTGCCTATGACAAAGGTTGTTGGTCTGCGGTCGTCGACATAAGTGAACACGTGGAGGTATTACCGGAGGCCCTAGATCATGACGATGACGAACATTCTTCTAGGTCCTCAGACGAGGACGATGTCGGTCCTTCTCAGAGGGCGGTTGCGGGACCGATGCCCCCAGACTTCTTGGAGACTATGACCATCCTCAATGAATTTAACTCCATTGCAGGCCTAGGGTAGGAAAGTCTGGAGGTTTGACATAGTTTCCCAGACAAGGACTCCGCTGACCGGGCAATAAAGAGATATGCATTGTCCATATCTCGGCAGTACAGAGTTAAACAGTCTAATAAGACTGAGCTGAAAGTCATCTGCCTCAAATTGCCTCAAGAAAGCATGATGTCACTCTTGGCCACACCACATGTTAGTGCACATGCAACAAGCCCAAGCTGCTAGGCTATCCATGTAGTCATGTCCTCATGACGGCTGCAGAACATAGGATCAGCGTCGAGCATTATATATCTCCTTATTTCAGCATGTACAATCTTCTCAACACTTGGAATGGTGAGTTCTAGGCCTGGGGCATAGATCAACACTACAAGGATCTGTGTACGCAAAGTAATATCAAATATGTTCCAAATCCCGCGATGCTGAGAACCGATACGGGACACCGACCGTCTCGACTTTATTGGAACGACATGGACCATAGCTAATCAGGAGAACCTCGTCAATGTCGCATTTGTATGGGAGGAGGATACGGGAGCGGACAACGCCGGAGCCGTGAGGCGGATGGCTTGGGCGGAGGTGGAGTCCGCCATGAGGGGATTCTTGGTATGATGGGATCTCACAAAGATATTAATATACTGTGTGTTCTCCAGGCTTGTAAAGGTCATGCTCCCTCGGTGAACGATATGATCAATGGACACTAGTACAACAAAGGATGCTGACCAAGATGGTTAATATTTATGAAGACAATCTCGAACGATGTGTTAGGTAGAAAAAATCTTGGTTTGCTCAGTACCAGGAGGCTTACAATAAGGATGTCGAACGTTCATTTAGTGTGCTTCAAGCTCGATTTGCTATTGTCCGATACTCCACTCGTACATGGTCGAAAGCTCAGATGTGGAAGATCATGAATGCATGTATGATCATTGAGAATGAGCGGGAGCATCCAGTACTTAATACTGAACCGTATCACTGGTAAGGTCCTCCTACGGATGTTGATCACGGATGTCGACTCCATTAACTGCCTTTCTTGCCAGGCGTCAAGAAATTTAATATGCAAATACTCATAACCAACTGCAAAACAATCGGGTGCAGCATTTTTGGACACTCAAATAAAACGTCTATTTTTATTATTTGTCTACTATTTATATGGCTCAAAACTACATTTATCATTTAAGTGAATGCTTGACCAAAATTGTGCTTTTATTATTTATAAATTTTTTAAAAAATTATTAAAATTTCTTTCGAGGAGCCGTATGGGGGGCGCGGTTACACGATGCTCCACGGCGCCGCACCGGCACCCCATGCTGCGCAAAAAGAGCTTCCGTTGGATGCCGTATGAGGAACACCTGGAGATGCTCTTATTCCCTAAAATCTCGAGGGTATAGACACGATGTCAACATACATACGAACACATTAGTTTTCGAATTTACGATTAGCAATTGGTCCCTTTTAGAATTCGAGCCACCAATTATTCGACGATCTGCGTCCTAGATAATCTGGTCCGACACATTATCTCTGCCTTGCTGATCCGGACGGCTATCTATTTTGTCATGGATAATGTTCCCGCACGAGTCGCAGACACACCAGACTGATTCCCAAACCTGGAACCCTGCAATTGCTCACCGGTTAGTCGATGAGCATCAAGCAGATTTGCTTGCTATCCCGGCCGCAAGCCCGCGGCAGCATCCCAGTGCAAAGATTCCTCCTATATATATCGCAGAAACAAAACAAAGCGGCCGGTGTGCGTACGTGTGTCTCTGAATCAATTCCGGTCTCCGGACATAGGCAGCAGATCGGATTAACCAGGGGCTGATTTTCATTTTCTGACGCGAGCTCACCATTTCCAGTCGAAGAACTAGCTACTCGTTTCCGTGGCATTATTGCGCGCGCACGTACGCTTGATCAAGCCTTGATGATTAGGCTGAAGAGCATACGCACGGAAAAGGCACGAACCTGCAATCAATTTGACACCAAGGCCACTTCATGTCACTGGTACTTCTACCATGCACGCACGGGTACAGTAGCTGCTTGCAGAATGCTCTTGCTACGGTCGATCGATGTAGTACATGCACTGCATGTCGCGTCGTCGTCCCAACAGAAGCTGTTGCCACGATTCGATCTTGACTCTCGAGCCCCTGCTTGCCTGCCCACAAGGCTCCCGTCACGAAGCTTCCCGTCGAGCTCGACAACCGGGTTTTCTATCGCACCAACCGAGGCCGTGTCGCCGGGAACAGCGATGCAGCGCCGGCGCCGGTGATGCCCCTGCCCGGTCCCCTCGGCCGAGTGATCAGCCGATTCTATACCGCAAATATTTGGTCGATCAATGATGATTTCACTTTGGATGAAGTGGATATAGCGAGCCCAACGACGAGCACTGGCTACACCATACGGATTAGATTTGCAGCACGAGCACGAGTTCATAATGCAACTACCGGAGGAGCAGAGATCACTATCCGAAAGCGAAAAGGAAGAAGATCCGCTAGGTGTGGGTCAGCATCATCGGAAGATCCACTGGTAGAAAAAGGGGCTTTATTCTCGGTTGGTAAGGGGCTTTAGTCCCGGATGTCCAACCAGGACTAGCAAAGCGGGACTAAAGCCTCTCTTCTTTAGTCCCGGTTGCTGACAAACCGGGACTAAAGGTCCTCCACGTGGTCCGGGTCATATGCAGAAGGCTGGAGGACCCTTTAGTCCCAGTTGGTGGCTCCAACCGGGACTAAAAGGATCTGATATAATTTCTGGTAGAATTATTTAAAAAAAGCTAAAAAAATTTAGATTTTTTTAAATTTTCATATTTTTGAATATTTGAATTGTTTAACAGTCTCCACTCTCCGCTCTCCACTTAATCTCTAATCACCTGTATTCTCATATCAAATTACATACTTATGATCCTCACTCCCCGATCGGTCACCCATCCTCACACTACTCCACCCTTAGCACGCTTAACTTCTCCATTCCTTCCCTACTACCTTCCAACACTGCGCTCGCGACTTCTTGATAATGCTATGCTATCAATTCTATTAACCCATACACTTTGGTAACATATGATTTTAATTTTTTGAATTCCAAATAATTCACAAAATAAGCAACAATGATTAAGTAATAATAAGCATCAATGAATTCCAAATAATCTTTATGCATAATTTAATTATTAATTTTTAAACTCAAAATATTCAAAAAACTTAAAAAATTCCAAAATTCTAAAATTAATAAAAAAAATCAGAATGACCAAAAAGTAGAAGAAACAACAAAAGATATGAAAAAATCAAAAAAATCATTTTTTCTCATTATTTCTGACAAAATCTAAAATCTTCCTGCTTTCATATTTTCCTTTGAAATTTTGAGAAACAAGAAATTGTGCAAACGGCCTAGCCGTTGAAATCGGATGTAAAATTTTGTGTAGATAGTTTTTCATATATTATACGTTTTTTTGAGTCCGTATGCAAAAGTTATAGCCATTTTAATTTGGAACAACCTTTTTTTGCAAAAAATATCAAATTTCAAATTTTCAAATTTTCCATAAAAGTTGGTTGCGTGAGGTACATGCATGTCAAAGGATTTTGAAATTTGAAGTTTTTATCATTTTTGTTTATTTGTTTTAGACGTTTTTTCTGCGCGGGGGAGGGGAGGGGGGGTAGGAATGAGAGGAAAAATAGATGCCGGACCTTTAGTCCCGGTTTGAGCCACAAACCGGGACTAAAGGGTAGGTTTTAGTCCCGGTTGGAGCCACCAACCGGGACTAAGCTTTAGTCTCGGTTTGAACCACCAACCGGGACTAAAGGGTAGGGACCTTTAGTCCCGGTTGATGGCTCAAACCGGGACTAAAGCCTCCATTTAAACCGGGACTAATGCTTTCTGGTCCACATTTTTATTTGAACTGGGACTAATGCTCATATTAATCGCGAACCAAATTGTTTGAGGACTAAGTCTAAAGGGTCAAACGAAAGTCTTTTTTCTACTAGTGATCGCGCTCAGCCGCGTGCGTGCGTGCAAGGGCAGGTGCTTGCCGTGTTGGTGTTTATGGCGTGGGGGGGATGTGAGGATTGGATTCAGAGTTTGCGGCCTCGTGGACTGCATGCATGTTTTTGTTTAGTGTTGTGGCCATGCCGCCGTTGCACGCAGTGTTTACTGTTTAATGTTCTAGTCTCTCCTGTGTGGTGCACTGCTGCGCCTGTGCTAGACCCGGCGTCCTCCCCGTGCACTGTGAACAGCGCGCTTGTTGCATCACTACCACGCGTGTTGGCCTGTTGGGAATGCGCGTGCGTGGCTGGGCCTGTACGTACTTATGTGATGTTGTCCCGATAATATAAATCCTATCTACTATATACTAAAAACACAATACGTATATTTAAAATAGAGACACCACTTGAATCCACATCATCAAAATAATGGTGATTGTTTGATCTAAAATTTATAGTAGGGATTAAAACTAAAAAAAGAGTTACGTAATATCGGCTGTATACGTACCAAAACACTGCAGACACGATACAAGCAAAAAAAAAGGCAAGCAAAATAGACTGGCAGTCTGGCACGTTCCCTCAAATAAAAAAACTTACACGTACAAGCAAATATGGAAAGCGTGCATACCAATTAATTGGACAAAAAAACACTGATCGGGAATACGGAACAAGCTGGCCCAAACGGTGCTGATCGGGATATTGGCTGTTGGGTTTTTTTCTAAAGGAGATTTGAGTATCAACGAATGCATATCTACTAGAAATTGAAAACGGCACCTACCAGAATAGCTAAGAAATAAATTTTTGACTGTGTACAAAGAGAAAAATTAAGCAAATATAGGACAATGAATTTATTTACTTAATTCACATCAATACATGTCTAACATCTTGCATAAATAGCACATGCGTCCATGCTTCGTGCGTGCAAGATATTCACCCATATGGTCACCTAGGTACCAACTACCAATCACGTGCATAAAGATATGGAAATTCTATGTAAAAGCAACACATTTATAAAGTAATTCCCTTAAATAAATAAAAATTAGATCTCTTATTACGTTAAAAAACAGTACGACTCGATTTATATGTGAAGTTCAAGATGGTAATAAACTTTACTCTGGCGAATTAAAGAAAGCACATGGAGCAAAAATTACACCAAGTTTGAGCAAAATTAACCTTTGCAAATTGACGAGAGACAGTAGAGGGGTTTTCAAGAGATAAGGAAACATAATTAAAATCCTAAAAAAATGTTCGTACAAGTATTGCAACATGATACACCCTATTTATGGACTTTTTAGCAAAAAAATACGCCCTATATATAGGAATGAAGGGAGTAGCATCTGGATTAATAAACATAAAATGAACGGTGGCTCTGGCAAATACGACAAATGCGAGGGAAATATCTAAGATTATTAGGAAAATACATTTGTGGTTCCATATATTTATAATCGATTGTTATAGATATTATAACATTACAATCACCATAAATGATAATCTAAATAAAATACTATATCACATGTCCAGATTTTTCTTAATAATCTTTAGTTTGTGGTTGCAAGATTACTTTACCATTTGGAAAAAAAAAGTTACATGCATAGAATCTTGGATATTACAAAATCATATCACATCTTAATGACATAATACAAATATACATGATTATAAATAATTAAAGAGAAATAAGAATAAATAGTTAAAGATAAACGGCGTTGACTTCGCATTTGGGAGGGCCGCGATGCTAGTGATAAAAAATGCAAGATCTTGTTAGCTGTCGACATATTTACACTTCGCAACTCCGGTGATCTTCCCGAACTTCAAAAGAGAGGCTCGAATGTCTGTTAGGACAGTGGCTGCCCATATTGGACTTATAATTCTGGAGAGTAATCCGTTTTGTTTGACTTTTTATTTTTTATATAACTACATAAAACTAGAATCAATGAAAATGGCAAGCCTTTTGCAGCTGTTTTAATAAAAATGCACTTGCACGGTTGAACGGATCGTATGGGCACCTAGAGGGGGGGGTGAATAGGTGCTACTCAAATTTTAATTCTTTTTCAATTTAGGCTTGACACAAAAGGTAAATTCTCTAGATATGCAACTAAGGTGAATTTACCTATATGACAACTAGCAAGCTAAGCAAGATACAAGTAGTAAAGGCAATAAAGGATAGAGGTAACCGAGAGTGGAGCACACGGAGACACGGATGTAATTCCCGTAGTTCCTTCCTTTTTAGGGGAAGTACGTCTATGTTGGAGGGGTGTGGTTGCCACAAAGGCCTAACCAACGCCACAAAGGCTCACCCTATTCTCCGGTGCAAGCTTCCGCCACAAAGGCCTAGCTCACTTTCCACTAAGGGATTCCTCAAGGCGGAATCGGCATTTACAAAACTTGGGGCACAACTCCACAACTGAATTGGAGGCTCCCAAGCACCACAAAGCAATCAATCAACAAGTATCAAGATATCAATCACACAAATCAAGGTCAAGGGACACAAGGGAACCCAAGACACAAGGGCCCTCAAGCAAATGAGAGGGAAAATCAAATCGCTTCGGTGAGGATGTAGATCAAGGCCTTCTCCTTCGATTCTCCAAAGATCAAGAGCTTTGGTAGGTTAAGGGAGGAGATCTTGTGGATTTGGTAGCTCCAAATGAGATCTTCTTGTGCAGGACGAGCAGCTTGAGGTGGAAGAAGGGGAGGGGTATTTATAGCCCCTCCCAAAATGTAGCCATTGCTGAGCTGGAGGGGCGGATTATCCGGCCAAAGTATGGCCGGATTATCCGGCCACCCTGGCCGGAATATTCGGCCCCTTTACTGGGTGACGCCGAAGCAGGTCCTTAGCCGAATTCGAAGGTCGTCGAAGGGGGGCGGATTATCCGGCCCCTGGCCGGAATATCCGGCCCCATTACTGCATGACGCCGACCAAGTCCTTAGCAGTTTTTTGAGCTCTCGCCGGGGGGGGGCGGATTATCCGGCCCTCTGGCCGGAATATCCGGCCCGGTTACTGCATGACGCCGAGCAAAAGACTTAGCCGTTTTTGACCTCTCGCCGGAGGGGGCGGATTATCCAGCCCCTGGCCGGATTATCCGGCCTGGAACAAACCCAGTGACTTAGTCAATTCTTGAGCTCTGAAATCTGCACCACTTAACACACACTTAAAATTCCTAATGTTGTTATCTAACACGCAAAACACGAGGGATACAAAGTTTGCACTTTCAATCTCCCCCTTTTTGGTGTTAGATGACAACACTAGGATTTGCAATAGAGATCGAATATTTCAAACAACAAATATTTGAGCAAGAAATAAAGCTCCCCCTAAATGTGTGCGTCTACACAAATGAGTTTGTAGGAGGCATACCTTTTCATGGATAACTCAATCAATATGGAATTCCGAATATGATAATGACGAGAAACCGGACAATAATTCCATAGCCATCTCACACATATAACCATGAGCTCACAAAAACATAAGTGAACAAACATAATGTTCCACATGGCACATATAGAACATATAACATAGTCTGATACACACCATAGTAGCAAATAAACCACACGAAGTTCAACCACACGAAGTTCCAAACTTAAGACAAGTAAAATAAGAAGAAACACAAGCGCCAAAGGAATGATAAACGCGCAAGCTTGTGTTTCCACCCATGCAAATCCCGTAAGACTCCTAATAGAACTACTTCTCCCCCTTTGGCATCAAACACCAAAAAGAGAGAAGAGCGATGCTACACGCCCCGAGGAATCAATCCTCCCAATCACCGATGTCGTCGGAGTCCTCGGCATAATCATCTCCACCATCACCATCATCTTCTTCAGCATCTTCATCACCTCCAGCATCTTCATCCTCAAAGTCCTCCTCAGCCTCTGGATGAGTATCTCCTGTGGGAGCATCTGGAGCTCTAAAGAGATGCTTCTGCATATCAACCCAGTTGTAGCGATCGGTGTGCCAAGCTTCATAGGGCGTAGGAGCAGTAGGAGTGGATCGGCGGTCTGAGCACCACTAAGACGGTGAAGGATCAGCTGCTGAGTGTCCTGAATGTTCTTCCTCTCAACATAGGCCTGGTAGTTCTCATGGTGGATCTCAACCTTCATACAGAGAACGTTCCTCTCAAACCAGCTGAGCTTCCTCACTTCCCTGGACATAGCAGATGTAGCAGCCCTCTAATCACGAGTAGAAGCACTCGACCTCGCATCAGCCATGAAGGTGCTAGGATATGCAGCTGCTGGAGCAGTAGTCTTCTTCTTCTTGACATACATCTTCTTGACTAGGTGCTCCACACAGTCATCATGAATATCATAATCTCCAAGGGCATTCTTGATTAGGAGCATGATGTAGGGAGCATATGGCACGATGTTCCTCTGAATGATAGCATCCTTGATCTCATAGAAGATGAAATCCATCACATCAAGAGTAAAATCCTCATCCGAGTCAGTCGAAGTGGCACACTCATGAGCAAGAGAGAGAAGGTCAACAAGCGAGGTCCGAATGGCATCACTGTTACCACCACTAGGAGCAATGTTCTCTCTGAAAATGCGGACAAGCTGATCATAAAGAGGATGTAGGCCATTGATGAAGCCCACAACACCTGTGGAGTCATAGAGGTCATAGATCTTGTCCTTGTCAGGCTTTGTCCCCGGATTGTGAATACGGTGACCCACTGGAGTGTCTCCATTATACGCATACCCCAAGAGAGAGGCAAACGTAGAGAAGTCCGATGTACACTCATGCTCTCCAGTCATCCACTTCTGAGCATTGGGCAAGATCACAAGAGTAGCATAGAACTGCTTGATGAGGCCGGGGTTATAGTTGCACTGAATGCTAGCCAACCCCAACAATCCCAATCTCTCCACCACAGAAACTGCTTCATCAAAATAGGTCTTGCTGCGAAGGTGATCAAAGTCAATAGGATGCATCGGTCGACACGGATTCTTGAAAGGCTCATAGACATCACGCAAAATGCCCCACTGCTCTTCATTCCAGAAACCACGGTCCTCAATGTCTTCATCTCTGGGTGTGGCGTACCGATTGTTCCGCCGCACAAGAATGTACGCGGCCTCTGGCATGCTCTTGTAGTTGATACGTGGTGCTTGTGCTGCCTTGCC
Source organism: Dactylis glomerata (assembly GCA_007115705.1). Lineage (NCBI taxonomy): Eukaryota > Viridiplantae > Streptophyta > Magnoliopsida > Poales > Poaceae > Dactylis > Dactylis glomerata. The sequence continues at coordinate 3,683,831 of QXEO01000533.1, read as the reverse complement.
TTTGCGATGACGGGCTTGAGCCTTGGCAGCCTTTGCTTTCTCAGCTTTCCTAGCAGCCTCCCTCTGTTGCTGACGGCTTGCAACCTCATCAACTAGAACTCCTTCCTCATTCCGAATCAACCGGCGCTTGCGCTTCGGCATACCCGAACCACCTGTGAAAGAGAGATGCACGAAGAGCATGGGGATAAGCATATGCACACGAGTTACGGAAAGGATCAAAGAATCATGTAGTATGAACAAACAAACTTCACCAAAAAATCAAATTGAGGGCAGCAAGATAGAAAAATATGACAGTGAACTCCCAGGCCGGATTATCCGGCCAGGGGGGCGGATAATCCGGCCCCCTCGAAAATTTTTCTAACAGTTGCTGCAGCCTACAATTTGATAGATCGGGGAGAGAGAGCCATACAACATGATTCATGACAGAGGAAAACAACAAATAATGGGCCACATCACCAAGATAATGCAAAAAGGTAACATCACACCCTAGGGATAGGAGATGAGTGAGATACCCGCATCCATGGCACAAATGGCTTGGTGAAGACCCTCCCAAGAAGGAGGAGACCCAACACCGACGAGGAGAGGCTGGGAGAACGGCCGGAACTCTGGCGGCGGAGGAGGGAAGGCGGCGGCGGCGGCTGGGGAACCCTAGGGGTGGGGGAAAAGAACTGCCCCCCCCCGACCCCTCCCTTTATATACCCAGCCCGAGCCAGCCGGATATTTTGGCCATAGTGAGCCCGGAATATCCGGCCCCCCGGATATTCCGCCCATGTGGGCGGATATTCCGGCCTGGAGCGCCAGAACTGAACACCTTGGAAATTTTCAAAAACAGATGATGTTTTGACGAAAACTTTGAACTCGTGTGCAAAAATTAGATGTCTTGAGATAGGATGGCTTAGGTGAGATAGCAAACATGGAGTGGTTTTCGGCACTTGACATTGCAAGAGCAAATCAATGAAAAATCCAATGCAAGTGCCTTCCCATATCAAATTAAGAAAAAACACCAAGAGAGAACACCAAGACCTCAAATAAGATATGCAAGGAATCAACTCTTCGAAACGAAGAGGTCGGTGGCCGAAGCCACCATGTTTGAGTGTTATGGCATTGGACCGCGAAGATGTATCTTGGGTCCATAACCACTACTCGTCATTGAAGCTCATATATCACAAAAATGATATTAAGAGAATGATATGATTACTATTGGCATTATGGGGGGAGGGATAGCCCAATTGATTAGGACCGCACTCCCCCTATCTCCATGCACACACCTAAACCAAACAAGCATTGAAATATAGGTGTATTTGCAAGATGCTCAAGCCACACTCCTTGAATCAATGATATTTAGCTCATTCCTCAAATATCCAAATCTTGCTTCATCAAGAGGCCTCGTGAATATATCGGCAAGTTGATCCTTGGTGCTAACATATGCAAGCTCAATATCACCACGGGCAACATGATCTCTAATGAAATGATTCCGGATCTCAATATGCTTGGTTCTTGAATGTTGCACCGGATTATAGGCGATCTTGATAGCACTCTCATTGTCACATAAAAGAGGCACTTTGTCACAATTGACACCGTATTCCTTTAAAGTTTGCCTCATCCATAACAATTGAGTGCATCCACTTTCGGCGGCAATGTATTCGGCTTCGGCGGTGGAGAGAGATATACAATTTTGCTTCTTAGAAGACCAACACACCAAAGACCTACCAAGAAATTGGCAAGCTCCGGAGGTTGATTTCCTATCATCCTTGTCACCGGCCCAATCCGAATCCGTGAAGCCACAAAGAGAGAAATCCGAGCCTTTGGGATACCAAAGCCCATAAGTTGGGGTATGAACCAAATATCGAAAGATCCTCTTAACCGCCATAAGGTGGCTTTCTTTAGGAGCGGCTTGATACCTTGCACACGCACCTACACTCAACACAATATTGGGTCTAGATGCACAAAGGTAAAGCAACGAACCGATCATAGAACGGTATACCTTTTGATCCACGTTTTTACCATTGGGATCTAGATCAAGATGACATTTAGTGGCCATAGGTGTGGCGGCCCCATTTAGTTCCTTCATCTTGAACCTCTTGAGCATGTCTTGGACATATTTGGCTTGATTAATGAAATCCCTTCTTTCAATTGCTTGATTTCAAAACCAAGAAAGAACTTCATTTCGCCCATCATAGACATCTCGAACCTATCAGTCATAAGCTTTGAGAATTCATCATTAAAAGCTTTGTTAGTAGAGCCAAAAATAATATCATCAACATATAGTTGGCATACGAAAAGCTCCCCATTGACCCTCTTAGTAAAAAGAGTGGGGTCGATTTGCCCAACTTCAAACCCACGGTCTAACAACAACTCCCTAAGGTGCTCGTACCACGCACGTGGGGCTTGTTTAAGGCCATAGAGTGCCTTATGGAGTTTGTAGACATGGTTCGGGAAGTTGAGATCCTCAAACCCCGGGGGTTGCTTAACATACACTTCCTCTTTCAATGGACCATTTAGAAAAGCACTTTTAACATCCATTTGTTGCAACTTAAAATTATGATGAGTGGCATATGCAAGAAGGATACGAATGGACTCAAGGCGAGCCACGGGAGCATAAGTCTCTCCAAAGTCAATTCCTTCAACTTGGGAGAAACCTTGAGCCACCAATCTTGCCTTGTTCCTCACAACAATCCCATGCTCATATTGCTTGTTCTTGAATATCCACTTAGTGCCAATCACATTCCGGCACTCCTTTGGCTTCTCCACTAACACCCAAACATTATTGCGCTTGAAGTTGTTGAGTTCTTCATGCATAGCATCCAACCAATCCAGATCTTCAAGGGCTTCAAATACTTTCTTGGGTTCAACCATGGAGATATAAGCATGATGATTGCTAAATTGTGCCAATTGACGCCGGGTTGACACTTTGCTCCTTAAATCTCCAATAACCCTCTCAAGAGTATGACCTTTAAGTTCCACGTCCCTTTCAACTCTTCTCTTGCGACGAGCTTCGATCTCCTCATTTGACGATAGAGGAATCACTTGATCATCTTGATCATTTTGGTCCCTGTCTTGACCATCAACTAGACCTTGATCATCATTATCTTCATGAGTAGGTTGATCTTGGTCTTGTGAAGAATTAGGGGCGGTTGAGATAACCGGAGAGGATGGTGGTGCCCCTTCTTCTTCATGAAGGTCCTTGTCTTGTTCTTCGGTTGGTGCATTAGTTGCTTCCTTGGGAGAGGCTTGTTGAGCTTGTGAAGATGAAGGCTCCACTTGAGTAGAGCATAGTCCTTCTCGGTCTGCCACAAGGTGTCCCTCAATGGGGCGGAAAAATCCCACGCCCATTCTTTCTATGGCTTCTCGAGGTATTTCATCATCTACATCACAAGAAACAACATCTCGCCCCCCTTGGGAGCCGTCATTCTCTTCGAATACCACACTACAAGATTCTTCAACACGTCCGGTGAACTTGTTGAAGACTCTTTAAGTGTGGGATTCGGCACCATAACCAACAAAAATACCTTCTATTGCTTTCGGATCAAATTTACCTAAATGAACTCCTTTTCTTTGAAAGAAACACTTACACCCGAAAACTCGGTAGTAGGAGATGTTGGGCTTGCTTCCGGTGAGTATTTCATATGGAGTCTTGTTTAGGCCTTTGCGGAGGAAGAGCCGGTTTGAAGAGTGACAAGCCGTAGAGATAGCTTCGGCCCAAAAGTTGTATGGAGACTTAAACTCCGCCAACATGGACCTAGCCATATCCATAAGAGTCCGGTTCTTCCTTTCGGCTACACCATTTTGTTGAGGGTGTATGCAGCGGAATATTGATGACGTATCCCCTCATCACTGAGAAACCCATTTAAGGTGTAGTTCTTGAATTCTGAGCCATTGTCACTTCTAATTGCCAAAATAGTTTGCCCATGTTGACGTTCAACTTCCTTGGCAAAGGCGATGACGGTTTGTTGAGTCTCACTCTTATGCTTGAAGAAGTAGATGCTACGTGTGGTGGTGTATAGTTGACGTGGGAGCAGACTGTCCTTGTGCGTGGTGAATAACCAGCCCGTTGGGAACCCCAAGAGGAAGGTATGATGAGTGTAGCAGCAAGTTTTCCCTCAGTTTAAGAAACCAAGGTTTATCAAACAGGAGAAGAGAGACAATGACGACTGAAGGTGATGCGGACTGGCTTAGTAACACTCCAACAAGGGTGCCGTTTAACGATACTTGTTGACTCGTCTTCGGCCAGTAGCAACGCGGAACCTGCACACAACACAAACAAATACTTTGTCCCCAACTTGCGATGAGGTTGTCAATCTCACCGGTTTGCTTGAAACAAAGGTTATGAGTGTATCGAGTGGAAAACAATATAGTATGAGAGTAAAGTAAACAGTACGAGTAAAGTAAACAGGTGATAGCAATATGATGGAAATAGGACCGGGGTCCACAGTTCACTAGTGGTGTCTCTCCATAGATAAAATAACACATGCTGGGTAAACAAATTACAGTTGGGCAATTGATAGAATAAAGATAACGTAATATGTCAAGAAGATCACTATGAGATTTACTCTGGGCATTACAACAAAATACATAGACCGCCATCCAACTGCATCTATGACTAATAATCCACCCCCGGGGATATCAATCCGAACACCCTAGAAGTATTAAGTTGCGAACAACAGATAATTGCATTAAGCAAAGTGTGTAATGTAAACAAAGCATATGCCCTTGAGCATATGAATGTTGTTTTCTCCCTAGTAGCAACAGCACATCTACCACCTTAGAGGTTTCTGTCACTCCCCCAGGTGAAATAGAGGCATGAACCCACTATCGAGCATAAATACCCCCTCTTGGAGTCACTAGCAACTACTCAGCCAAGATAGCTACTAACAACGGAGAGCATGCAAGATCATAAACAACATAGAGATAACAAAAGATATAATTCAGTACAGCAACTTAATCATAAACACCAATATTCATCGGATCCCAACAAACCAAACATGTAGAATTACATAACGGTGATCTCAATCATGTAGGGCAGCTCATGAGATCTAAACATGAAGCACATAGTGGAGAAGACAACCATCTAGCTACTGCTATGGACCCATAGTCCAAGGTAGACTACTCACTCATCGCTCCGGAGGCAAGCATGGCGATGAAGAAGACCTCCGGTGGCGATTCCCCTCTCCGGCAGGGTGCCGGGAAGAGCTTCTGGACCCTCCCGATCTTTAGGTCGACGGTGGCGGCGGATCGCGATGTGTTCTGGAAAACTGATCGGGTACTTAGGTTTTTCTCGTCGGGGGGTCTTTATAGGCGAAGGGACGTTGTCAGAGGAGGGGCCAGGCGCCCTCACACGGGGGTGGCGCGGGCCAGGGCCTGGCCGCGCTGCCCCTGTGTGTGGGGCCCTGGTGGCCCCCCTCCTACTTCTCTTCGGATCTCTGGAAGCTTCCGGGTAAAATAAGACTTCAGGAACTTGTTTCGTCCAATTCCGAGAATATTTCCTGTGTATCACTCTGAAACACAAAAACTGCAGAAAACAGGGAACTGGCACTGTGGCACTTCGTTAATAGGTTAGTTCCGGAAAATGCATAAAAATGCCACTAAGTGTAACGAAACAATAGGCAAATGGTGTAAAAACAAGCATGGAGCATCAAAAATTATAGATATGTTTGAGACGTATCAAGCATCCCCAAGCTTAACTCCTGCTCGTCCTCGAGTAGGTAAGTGATAACAAAAGAATAATTTTTGAGGTGACATGCACCTACACAATCTTGATCATATATGTAAGCATTGGTGAGCTGGGATCAATAGAACTTAAAACATGGGCATGAAGATATAATCATGACAATAAGAACTTAGCAACCATGTTGTAAACATGCAAATGAACACAAACAAAAGATCATGATAATGAAACAATGAAAGTCAAACGTGTGTTCAAATCATAAGGAAAAACATACAAATGGTTTTCAGCTTGTCCTTCAAAGAGAGCAAAACATAAATGCATAGGACACCTTCAAGTTTAAGAGGGCGACTAGATACAAATAATTTAAGAACAAGTGAAACCAACAATATGAATCAATCAATGAACTTTGGGACAATGCATATCACACTAAGAATGACAACTATGCTCTCTTAATGGTGCATAAAGAAAGAAAGTGGTGACTCAACATAAAAGTAAAAGAAAGACCCTTCGCAGAGGGAAGCAGTGATTGCAAGTTTTATAACCTTCAAAAATTATGGTACTTACCGGCTTTGAGCTCTCATTGCCCCCATCATAAGCATCTTGAATGGTTAAAGTTAATGCGAGAACAATTATGATGCATATGCTTGACAAATCATAAGTTGAAAACCTCGTGCCCCGTGAATACGAGTACCCCAAACCTCATGCTACTTTACGTAGAGTCCCAAGCAAGGCTCTTGTCATTGTAAGTATATGCATATCATTGAGAACCGCCAATGGGGTACCTCCGTGCCCGATGACATGGAACAAGCCCACACCAAAATGACAGGACAAGCAGACAATGAACACCTCGACATCTCTTTTATTTGCTATATTGTTTAGCTTTTTATTATGAGATGCGTCGTCGAATGTTCACCATGGGTATGCTGCAAATTTCCACCATGAATTATGCATGGCTTAGATTGGCGGCCCGGCGTTTCCCTAACACATATACAAACTCCATGATCCCTACAAGATTCCCAATTCATTTCACACCGCGGGCATCCATAAACAAAAGATCACGATATCAACTCAAATAAGAAGTGCAATGTTGAAAGCTTGCCCCATGACAGCATGGCTGGGCTAGAATCCAACTTACAACTTGCAAGCATAACAACTCAACATAAGAGACCACAATTTCAAATTTTTAAGAACAGGAAAAAGTAAAGTGTGCCTTCCGGTTCGTGAGAGCTTTACTGACCGAATTTCGCATAACACTGGTAAGAGTTTAATTTGAAGAGAAAATAAAAGCAAGTCAAATTTACTTGGAATAGCAAATTGCTAGTAGGTATGTATGGTGGACACAATGGAAAACTTTGGCTTTTAGGAGTTGGATGCACGAGTAGAGCTCATACTCAGTACAAGGCGAGGGCTAGCAAAAGACTGGGAGCGACCAACTAAGAGAACAATAATGGCCATAATCATGCAAAGCGACAAAGCGACATTAAAAGAAGCATAAGATGGCATCAAAAGTCAAAAACTAAATGATCATGAAGGCTATTGGCGACTTTGTTAGAGTCTAACATGTGTGAGCATGCGCCAAATCAACCCAAATAAAGCATCAAGGAGAAAACCAAAATAATGCTTCCATACGATAAAAACAACGCATGATTTTTTCAAAGGCTCATTAAGCAATCTCAGTTATTTGAGACAAGTCATGCTACAGCAAAACCACTAAGCATACTATCAAAAAGACATCAAGCATGACATAAAAAAGCCTAAGCCGCAGTCTACACAAGCTCCTTCTTGTACCACTATTTTGCACAAAGCTTTTTTTCTTTTCCAACACCATTTGAAATTTTTAAAGACACCTCTTTTGATGAAAACTAATGAAGATCAGAGGCAAAAATACACCTTGATGAAAAGATATGACAAGGTCTGAACGCAAATCAAGGCGAAAACGAAAACCAAAAGCAGTAGCAGAAAAAGGAGAACACTCGATAAACGATAAGAGTGAAAAACTGAGTGTTCTTGGCAAATGAAAACAATCAACTTCTCCAAAAGAAATTTGTTGGGGTCCAACCATTTATTGCAGCAAACAAACAAACTAAATAAACTAAGAAAACTAAAACAACTGACGCTCCAAGAAAAACACATAGTGCATGAAGCAATAAAAATATAGTGTTTTGAAAGGTGACCTGATTTTTGCCGATGAAGAAGGGGTGCCTCGGGGGCATCCCCAAGATTTGACGCTTGTACTTCTTGGATATTTCTTGGGGTGATGCATGGGCATCCCCAAGCTTGAGCTTTTGTCCATTCTTCAACTCATCTCATCATTCTCCAATCCCTACACTTGAAAACTTCCTTCATACAAAACTAAACACAATTCTATTAGGAACATTAGTGCAAGCATAATATATAATCAATCATCTATTTGCTTCAGGTTTAAACTCAAAACCACCACATATATAGCAGATACTACTGTAGCAACCTCCCCAAAAGTTCCGTGATCAAAAGAACTCAAAAGAAAGCGATAAAGTGGCAAACACAAATATTGGCAGAAATCTGTCAAAACTGAAAAGCTGACAAAGGTCCAATTTTTGAGGGATTTTCTGTTGCTAAAATCAAAAAGTGTTCAACTAAGAAAAGTTTGTATATAACCTGGGGCATATGCACAAGAAATCGCAGGTCCAAAAGATAAACAGAGAATTTTCACGAATTTTTACGGTGCAGCACCGAAAACAGTTTCAGGACAGCAACATCCCCAAATCTTTACCTCACTCAAATTAGAGGCTTCTCTTGGCACAAAAACGAAATAAACAAGATAAGGAGCGGTCATTACAGTAGTAATGACTTACAAGACTCAAATAAAAGAAAAAGTACTGAAAAGAAAACATTGGGTTATCTCCCAAGAGTGCTTTTCTTTAACGCCTTTGAGCTAGGCGCAGAAAATTGCGAATCAACTAATATCAAGAGATGAAGCATCAAGCTCATAATTTGCTCTAAGAATAGAGTCAAAAAGTAATTTCTTTCTTTTCCTAGGGAAGTGTTCCATACCTTTCTTAAGTGGGAATTGATATTTGATAGTGCCTTCCCTCATATCAATGATAGCACCTACAGTTCGAAGAAAGGGTCTTCCCAAAATAATAGGACATGAAGCATGGCATTCAACATCCATAACAAGAAAATCAACGGGAACAAGGTTATTGTTAACCACAATAAGAACATCATTAATCCTTCCCAAAGGTTTCTTCTTAGCAACATCAGCAATAGGAACATCAAAATAATACTTTTCAAGCGGTGGTAAATCAAGCATGTCATAAATCTTTCTAGGCATGATAGAAATACTAGCACCTAGATCACATAAAGCATGGCAATCATAACCATTAACATGCATATCAATGATGGGTTCCCAACCATCTTCTAACTTCTTGGGAACAGAAGCTTTTTGCTTCAACTTTTCATCCCTAATCTTTATAAGAGCATTGGTAATATGCTTAGTAAAAGCAATATTTAGAGAACTAGCATTGGGAGTCAAAGCAAGCTTTTGCAAGAACAAAATTACTTCAGATATATTGCAGCCATCAACATCAAAATCATTAAAAGAAATAGAGCTATCATCTCCTACACTCCGAAAAATTTCAGCACTCTTTTGAGAAAAAGTTTTAGCAGTTTTAGGCTTTTTAACACAAGGAGTGGGAGTTTTCTCTACACCAATCAAAGTAAGAGGATTGCTACCAGTAGGAGAAACATCATTAGAGGTAGTAATGGTACATACCTTCATCTCTCTAGCCATCTCATCTTCTCTTTCCCACCTGGCATGCAATTCCGCTAACAATCTAATATTTTCATCAATTCCAACTTGGATAGCATTAGCGGTAGCAAAAACATTGTTCTCTTTCACATCATTAGGAAACACGTTTAATTTCAGAAGTTCAACATCATGAGCAAGGCTATCAACTTTAGAAGCAAGAGTATCAATTTTGCCTAACTTTTCCTCAACAGACTTATTAAAAGCAGTTTGCTTACCGATGAAGTCCTTGAGCATTACCTCAAGCTCGGAGGGCGCGGCCCTAGTGTTGTTGTAGGAATTACCATAAGAGTTACCATAACCATTACCATTGGTAGAAGGATACGGCCTATAATTGTTACTAGCAAAATTGTTCCTATAAGCATTGTTGTTAAAATTATTGTTTCTAATGAAATTCACATCAACATGCTCTTCTTGAGCAACCAGAGAGGCCAAAGGAACATTATTAGGATCAACATGAGTCCTAACATTAGCAAGCATAGCCATAATGGTATCAATCTTATCATTCAAGGAAGAGGTTTCCTCAACAGAATTTACCTTCTTACCTTGTGGAGCTCTCTCGGTGTGCCATTCAGAATAATTTACCATCATGTTGTCGAGTAGCTTTGATGCGGCGCCCAAGGTAAGAGACATAAAAGTGCCTCCAGCAGCTGAATCAAGTAGGTTCCTTGAAGAAAAATTCAGTCCTGCATAAAAAGTGTGGATAATCATCCAAGTAGTCAGTCCATGAGTGGGGCAATTCTTTATCATAGATTTCATTCTTTCCCAAGCTTGAGCAACATGTTCATTATCGAATTGAGTAAACTTCATAATATTGCTACGCAGAGATATAATTTTAGCAGGAGGATAGTATCTACCAATAAAAGCATCCTTACACTTAGCCCATGAATCAATACTATTCTTAGTCAAAGACAGCAACCAATCTTTAGCCTTTCCTCTCAAATAAAAAGGAAACAGCTTGAGCTTAATAATATCACTATCAACATCCTTATATTTCTGCATCTCACATAGCTCAACAAAATTGTTGAGATGAGCTGCAGCATCTTCAGTACTAGCACCAGAAAATTGCTCTTTCATAACAAGGTTCAACAAAGCAGGCTTAATCTCATAAAAGTTTGCAGCAGGAATAGATGGTGCAATAGGAGTGCAGATAAAATCACTATTGTTTGTGCTAGTAAAGTCACACAACTTGGTGTTTTCAGGATTGGCCATTTCAGCAAAACGAAAGTAAACAAGTAAAAACAACTACCAAGGATTCTAATTTTTTTGGGTTTTTGATAAAAAGCAATGCAGGTAAAATAAATAAAGTAAAGCAAAACAATAACAAAGTAAAGAATGTGTGTGCGAAGAACTCCCCTCGCAGAAGTCTTCTCTCTTCCCTGCCAACGGCGCCAGTAAAGTGGCTGCTACGTGTGGTGGTGTATAGTTGACGTGGGAGCAGACTGTCCTTGTGCGTGGTGAATAACCAGCCCGTTGGGAACCCCAAGAGGAAGGTATGATGAGTGTAGCAGCAAGCTTCCCTTAGTTTAAGAAACCAAGGTTTATCGAACAGGAGAAGAGAGACAATGACGACTGAAGGTGATGCGGACTGGCTTAGTAACACTCCAACAAGGGCGCCGTTTAACGATACTTGTTGACTCGTCTTCGGCCAGTAGCAATGCGGAACCTGCACACAACACAAACAAATACTTTGTCCCCAACTTGCGATGAGGTTGTCAATCTCACCGGTTTGCTTGAAACAAAGGTTATGAGTGTATCGAGTGGAAAACAATATAGTATGCGAGTAAAGTAAACAGTACGAGTAAAGTAAATAGGTGATAGCAATATGATGGAAATAGGACCGGGGTCCACAGTTCACTAGTGGTGTCTTTCCATAGATAAAATAACACATGCTGGGTAAACAAATTACAGTTGGGCAATTGATAGAATAAAGATAACGTGATATGTCAAGAAGATCACTATGAGATTTACTCTGGGCATTACAACAAAATACATAGACCGCCATCCAACTGCATCTATGACTAATAATCCACCCCCGGGGATATCAATCCGAACACCCTAGAAGTATTAAGTTGTGAACAACAGATAATTGCATTAAGCAAAGTGTGTAATGTAAACAAAGCATATGCCCTTGAGCATATGAATGTTGTTTTCTCCCTAGTAGCAACAGCACATCTACCACCTTAGAGGTTTCTGTCACTCCCCCAGGTGAAATAGAGGCATGAACCCACTATCGAGCATAAATACCCCCTCTTGGAGTCACTAGCAACTACTCGGCCAAGATAGCTACTAACAACGGAGAGCATGCAAGATCATAAACAACATAGATATAACAAAAGATATAATTCAGTACAGCAACTTAATCATAAACACCAATATTCATCGGATCCCAACAAACCAAACATGTAGAATTACATAACGGTGATCTCAATTATGTAGGGCAGCTCATGAGATCTAAACATGAAGCACATAGTGGAGAAGACAACCATCTAGCTACTGCTATGGACCCATAGTCCAAGGTAGACTACTCACTCATCGCTCCGGAGGCAAGCATGGCGATGAAGAAGACCTCCGGTGGTGATTCCCCTCTCTGGCAGGGTGCCGGGAAGAGCTTCTGGACCCTCCCGATCTTCAGGTCGACGGCGGCGGTGGATCGCGATGTGTTCTAGAAAACTGATCGGGTACTTAGGTTTTTCTCGTCGGGGGGTCTTTATAGGCGAAGGGACGTTGTCAGAGGAGGGGCCAGGCGCCCTCACACGGGGGTGGCGCGGACCAGGGCCTGGCCGCGCCGCCCCTGTGTGTGGGGCCCTGGTGGCCCCCCTCCTACTTCTCTTCGGATCTCTGGAAGCTTCCGGGTAAAATAAGACTTCCGGAACTTGTTTCGTCCAATTCCGAGAATATTTCCTGTGTATCACTCTGAAACACAAAAACAGCAGAAAACAGGGAACTGGCACTGTGGCACTTCGTTAATAGGTTAGTTCCGGAAAATGCATAAAAATGCCACTAAGTGTAACGAAACAATAGGCAAATGGTGTAAAAACAAGCATGGAGCATCAAAAATTATAGATACGTTTGAGACGTATCAGTAGACCCAAGTATATCTTGAATAGTCATCAACAATCACCAAACAATATTTCTTCCCACCAAGACTTGCATGAGAGGAAGGACCAAAAAGATCCACATGAAGGAGCTCCAAGATCCTCTTGGAAGAAATGATAGTGTTGCTTGGGTGGGGAGAATCATGCATTTTTCCTAGAACGCAAGCCCTGCAAACACGATCTTTGGTAAAAGAAACATTCTCTTTTAGTCCGAGTATGTGGCCACCCTTGTGAAGGCTTTGCAAAGTTCTCATATTGACATGGGCTAGTCGGCGATGCCAAAGCCAACCCACATCGGCCTTTCCAAATAAACACATTGCGCTTGTAGTGGTTTTCCCCGAGAAGTCCACCACATACAAGTTGTTTTCAATGTGCCCAACGAAAGCGACCTTTAGAGACTTGCTCCACAAGAGTACCACAATTTCATTATCAATGAAGACGGCAAAGCCCATCTTACCAAGTGCACGAACTGAAAGTAAATTGTAACCTAGGGTCTCAACAAGCATGACGTCCACAAGGGAAATATCCGGTGCGACCACCACCTTGCCAAGACCCAATACCTCGGATTTTGACATATCTCCATAAGTGACAGTTATATTATTGACGTTAGGCTTCATCTCCGTCATAATATCCTTGCTTCCGGTCATATGACTTGTGCATCCACTATCAAGCACCCATTTTGAACCACCGGAAGCATAGTCCTACAAGAGATCATTGCTTGGTTTTAGGTCCCCATTTCTCAATGGGTCCTCTTTTGTTAGTAACAAGGGTTTTTGGAACCCAAATAGACCAAGCAACATAACCATCATTTGGACCAACATATTTTGCATAAACATCACCATAATAATCATGAAATAAGACATAGTGAGGGTTAGCAATTCCCGCATGATCGTCGTGAGTGGCTTTGCCACCCACAATAGGATCCTTCTTTGCTTGTGCGGGCTTGGCCTTCGTTTTCTTGTTGTTCTTCTTCTTCTTCTTTGAGACAAAGCCAATTCCCGTTTTATCACCAAATGCTGTTTGCTTACTCAAAAGGTCATTCAAGTTTTTCTCACCTATGGGAATAGAGGACTTGGCAAGCTCATCTTTCAACCTAGCATTTTCTTCAATAACATTTGCATGATCACAAGTAGAAGTAGAAGAACTAGGCACATTATTCTTAGTCAATTGAATTTGAAGTTGTTCATGTGACTTGGTAAGAATAGAGTGTTCACTTTTCAAGGCCTTGTGAGCCTTGTCAAGATCTTCTAAATCCTTAACAAGTATATCATGACCAACACCAAATTCAACCTTTTCCTTTTTAAGCATTTTTACTTTAGCACGAGCATGGTCTCGCTCTTTAATGAGTTTGGAAACAACTTCATTATTAGATTCCTCAATGGAATCGAGCTTCTCTTCGAGAGTTGCTCGTTCCTCTTGCTCTTCTTCAAGAGACTCGGTTAGTGAGGCAATATCTTGAGCATATTCCTTTTCAAGTCTCATTTGTTCATCTAGTTTTTCAAGAGTTTTACCATATTGGCTCAATAGACGTTCAAAGTGTAGCTTGTGAACACCATCTACACTAGACACATAATCATCAAAAGCAACAATTTCTTCCTTTACTCTAAGACTAGCAAGATCATTCAAGGAAGCATCATTAGTCTTAGAGGAGGAGAAAGGTGTGGGTGGTACCTCGGAAGACTTGGCCATAAGGCACTTGACGTTCTTGACGAGAGAGTCCTCATTGGGGGATTCAAAGAGTGATGCGGATGAAGTGGAGGTGGTTGCCATTGCAGCCATCTCACTAGTTGAGGTTTCTTCTTCGTCACTCTCACTTGCGGAGTACTCTTCTTGAGTCAAGAACACAAACTTTGGTTGCTTCTTCTTTGGTCCACCCTTCTTCACGAATGGCTTCTTTGATGGTGACTTGGTCTTGCTTTTGAGGATGAGCTTTCCACCATGGTCTTCTCTCTTCTCATAAGGGCACTCGGCAACAAAGTGGAATCTATCATTGCAATTGTAGCATGTCCTCACTCTTTGACCATTGTTGGCATTCCTTTGATAGCCACTTGACTTGCTTCTTCTTTGATTGTCTTCTTTAGCCTTGTGTGGATCAACCCAAAAGGTTTTTCCATAGAAGGCCATGTGCTCATTGTACTCATGTCTTATGTCCTCGGGACACATCTCTAGCCTTGCTTCAATGCTTGCTTGAAGAGGAACCTCTTTTTCAACCACACCAGCTTTTAATGCAAGATTAGAGCTTCTTTGCATTCCTATGGCACGAGCACGAGCATCTTCCGCATTTTGTGCGGAAACCTTGTAGGCTTGAATCTCTTGCATCAATTGATTTGAGGTCATCTCATTGAAGTTGTGCTTTCCTTGAACACTCTTCACATCCGCGGGCTCATATGGGGTGAGAGCAAGAATGTACTTCATCTTGATCCACTCATCATCAATATGGTGAGCACCGAGGTTCTTGAAGGTGGTAGCAATTGCCTTGAGTCTTCTATACATCTCTTGATGATCCTCGCCATACATCATGAAGAATCCCTCCGCTTGATTTGAGAAGGCAATATATCTTGTTTTCTTCATGCTCTCATTGCCAACAAAAACATCGGAGAGTCCTTGCCAAGCTTCTTTGGCGGTGGAGAAGTGTTGGATGTGAGGCAAGTCCTTGGACCCAACGGCGACTTGAATCATGTGAAGAGCGGTAGCATTGAGTTGACTATCGACCGTCTCTCTTCTTGTCATGTTGTTGGGATCCACGGCCTTGAATCCTTCCTCAACGATCCTCCAAAGCTCGATGCAAGAACTGCGCATATGAGAGATCATTTGATATTGCCATTGACCAAAGTTTAATGCATCAAGCTTAGGTGGATCTCCTCTATTGTTAATATGAGGATGAGGAACCGGCGGGTCGGGTGAATACCAATGTGGGAATTCACCTTTCCCGTCGCCCTTGGTGGAAGACTTAGCATCGCCATTTTTGTCGGCACCCTCCACATCTACCACCACATTCTCCACTTGTGGAGTAGCGGGTTTTCCGGAGGTGGAGGAGCATTAGCAGTTTTAGCTTGCATGAGTTGCGCTATCATTTCACGCAACTCGCTTATTTGAGATGTCATGGAAGTCATGGATGATTCCAAAGATTTGAACTCACCCATGGAAACTTGACCCGAGCCCTCACTAGGTGGTGGATCCATACTCTTAGGCGGTTAAGCCCGAATTAAGAGCCGAGGCTCTGATACCAATTGAACAGATCGTATGGGCACCTAGAGGGGGGGTGAATAGGTGCTACTCAAATTTTAATTCTTTTTCAATTTAGGCTTGACACAAAAGGTAAATTCTCTAGATATGCAACTAAGGTGAATTTACCTATATGACAACTAGCAAGCTAAGCAAGATACAAGTAGTAAAGGCAATAAAGGATAGAGGTAACCGAGAGTGGAGCACACGGAGACACGGATGTAATTCCCATAGTTCCTTCCTTTTTAGGGGAAGCACGTCTACGTTGGAGGGGTGTGGTTGCCACAAAGGCCTAACCAACGCCACAAAGGCTCACCCTATTCTCCGGTGCAAGCTTCCGCCACAAAGGCCTAGCTCACTTTCCACTAAGGGATTCCTCAAGGCGGAATCGGCCTTTACAAAACTTGGGGCACAACTCCACAACTGAATTGGAGGCTCCCAAGCACCACAAAGCAATCAATCAACAAGTATCAAGATATCAATCACACAAATCAAGGACAAGGGACACAAGGGAACCCAAGACACAAGGGCCCTCAAGCAAATGAGAGGGGAAATCAAATCGCTTCGGTGAGGATGTAGATCAAGGCCTTCTCCTTCGATTCTCCAAAGATCAAGAGCTTTGGTGGGTTGAGGGAGGAGATCTTGTGGATTTGGTGGCTCCAAATGAGGTCTTCTTCTTGTGCAGGACGAGCAGCTTGAGGTGGAAGAAGGGGAAGGGTATTTATAGCCCCTCCCAAAATGTAGCCGTTGCTGAGCTGGAGGGGCGGATTATCCGGCCAAAGTATGGCCGGATTATCCGGCTGGCCGGATTATCCGGCCACCCTGGCCGGAATATCCGGCCCCTTTACTGGGTGACGCTGAAGCAGGTCCTTAGCCGAATTCGAAGGTCGTCGAAGGGGGGGCGGATTATCCGGCCCCTGGCCGGAATATCCGGCCCCATTACTGCGTGACGCCGACCAAGTCCTTAGCAGTTTTTCGAGCTCTCGCCGGGGGGGGGGGCGGATTATCCGGCCCCCTGGTCGGAATATCCGGCCCGGTTACTACATGACGCCGAGCAAAAGACTTAGCCATTTTTGACCTCTCGCCGGAGGGGGCGGATTATCCGGCCCCTGGCCAGATTATCCGGCCTGGAACAAACCCAGTGACTTAGTCAATTCTTGAGCTGTGAAATCTGCACCACTTAACACACACTTAAAATTCCTAATGTTGTTATCTAACACACAAAACATGAGGGATACAAAGTTTGCACTTTCAACGGTGAACATTTTTACGAAGGGATTTCTATTTTCGTTCCCTCAGGTCGTTAGTTGTACTCAGTTTTCCCCAGCTCGTTAGTTTTTCCTCAGTTTTCCCCAAGCCGTTGTCTGAAACCCTCAGAAGGAGCTCGGACGGAGGATTCCCGTTAAGTTGACCGTTTCCGTGCTGACGTGTGGGGCCGCGTCGTGTGGGGCCGCATCGCGTGGGGCTGGTAGAAAGGGACCGCATGGGACAGGACGAGACCGCGTTTGGTTGTACGTGAGAGCTCGGTTCTGTCTCTCGGGCCAAATTGGCATTGACTTTTCAGAGCGCCTTTTCAGAGCGCCTTTTTCCCCTCTCTCTCTCTGTAAACAGTTCTCTCTCTTTTCACCAAATTAGTATCAAATCTAGAGAAGCTTCTATTTCTGTCTTTCTTCAATGATTGCTGCCTTTTGGCCCTCGTTTTTTGCCCAATATGGTAACAAATCTAGAAGCTAGTATAGTATAATACATAGAATGCATACAGCCGCCAAAAGAAGCCAATAACGATGTTAATGTTCACGACAAACTAAGCTGAAAATAAAATAAGACGCAATGTATGCCCAACATGAAGGTTCTTCATTCTTCATCATATATTTCGGAGTCGCTATATTCCATGAGACGAAAAAATATTGACTGAACTCCTTCCGTCTGCAGTGTGCAGCCAATAGATCCTCCAAACGGTATGGCCTTTGTTCTATTTTCATACCATCGGAATCTAATCTATCCACATGTCATGGCCACTCATCCCAGGCCTTTCTATCATCAAAGTACTGTCTGATATAACCGCCCTCGTAGTAGATGCAGCCAGGTCGAACTGTCGGGTGCACTCTGGTGTCGACGGAGATACACCGTTTATAACTGACGAAGAAGGCACGACTGCCAATGTTGACGGCATGGAGAGAGTGGCTCTTAGTGTCCACATGGTACACCAATGGTTGACCTTCCTCCAAATGCCTGTTGCCAGGGCTGCCGCCGAACAACACAAGCAGCAGATCACCATCAGACTCCACAAGGTAGAACTTGTCATTTCCAAGTTCTGGAAATGAAAATAGTGTCTCCATGTTGATAGTGCTCGCGCGCTTCTCCAACTGGACATTGTTGGTGCACACTAATGTTCCGAAATCAAAATTGTTCACAGCTATTGCATACAATTCACCATTGAACGGGGTAAAGCAACGCAGAGAATCGTCCTCGATCGAAAATCTTCCTTCTCCCCAATCTTCTACATCTATATCCTTAGTAGGAGAGCTCTCATCGACCCAAGCAATTTCATTGGGGTAACCTGTGCAAATGAAGACCATAGTCGGGGACTTCATTACAGCGACTGACTCCACAATCATAGATGGCATCTGCGCCTCAAACGTAGCGTTCAATGTCTTTGTGAGTGGGTTCAGAAGCCGTATCTTGTGCGGCTGGTTCCTCTGGGCAAGCACGATGACGCCACGGTAAAAGCCGACGAAGTAGTATCTAAAAGGGAGTTGATGAAGATAACATTCAGCACTAAGATGTTTACGGTTGAAAATAAAAATAGATTAACTCTATAGATATGGAGGAATTTGAACCTTGCATGAACTTCCGTTAGATCGATGGTGACGTAGCGGGATGTGCGGAGGTTGAGGAAGGAGAACTCAGCGGCGCGTGGAAGGGCGTGTTCTACCACGATCCATTCGTGCAGGTGCATGTCGGGCTCAGGTAGATCTGAGCGCCAATTTGTACAAACTTGCCTCAAAGCAGCGTAGGTGTCCACGTACTCCTCGTTCACGGAGGCGTCGCGCTTGGATGCGCCGCCCTCGGATGCGACGGGCTCGGCGGCGACGGGCTCGGATGCGACGGGCTCGGAGGCGATGGGCTCGGGGGCGACGGCCGCCGGCGCATTCTTCTTCTCCATCGCCGGCAGGGGAGCGCGCGTAGGGCGGCTGGGGTTTTTTGGAGAAGGTGATGGGACGTGAGAGGCGTGGTTGCGTGCGTGAGTTATGATGAGACTGTGTGCAGAGGGAGGGAGAGGGGCTCTGTACTGGCAAAGTGACGGTTCGTCTCAGCAGTTGACGTTTTGGTCTCAACACGCGCACCGCGCGGCTAACCGCTGCTCACCGCGACACGCGTCCGTGGGACTGCACGTCAGCACCGTTACGTGTACTCAGTTCTACCCTCGAATCTTACACTGGAAAAATATCTGTACTCAGTTTTCCCCTCGAGTACTAATACTGCCTAGTGCAATATACTCAGTTTTACCCTCAAGTGGCTGGTCAACAGAGAGTCAACATATGGGATTAAGCCATCTAATTGAGTCATTTCATGCGCAAAAAAATTCAAAAAAATAAAATCATAGTGCCTCCTACTCATGGAGTCTTGTTACGCGACCTGCCACGTAGGAAATCGTAACAATCATATATAAATCAAGTTTTCACACAAATGGCCACTTTTGAAATCACTAGTAGCTATGAAGGCTCATGGCTTTCCACTCAAACCCCTTCTCAAAACATCTATACCCAAAACATAGTTTGTCTGAATGAGGCCATAATTTTTACACTCATGTATATTTGAATTGCTAATACTTTGAGGTAGGCCAACCTGGGTTTCATTGTACAAAACATGTGTTTTTCTTTTTCTAAATCTCTTATTTGAATTCCTTAGCCTGTTTACTATTTACTTGCCCTTGTATCCTTGATACTACTCAGTTTTACCCTCTCCCTTCTCACAGAAGCCCAAACTTGGCCTGATTGGTCGAGCTGTTGTCACACGGATCGTGCCCACCTACCGTCGATCCTATGATCCAACGGGCAGGATCGTGCCACCCTCTCTCTATCTGTCGGTGGCAAACTACTACCCCTCTATGTATGCTAAATGACGAGTTTGCCACCGGATTCAACAAGTTGGGTAATCGCGAATTTCTTGTAGGCATTACTTTTCACGGTAAAATGATAAACTATCACGAATTTCCATTTCTTTTACGCATTACTTTTCACGGTAAAATGATAAACTATCACGAATTTCCATTTCTTGTAGGCATTACTTTTCACGCTGAAATGATAAACTATCACGAATTTCCATTTCTTGTAGGCTTTACTTTTCACGGTAAAATGATGAACTTTCACGAATTTCCATTTCTTTTAGGCATTAATTTTTTGTTGAGATATAAACCACCCCCACAACGGTCATCTCCTCCTTAATTTATTGTGTAAACCCCACAACGGTCATCTCTACCTTAATTTATGGTGTAAACCCCACAACGGTCATCTCTCCCTTATAAACCCCCACAACAGCCATCCCTCATGTCAATAGGTTCTGCCTCTCTCTTCTTTGTTTCTGCCTCTCTCTCTTCTTCGTTCACATACACTTGATCCATTGCCATGGCTTTCACATCTCGGACGCCGACCGGAAGGGGAAGGGGAAGGGGAAGGGGAAGGGGAAGGGGAAGGGGAAGGGGCGGCCGGGGTGGTGGATCATCATCATTGCCACCACCACCGTCAACACTGCCATTGATCATAGAGGAGTTCTTCATCACCATCTATGAAGACCCTTTGGCCAAGAAGGTACGTACGCGTTCCCACATATATGATGCATGTGATTAATTATGTCCATGTTCTAAAAAACCTTTAATTTCAAACGATCGGCGCTCGATCTCTTTGCAGGCACTTCCACAAAAGTTTGCAGACTATCTTGACGGCCAGGAGCCCGCAAAGGTGTATCTGCGAGCAGCTGACTGCGGTCCTCGTCTCTGGACCATGGAGGTCCTATTTGACGGACAAGGCCGGATGTACCTCGACAAGGGCTGGGAGAATTTTGCTATCACGCATGGTGTGGATTTTGGCTGCTTCCTACACTTCAAATATGAAGGCGATTATGTGCTCACAGTGAAGGTGTTCGACGGAACAACGTGCAGGAAGTACTACTACACGGACGACGAAGATACTGACGATGAAAGCAACGACGACGTGAAGCCATGCATCTAAGGGGATTATGACCAAGAATATATATGTAGCTTCATATGCATCGATTTATAGATCTAGCTATTTTCTATATATTATGCATGTAAAAATAATAGGGAATCGCAATTTCCACTATGATTCGAGCACCACAGCCTCCAAACGATGTCGATGCCGATATCGGCATGGTCAGAACGGGTATGCATGCTCGCCGCCACTGCTAGGTCACCGTCGGGATGCACCCTCAATCCCGTCCCCTCATTCGATCACTGACACACCAGAGATACCGCCGAGGCCAATGACGAACGTACATGCTGATGCCAATGCCGAACATGCACGCCGTTGTGGGCACGGCCACGCCGCCCCGCTATGCTGGACGCCACAGACCACCGCGAGGTCTTTCCCTTCGCCACCACACTCTCCTAGCACCTATCTATACACGCCAGAAAGGAGAGACACTAGTTTTCTCTATATTGCTCGCGTTCGTGTCCGACACCGTCAGTCAAAGTGTTGAGGTCGTCGTCGATGTCCTCGACCATTTCTTCTCTTCTTTGCATGGTTAAACGCGTCTAGTTCATATCTATCTAATGCGTCTGGTCTCGCCTCATGCAGTTCTTTGTGGATGTCGATCTCATTTCGGCACCCCGCAGGCCACCTCCTCCGTGCCATCGCTGTAGAGCTCCGTTTAAAAATCTAATCCTACCCGTGTATTGCCCCTTGTATCAGCGTCATGGCCCCACTTGTCATTCGATATACCGAAGCCCCACTCGTCCGCGTTTTGGTCAGGGATACGGCGATGCTTACGGTCAAACAAAGATGGATGCTCTGACGTGTCTTTGTGGGCTCTACGTGGCCCCACTAGTCAGCAGTTAACGGTCAAAGGTGTTCAACCGTCGGGCAACCGGCCGTTCCAGCACTGGTGACGGTTTTAGACAACGGCTTGGGGAAAACTGAGGAAAAACTAACGAGCTGGGGAAAACTGAGTACAACTAACGAACCAGGGGCACGAAAATAGAAATCCCTTTTACGAATAAACACTCCCAACTTAAAACGGTTTCATAATTTTTTCATCGTTCTTTCACGCATTTAAACATGGCTAGTGGCAACAAAGGTTTCACGTAAGTTCCACACTAGGATTAATCGTATTTTCACAAATACTTCTTGAAAGTGAAACATAATGTGATTTTCTTGAGAAATTTTGTAAGAGTGAATTCCACATTTTGCCCCTTAGTGAAATTCTAGCATATTGCTGACGCTGTAACATAGGACTGGCATATTAGCTCCCTCTGGCACTAGAATTATGTGTGAATCTTGAAGGATGTCATTGACACTCATGTCCATCTTCCCTTCCCCATCTATATCATTCCTCGACACCCTCCTAATATCCTCAAATCCCCGATCATCAGCTCACACCTTTCCCTACATACACACACACTAGAGAAAGAGGGTCCAAAGTTTCTTAAATGGTGCAATCTAGACGACCGGGTAATTGGTCTCAAAATATACATCAAGGTTTAAAAGATGTTAGTCGCTCGATTATAAGGAATCCTCCCTAGGGATGGATTGCAAGTGGATTTGTTCAAAATCTTAGTTCGTGGATAGCGAAATCACGTAAAGTATGTCACATGGGGACCACTTATAAAATTTAACAAGAAACTCGCAAAAAGTGTGTAAGTTATGAAACTTAAACCGTAGCATTGATATTTCAAAAACAAACTTAAACCGTAGCATTGCGTGCGTGCGTGTGCGCGTGCATGTGCATGTGCGCGTGGGTGTGCGTGTGCGTGTGTGTGGGCGTGGGCGCATGCGCGGGCGCGTGTGCGTGTGTGATACGTCTCAAACGTATCTATAATTTTTGATGCTCCATGCTTGTTTTACATCATTTGCTTCATGTTTTGTTTACACGTCGTGGCATTTTTATGCGATTTCCGGAACTAACCTATTGACAAGATGCCACAGTGCCAGTTCCCTGTTTTCTGCTGTTTTTGTGTTTCAGAAAAGCTACACAGGAAATATTCTCAGAATTGGACAAACTGAAGACCGAAACTCCAATTTTTCTTGGACGGAGGACAAGGATCGAAAGAGAGCCGGAGGGAGGCCAGTGGGCAGCCTCACCATGAGGGGGCGCCCCCCTGCTGGCTGCGCCCCCTGGTGGTGAGACCCCCCTGGTCCACTCCTGACGACGCCCCTTCGCCTATAAAGAGCGTCCCAACAAAAAATCCTAAATCAATCGGCGTTTTTCCCAGAACAGTTCCGCAGCTCCGCCGCCGTCGAAGATAAATTTTGGGGGACAGAAGTCTCTGTTCTGGTACCCTACCGGGACAGGGAAGTGCCCCCGGAGCCGTCTCCATCGGTCACCATCGCCGTCTCTGCCGTCTCCATAGACCTCACCGCCATCTCCATCGCCGTTGCTGCCTCCGATGATGAGGAGGGAGTAGTTCTCCCCCGGGCTGAGGGCTCTATCAGTAGCTATGTGGTTCACCTCTCTCTCTCTCTCTCTCCCATGATGTGATCTTTGTGTGATCGTGAGCTTTGTATCTAGTTGAATTGGTAGATGCTATTATTCAGATATTATGCTACTCCCGTGCTTTATTATTGTAATCTTCGGAGATACCTTGTATTATGGTGTGACGGTGACAGTGTGCACATCATATGTGTCTTTTTGTTTAATGTCTCTATGAATTGTTGGTGTTTGTTGGAACCATCTAGTGCGTTAATGGTGATAGTGTGGGACAATCTAGTATGCGGAAATACGGACTTTGAGGAGTGCTTCGTAGTCCTACGAATGATTAGTGTTCGTTTTCCATTGGAGAATTGTTTAGAGTGGCATATTGATGTTAGTATCTATTGGTTCAATTATGTTATATTTGTTAAGAGTGTGTCCACTAGTGAAAGTATGATCCCTAGGCCTTGTTTCCAAGTATTGCACACCGTTTACTTTCAGTTTTGTTACATGTTTGCTCGCAGCGAAATTTATTTCAGATTACATTTACTACTTATAATCATCACTACTACTTGTATTTCACTATCTTTTCACCGAATTAGTGCACCTATACATCTGACAAGTGTATTGGGTGTGTTGGGGACACAAGAGACTTTCTGTATCGTAATTGTAGGGTTGTTTGAGAGAGATAGCTTTGACCTCTTCCTCCCTGAGTTCGATAAACCTTGGGTGATCCACTTAAGGGAAACTTGCTGCTGTTCTACAAACCTCTGCACTTGGAGGCCCAACACTGTCTAGAAGCATAGAAGCGTGCGTAGACATCAGTCTGCTTGTGCGCGTGCGTGTGTGTGTTTTTTCTTGAAAAGAAGAACAAAGGTGGTCATCCCAGATATGCGGCATCAATCATCATTGCATGGACTAAGATTTCGTGGATATCCCCTCCTTTGCGCTTGTCAACACTATATTAGTACATGAATAGTTTTAAGGCTTAAAAATTATACCAAATCATTTTTTGTGTATTTGTTGCTAAAACAAAGCGTGTGTTCACTATAAATCGTGTGGCATTGGACATAAAATTTAGTTAGGAATATATTAGGATAGTCAATACTCCAGCTAACTCTAATATAAGTCACCGCGGTTGTCTTATGTTTAAATAATTTTTTGCTTGAAGAGAGCCATAGCTTTAGCTATACCAAGGGCCAATCCTAAAAAATATTAGACCACATGCACAACTTAAACCACTATAGTTCCCTATAGTTTACACTAAACTTTTACACTTCTATATAACCTATTTTAATATATTACAGTGTAACCTTTATTAATATTAAGTGTAACCTTTTTTGTATTGTATTGTATTGTACATAAATAATACGCTTACCTTGTTTTAAATTTAAATATATTTTGTAACAAAAACTATGTTAGCTTTCTATGGTATAGACATAGGCTAAAATTTACACAATTGGACGCTTCTTTATTTTTTGCGGTTGCATTAAAATTTACTTATCTTTAATATATTGAGAGACATATTTGTTGAGTATAGCCTAAAAACTATCTTATCGGTTTGCAGTATATCATTATGTGAACAAACTTATAGAAAGTTCTAGGATACAAATTGAATCGTTAGCTTGACTATATATCTTTTCTCGTTGTAAATATGCAAACACTTTCTACTACTATCACATAGATACGAGTTGGTATGTAGTTTCATCGAAATGTGTTCTCTATCATCTAAGTAGAAAATTTTCGATGATATTTCTCAAATTAATAGTCTTCGAAAACTTAGTTATCTTACAACCGATTTTCTATTGTGGTTAGGACCTCCTCCTACAAACCAAATAAACTTTCTTTAGACATTGAATTTTTTCCTTAAACATAATACATAATCGTGAAGTGATTCTGAAAATAATTTACTATTTAGAAGCCCTCATACTCTCGATGGCCCAAGATGGTTACCCTAGCCCCGGACTCCCACGGGGGCAGCCAGTGGGGAATCTTGGACACTGGGCGAAAGCCCGACCCAGCAATATCGTGTGAGTGAAGAAGAGAAATACCGCTTGTAAAGCTCTTTTGTCAAGAGTATGTCTCATAATTTTCTATTTCTTTTTTCCTAAGAAAGTGCAGGTGCCATGCCACTCAGTATTAGAAGAAGAGAGTTATCGACTTAAATCTGTAACTGGTTGAAATCGAGTTACAGGAAAAGCATAAAACAAATACGCTAGAGCTTGGAGAAAGGATTTAATTTATAACCTAACATTTTCCCACAGACTGATCTACCGGACCTGTTTCCCCCACAAACACTCAGAACCTGATCCGGGTGGTGAGATGCCTCGCTTGCCCTGTAGATATTCTCAAAGGTGCAATCGCTTTACAATACCTGCATTTTACCTAAAAATACTTTGGCAAATAATCATAGCAGTCAACACAGGCAATGCTAGACCGGTTGTTTTCAGCCTGGTCCGTAGGAACCAACACTCCTGACTCCATGAGCAACGAGCTTAATATATGCTCCTTGTCGGAAAAAAATGAGCAACGAGCTTAAAAGCAGAGTCCCCCAGGTGCAACCAGAACACATGTTTCTGAATATCAAATAATCAAGCCGCGTCTGTGAACATTCCCACCGGGACAGTATACTACAGCGATCGTCATTCAGTAATCATTTCCAGTCCTCAAGCAACAGGGTCATGGAGCACGTTGTGACGAGAACGTGTGGGAGTACAACACAAAACGAAAGTAAGAGATGTTGATGATGTCCCCACTAAACTCATCACATCAACCGCTGAAAAAGAATCGCCTTTCTTTTGGCACAATGATTTGTTTGTTGCGTGGTGCGGTCCACTCTTCACAGGAAGAGATGCGAAGGAAGCAGCGAGCCGCAAGCAAGCTGCCTACCACCATGACACATATAAGCACAGGTATGCATTTGACCTGTAGCATACAATGCGCCAGTGAGCCAGCGAGCGCGAGCACGGAGCAGGCAGTCCAACCTATCGAGAGACGTATTTTTTTGGAAAATATCAGGGGGGTGGCATTTTGGCACCCGGGAGCATATGCTTCCGGTTTTTAAAATATGTTTAGACAAAATTTTAAATATTAAAAAACCAGTGAATTTCAAGTATAGATCTTGACATTCTATGTTCTCATAAAGTTGTTTCACAAATAAACGATATATTTTGTGTTGTGTGTAAACAAGACAAATTTTGGTGCAGAAATAGGCGTTGCACGGGACATTTTTTGTCTTTTTTACACAAGACACAAAAAGTCGGGTTTTTCACAAAAACTTGAGGCGTGCACAAAAAATGTCGAGATGTACATGCTAATTTTCTTTGCATTTTTTTGATATTTTGAAAATGTATTTTTCGGTGGTGAGAGCATATGCTCCCATATCCCGAAACAAATTTCTGATGATCCCACACCTCACATGCTACCATACTATAATTTCAAAAAAAATTGAAAAAAAATTCTATGTGTTCATAAGATATGTCTTTATAATCCCTAAAATTTTCAAAACCAAATTCGAAATGCACTAAGAGAAACAAAAATGACAAACTACTCTGTGAATAGTGTTATTTTGTCTTTTTTTGTTACACTATTTATGTTGGGTTTGTCTTTTTTTATTTCCTTTGTGCATTTCGAATTTGATTCCAAAAATTCTAAGAGTTGTAAAGATATATCTTATAAATACCCACAAATTTGTTTCAAATTTTTTTGCCACTTAATTTTGAAATATTAGAAACGGGTATCATGGTAGCATGTTAGATGTGGGATCACCGGATATTTACCCATATTTTTTTTGAACTTTTTACGCACTTGAAAATTTGAATTTGTAAAAATATTATTGTAGGAGCATTTAAGTGTGGGATCACTGGATACTTACCCCAGTTCAACCTTTCCCAGCTTATCCAGGAGGCAACGTGTAGCGGCAACAAAACCAAGAGTAGGGAACCTATTCTCCCCCCTACTCCCACTCCTCGCCTCACTTTGAGTTTCGATCCATCCTTCCAATCACGATGTTCCAAGGGTGCGGCCTCTTCGCGTGCGTGGGACGGCGGGGCAAGCGTGGCGAGTGGCGGCGGAGTTGGCGGTATAGGAGGAGGATGTGGGGGCCGGAGCCGTGAGGCAGATGGCTTGGGCGGAGGTGGAGTCCGCCATGAGGGGATTCTCAGTATGACGAGATCTCTCAAAGATATTAACATATTGTGTGTTCTCTAGGCTTGTAAAGGTCATGCTCCCTCGGTGAATGATATGATCGATGGACACAAGTAGAATAAAGGATGCTGCCCAAGATGGTCAATATTTGTGAAGACAATCTCAAACGATGTGTCAGGTAGAAAAAATCTTTGTTTGCTCAGTACCAGGAGGCTTGCAAGAAGGATGTCGAATGTTCATTTAGTATGCTTCAAGCTCGATTTGCTATTGTCCGATACTCCACTCTTACATGGTCGAAAGCTCAGATGTGGAAGATCATGAATGCATGTGTGATCATTGAGAATGAGCGGGAGCATCTGTTCTTGTAGACAGTGTTGGGCCTTCAAGTGCAGAGGTTTGTAGAGCAGCAGCAAGTTTCCCTTAAGTGGATCACCCAAGGTTTATCGAACTCAGGGAGGAAGAGGTCAAAGCTATCCCTCTCAAGCAACCCTGCAATTACGATACAGAAAGTCTCTTGTGTCCCCAACACACCCAATACACTTGTCAGATGTATAGGTGCACTAGTTCAGCGAAGAAATAGTGAAATACAAGTAGTTGTGATGATTATAAGTAGTAAATGCAATCTGAAATAAAAATGGCAGCAAGAAAACAAGTAACAAAACAGCAAGTAAACGGTGTGCAAAGCTTGGAAACAAGGCCTAGGGATCATACTTTCACTAGTGGACACACTCCGAACAAATATAACATAATTGAATAAATAAATAACTTCTCTTCACTATGCTACTCTGAATTACTCTCCTATTGAATAACACTAATCATTGCGTAGTGGCTACAGAAGCACCCCTCAAAGTTCATCAAGTACTTGACAAACACCGCTCATAGAGATATCCAATTCAAATCACAACTCAAGATAAATATTATTGCAACTTAGACCAAGTACTAACACGGTGCACACACTATCAACATTACACCATGAAAGGAGGAATAGATCACTTCAATACTATCATAGTGATAATTATTCTCATAATCCATAAGAGATCACAATCGTAGCCTAGACCAAGTACCACCATGATGCACACACTGTCACCGTTACACCATGGCAGGAGGAATAGATTACTTTAATAACACCACTAGAGTACACATAATGATGAAGAGTAGCATCTACTTATTCAACATGATACAAAGCTCACGATCACATAAAGATCACATCATGGGAGAGAGAGGTGAACCACATAGCTACCGGTAGAGCCCTCAGCCCCGGGGATGAACTACTCCCTCCTCATCATAGGAGACAACAAGGTTGATGGAGATGGCGGTGAGGTCGATGGAGATGCCTCCGGGGGCACTTCCCCATCCCGGCAGGGTGCCAGAACAGAGACTTCTGTCCCCCGAAATTCGTCGGCGGCGGCGGCGGAGCTACGGAACTCTTTCTGGAAAATTGCCGATCCCCTTAGGGTTTTCCGTCGCGAGGCTTTATATAGGCGAAGGAGCGTCATCAGGGGGCTGCCAGGGGCTCCTCACACATAGGGGGCGCGGCCCAGCCCCTGGCCGCGCCGCCCTGGTGTGAGGGCACCTCGTGGGCCCACTCCGTCTCCTCTTCGGTTCTCTGGAAGCTTCGGTAAAATTCTGGGCGACTGGCTTTGGTTTCGTCCAATTCCGAGAATATTTCCTGTGTAGCTTTTCTGAAACACAAAAACAGCAGAAAATAGGGAACTGGCACTGTGGCGACTTGTTAATAGGTTAGTCCCGGAAAATGCATAAAAGTGCCACGAAGTGTAACGAAACACAAGGCAAATGGTGTAAAAACAAGCATGGAGCATCAAAAATTATAGATACGTTTGAGACGTATCAGTGATACGTCCATTTTGCATCACTATTTTGTATCATAATTTACTGTTATGCATTGATATATTTCACATTTAGAGTTGACACTTATGTTATTTCCCTTGTTTTCACATGTTTGATGATCATTGGAGGATTTGCTGCCGGAGTCAGGATTCTGCTGGAAAAAGGACCATCAAGGGACCATATTTTGAAGATCAGAAAAATTCCAGAAAAATACCAGGAAATTATATTTTCCCAGAAGACTCAGGAAGCCAGAAGGAGGAGTCGAGAGGAGCCAGGAGGGGCCCTCACGCCAGGGTGGCGTGGCCTGACCCCTAGCCACGCCAGCCCTGTGTGAGGCCACCCTGGCCCACTTCTGCCATCGCCCCCTCGCGTACTTCATCGTCCCCGAAAACCTAAGTCAAGGGGGGCTCAGAGTTAGACACCGCCGCCTCTGCGGGGCAGAAAACACCAGAGAGAGAAAAGCTCTCCGGCAGGCAAAAATCTACCGGGGAAATTCCTTCCCGGAGAGGGGAGATCATCGCCATCGTCATCACCATCGCACCGGACTTCATCAGGATCATCATCATCTCCATCACCAGCACCTTCATCTCCACCATCACCACGCCATCCCGCTGTAACATCTTGAGTTGGATCTTGCTATATTCATAGGGGAAACTTTCCTGGTGTTGATTACTCTTGTAGTTGATGCTATTGAGTGGAACCGTTGAATTAAGGTTTATGTTCAGATTGTTATTTACCATTATTTCACCTCTGATCATGATCCATATGATGTCGTGTGAGTAGTTCATTTAGTTCTTGAGGACATGGGAGAAGTCAAGATGTTAGTAGTGAATTATTGTTGAGAAATATTTAATGGTTTGATATTGTTGTGGTGCTATTTCACTAGTGGTGTCATGTGAACGTCGACTACATGATACTTCACCATTTATGGGCCTAGTGAGATGCATTGTGTATTTGGCTACCAATTGTGGGGTTGCTGGAGTGACAGAAACCTAAACCTCCGTTGGGAAACATTTGCATCAGGGAGCGTAGGATCTTAGAGTTCAAGGCTGTGGTTAGATTTATCTTAATTACTGCTACTTGTTGATGGCGCCAGAAAAGAGGCTGCTGGCGTGGAGCAGTAAGTCCTTGTGCGTGGTGAATAACCAGCCCGTTGGGAACCCCAAGAGGAAGGTATGATGAGTGTAGCGGCTAGTTTTCCCTCAGTTAAGATACCAAGGTTTATCGATCAGGAGAGGAGAGACAATGACGACTGAAGGTGATGCGGACTGGCTTAGTAACACTCCAACAAGGGCGCCGTTAACAATACTTGTTGACTCGTCTTCAGCCAGTAGCAACGCGGAACCTGCACACAACACAACCAAGTACTTTGTTCCCAACTTGCGATGAGGTTGTCAATCTCACCGGTTTGCTTGAAACAAAGGTTATGAGCATATCGAGTGGAAAACAATATAGCATGTGAGTAAAATAAACAGTACGAGAAAAGTAAACAGGTGATAGTAATATGATGTAAATAGGACCGGGGTCCACAGTTCACTAGTGGTGTCTCTCCATAGATAAAATAACACATGCTGGGTAAACAAATTACAGTTGGGCAATTGATAGAATAAAGATAACGTGATATGTCAAGAAGATCACTATGAGATTTACTCTGGGCATTACAACAAAATACATAGACCGCCATCCAACTGCATATATGACTAATAATCCACCCCCGGGGATATCAATCCGAACACCCTAGAAGTATTAAGTTGCGAACAACAGATAATTGCATTAAGCAAAGTGTGTAATGTAAACAAAGCCTATGCCCTTGAGCATATGAATGTTGTTTTCTCCCTAGTAGCAACAGCACATCTACCACCTTAGAGGTTTCTGTCACTCCCCCAGGTGAAATAGAGGCATGAACCCACTATCGAGCATAAATACCCCCTCTTGGAGTCACTAGCAACTACTCGGCCAAGATAGCTACTAACAACGGAGAGCATGCAAGATCATAAACAACATAGAGATAACAAAAGATAATATTCAGTACAGCAACTTAATCATAAACACCAATATTCATCGGATCCCAACAAACCAAACATGTAGAATTACATAACGGTGATCTCAATCATGTATGGCAGCTCATGAGATCTAAACATGAAGCACATAGTGGAGAAGACAACCATCTAGCTACTGCTATGGACCCATAGTCCAAGGTAGACTACTCACTCATCGCTCCGGAGGCAAGCATGGCGATGAAGAAGACCTCTGGTGGCGATTCCCCTCTCCGGCAGGGTGCCGGGAAGAGCTTCTGGACCCTCCCGATCTTCGGGTCGACGGCGGCGGCGGATCGTGATGTGTTCTGGAAAACTGATCGGGCCTTAGGTTTTTCTCGTCGGGGGGTATTTATAGGCGAAGGGGCGTCGTCAGAGGTGGAGCCAGGGGCTCTCACACAGGGGTGGCGCGGCCAGGGGCCAGGCCGTGTCGGCCCTATGTGTGGGGCCTAGGTGGCCCCTCTCCGTCTCTTCTTCGGATCTCTGGAAGCTTCCGGGTAAAATAAGACTTCAGGAACTTGTTTCGTCCAATTCCGAGAATATTTCCTGTGTATCACTCTGAAACACAAAAACAGCAGAAAATAGGAAACTGGCACTGTGGCACTTCGTTAATAGGTTAGTTCCGGAAAATGCATAAAAGTGCCACTAAGTGTAACGAAACAATAGGCAAATGGTGTAAAAACAAGCATGGAGCATCAAAAATTATAGATACGTTGGAGACGTATCAAGCATCCCCAAGCTTAACTCCTGCTCGTCCTCGAGTAGGTAAGTGATAACAAAAGAATAATTTTTGAGGTGACATGCACCTACACAATCTTGATCATATATGTAAGCATTGGTGAGCTGGGATCAATAGAACTTAAAATATGGGCATGAAGATATAATCATGACAATAAGAACTTAGCAACCATGTTGTAAACATGCAAATGAACACAAACAAAAGATCATGAAAATGAAACAATGAAAGTCAAACGTGTGTTCAAATCATAAGGAAAAACATACAAAAGGTTTTCAGCTTGTCCTTCAAAGAGAGCAAAACATAAATGCATAGGACACCTTCAAGTTTAAGAGGGCGACTAGATACAAGTAATTTAAGAACAAGTGAAACCAACAATATGAATCAATCAATGAACTTTGGGACAATGCATATCACACTAAGAATGACAACTATGCTCTCTTAATGGTGCATAAAGAAAGAAGGTGGTGACTCAACATAAAAGTAAAAGAAAGGCCCTTCGCAGAGGGAAGCAGTGATTGCAAGTTTTATAACCTTCAAAAATTATGGTACTTACCGGCTTTGAGCTCTCATTGCCCCCATCATAAGCATCTTGAATGGTTAAAGTTAATGCGAGAACAATTATGATGCATATGCTTGACAAATCATAAGTTGAAAACCTCGTGCCCCGTGAATACGAGTACCCAAACCTCATGCTACTTTACTTAGAGTCCCAAGCAAGGCTCTTGTCATTGTAAGTATATGCATATCATTGAGAACCGCCAATGGGGTACCTCCGTGCCCGATGACATGGAACAAGCCCACACCAAAATGACAGGGCAAGCAGACAATGAACACCTCGACATCTCTTTTATTTGCTATATTGTTTAGCTTTTTATTGTGAGATGCGTCGTCGAATGTTCACCATGGGTATGCTGCAAATTTCCACCATGAATTATGCATGGCTTAGATTGGCGGCCCGGCGTTTCCCTAACACATATACAAACTCCATGATCCCCACAAGATTCCCAATTCATTTCACACCGCGGGCATCCATAAACAAAAGATCACGATATCAACTCAAATAAGAAGTGCAATGTTGAAAGCTTGCCCATGACAGCATGGCTGTGCTAGAATCCAACTTACAACTTGCAAGCATAACAACTCAACATAAGAGACCACAATGTCAAATTTTTAAGAACAGGAAAAAGTAAAGTGTGCCTTCCGGTTCGTGAGAGCTTTACTAACCGAATTTCGCATAACACTGGTAAGAGTTTAATTTGAAGAGAAAATAAAAGCAAGTCAAATTTACTTGGAATAGCAAATTGCTAGTAGGTATGTATGGTGGACACTTTGGAAAACTTTGGCTTTTAGGAATTGGATGCACAAGTAGAGCTCATACTCAGTACAAGGCGAGGGCTAGCAAAAGACTGGGAGCGACCAACTAAGAGAGCAATAATGGCCATAATCATGCAAAGCGACAAAGCGACATTAAAAGAAGCATACGATGGCATCAAAAGTCAAAAACTAAATGATCATGAAGGCTATTGGCGACTTTGTAAGAGTCTAACATGTGTGAGCATGCGCCAAGTCAACCCAAATAAAGCATCAAGGAGAAAACCAAAATAAGGCTTCCATACAATAAAAACAACGCATGATTTTTTTCAAAGGCTCATTAAGCAATCTCAGTTATTTGAGACAAGTCATGCTACAGAAAAACCACTAAGCATACTATCAAAAAGACATCAAGCATGACATGAAAAAGCCTAAGCCGCAGTCTACACAAGCTCCTTCTTGTACCACTATTTTGCATAAAGCTTTTTCTCTTTTCCAACACCATTTGAAATTTTTATAAACACCTCTTTTGATGAAAACCAATAAAGATCAGAGGCAAAAATACACCTTGATGAAAAGATATGGCAAGATCTGAACGCAAATCAAGGCGAAAAACGAAAACCAAAAGCAGTAGCAGAAAAAGAAGAACTCTCGATTTTTAATAAGAGTGAAAACTAGAGCGTTCTTTGCAAATGAAAACAAGCAACTTCTCCAAAAGAAATTTGTTGGGGTCCAACCATTTATTGCAGCAAACAAACAAACTAAACTAACTAAGAAAACTAAAACAACTGACGCTCCAAGAAAAACACATAGTGCATGAAGCAATAAAAATATAGTGTTTTGAAAGGTGACCTGATTTTTGCCGATGAAGAAGGGGTGCCTCGGGGGCATCCCCAAGCTTTGACGCTTGTACTTCTTGGATATTTCTTGGGGTGATGCATGGGCATCCCCAAGCTTGAGATTTTGTCCATTCTTCAACTCATCTCATCATTCTCCAATCCCTACACTTGAAAACTTCCTTCATACAAAACTAAACACAATTCTATTAGCAACATTAGTGTAAGCATAATATATAATCAATCCTCTATTTGCTTCAGGTTTCAACTCAAAACCACCACATATATAGTAGATACTACTGTAGCAACCTCCCCAAAAGTTCTGTGATCAAAAGAACTCAAAAGAAAGCGATAAAGTGGCAAACACAAATATTGGCAGAAATCTGTCAAAACAGAACAGCTGACAAAGGTCGAATTTTTGAGGGGTTTTCTGTTGCTCAAATCAAAAAGTGTTCAACTAACGAAAGTTTGGATATAACCTGGGGCATATGCACAAGAAATCGCAGGTCCAAAAGATAAACAGAGAATGTTCACGAATTTTTTCGGTGCAGCACCGAAAACAGTTTCAGGACAGCAACATCCCCAAATCTTTACCTCACTCAAATTAGAGGCTTCTCTTGGCACAAAAACGAAATAAACAAGATAAGGAGTGGTCATTACAGTAGTAATGACTTCCAAGACTCAAATAAAAGAAAAAGTACTAAAAAGAAAACATTGGGTTATCTCCCAAGAGTGCTTTTCTTTAACGCCTTTGAGCTAGGCGCAGAAAATTGCGAATCAAGTAATATCAAGTGATGAAGCATCAAGATCATAATTTGCTCTAAGAATAGAGTCAAAAAGCAATTTCTTTCTTTTCCTAGGGAAGTGTTCCATACCTTTCTTTAGTGGGAATTGATACTTGATAGTGCCTTCCCGCATATCAATGATAGCACCTACAGTTCGAAGAAAGGGTCTTCCCAAAATAATAGGACATGAAGCATGGCATTCAACGTCCATAACAAGAAAATCAACGGGAACAAGGTTATTGTTAACCACAATAAGAACAACATTAATCCTTCCCAAAGGTTTCTTCTTAGCAACATCAGCAATAGGAACATCAAAATAACATTTTTCAAGCGGTGGTAAATCAAGCATGTCATAAATCTTTCTAGGCATGATAGAAATACTAGCACCTAGATCACATAAAGCATGGCAATCATAACCATTAACATGCATATCAATGATGGGTTCCCAACCATCTTCTAACTTCTTGGGAACAGAGGCTTTTTGCTTCAATTTTTCATCCCTAATCTTTATGAGAGCATTGGTAATATGCTTAGTAAAAGCAATATTTAAAGAACTAGCATTGGGAGTCAAAGCAAGCTTTTGCAAGAACAAAATTACTTCAGATATATTGCAGCCATAAACATCAAAATCATTAAAATAAATAGAGCTATCATCTCCCGCACTCCGAAAAATTTCAGCACTCTTTTGAGAAAAAGTTTTGGCAGTTTTAGGCTTTTTAACACAAGGAGCGGGAGTTTTCTCTACACCAATCAAAGTAAGAGGATTGCTACCAGTAGGAGCAACATCATTTGAGGTAGTAATAGTACATACCTTCATCTCTCTAGCCATCTCATCTTCTCTTTCCCACCTGGCATGCAATTCCGCTAACAATCTAATATTTTCATCAATTCCAACTTGGATAGCATTAGCGGTAGCATAAACATTGTTCTCTTTCACATCATTAGGAAACACTTTTAGTTTCAGAAGTTCAACATCATGAGCAAGGCTATCAACTTTAGAAGCAAGAATATCAATTTTGCCTAACTTTTCCTCAACAGACTTGTTAAAAGCAGTTTGCTTACCGATGAAGTCCTTGAGCATTACCTCAAGCTCGGAGGGCGCGGCCCTAGTGTTGTTGTAGGAATTACCATAAGAGTTACCATAACCATTACCATTGGTAGAAGGATACGGCCTATAATTGTTACTAGCAAAATTGTTCCTATAAGCATTGTTGTTAAAATTGTTGTTTCTAATGAAATTCACATCAACTTGCTCTTCTTGAGCAACCAGAGAGGCCAAAGGAACATTATTAGGATCAACATGGGTCCTATCATTAGCAAGCATAGCCATAATGGTATCAATCTTATCATTCAAGGAAGAGGTTTCCTCAACAGAATTTACCTTCTTACCTTGTGGAGCTCTCTCGGTGTGCCATTCAGAATAATTTACCATCATGTTGTCGAGTAGCTTTGACGCGGCGCCCAAGGTAAGGGACATAAAAGTGCCTCCAGCAGCTGAATCAAGTAGGTTCCTTGAAGAAAAATTCAGTCCTGCATAAAAAGTTTGGATAATCATCCAAGTAGTCAGTCCATGAGTGGGGCAATTCTTTATCATAGATTTCATTCTTTCCCAAGCTTGAGCAACATGTTCATTATCAAACTGAGTAAACTTCATAATATTGTTACGCAAAGCTATAATCTTAGCAGGAGGATAGTATCTACCAATAAAAGCATCCGTACACTTAGCCCATGAATCAATACTATTTGTAGTCAAAGACAACAACCAATCTTTAGCTTTTCCTCTCAAAGAAAAAGGAAACAACTTGAGCTTAATAATATCACTATCAACATCCTTATATTTCTGCATCTCACATAGCTCAACAAAATTGTTGAGATGAGCTGCAGCATCTTCAGTACTAGCACCAGAAAATTGCTCTTTCATAACAAGGTTCAATAAAGCAGGCTTAATCTCATAAAAGTTTGCAGCAGTAGCAGGTGGTGCAATAGGAGTGCAGATAAAATCACTATTGTTCGTGCTAGTAAAGTCACACAACTTGGTGTTTTCAGGATTGGCCATTTCAGCAAAACGAAAGTAAACAAGTAAAAACAACTACCAAGGATTCTAATTTTTTTGGGTTTTTTGATATAAAAAGCAATGCAGGTAAAATAAAATAAAGTAAAGCAAAACAAATAACAAAGTAAAGAATGTGTGTGCGAAGAACTCCCCTCGCAGAAGTCTTCTCTTCCTCCCCGGCAACGGCGCCAGAAAAGAAGCTGCTACTTGTTGATGGCGCCAGAAAAGAGGCTGCTGGCGTGGAGCAGTAAGTCCTTGTGCGTGGTGAATAACCAGCCCGTTGGGAACCCCAAGAGGAAGGTATGATGAGTGTAGCGGCTAGTTTTCCCTCAGTTAAGATACCAAGGTTTATCAATCAGGAGAGGAGAGACAATGACGACTGAAGGTGATGCGGACTGGCTTAGTAACACTCCAACAAGGGCGCCGTTAACGGTACTTGTTGACTCGTCTTCAGCCAGTAGCAACGCGGAACCTGCACACAACACAACCAAGTACTTTGTTCCCAACTTGCGATGAGGTTGTCAATCTCACCGGTTTGCTTGAAACAAAGGTTATGAGCGTATGAGTGGAAAACAATATAGCATGCGAGTAAAATAAACAGTACGAGAAAAGTAAACAGGTGATAGCAATATGATGTAAATAGGACCGGGGTCCACAGTTCACTAGTGGTGTCTCTCCATAGATAAAATAACACATGCTGGGTAAACAAATTACAGTTGGGCAATTGATAGAATAAAGATAACGTGATATGTCAAGAAGATCACTATGAGATTTACTCTGGGCATTACAACAAAATACATAGACCGCCATCCAACTGCATCTATGACTAATAATCCACCCCCGGGGATATCAATCCGAACACCCTAGAAGTATTAAGTTGCGAACAACAGATAATTGCATTAAGCAAAGTGTGTAATGTAAACAAAGCATATGCCCTTGAGCATATGAATGTTGTTTTCTCCCTAGTAGCAACAGCACATCTACCACCTTAGAGGTTTCTGTCACTCCCCCAGGTGAAATAGAGGCATGAACCCACTATCGAGCATAAATACCCCCTCTTGGAGTCACTAGCAACTACTCGGCCAAGATAGCTACTAACAACGGAGAGCATGCAAGATCATAAACAACATAGAGATAACAAAAGATAATATTCAGTACAACAACTTAATCATAAACACCAATATTCATCGGATCCCAACAAACCAAACATGTAGAATTACATAACGGTGATCTCAATCATGTATGGCAGCTCATGAGATCTAAACATGAAGCACATAGTGGAGAAGACAACCATCTAGCTACTGCTATGGACCCATAGTCCAAGGTAGACTACTCACTCATCGCTCCGGAGGCAAGCATGGCGATGAAGAAGACCTCCGGTGGCGATTCCCCTCTCCGGCAGGGTGCCGGGAAGAGCTTCTGGACCCTCCCGATCTTCGGGTCGACGGCGGCGGCGGATCGCGATGCGTTCTGGAAAACTGATCAGGCCTTAGGTTTTTCTCGTCGAGGGGTATTTATAGGCGAAGGGGCGTCATCAGAGGTGGAGCCAGGGGTTCTCACACAGGGGTGGCGCGGCCAGGGGCCTGGCCGCGCCGGCCCTATGTGTGGGGCCCAGGTGGCCCCTCTCCGTCTCTTCTTCAGATCTCTGGAAGCTTCCGGGTAAAATAAGACTTCAGGAACTTGTTTCGTCCAATTCCGAGAATATTTCCTGTGTATCACTCTGAAACACAAAAACAGCAGAAAACAGGAAACTGGCACTGTGGCACTTCGTTAATAGGTTAGTTCCGGAAAATGCATAAAAGTGCCACTAAGTGTAACGAAACAATAGGCAAATGGTGTAAAAACAAGCATGGAGCATCAAAAATTATAGATACGTTGGAGACGTATCAATTACTTTCTTGTATTTGCGGATGCTTGCAAGGGGTATAATCACAAGTGTGTATTTATCATAGTAAGGGTAGTGTGCTAGCACAGGTTCACCCCCATAACACCTATCAAACCAATAAAGACTATTGGCTTTATAAAGCGAAAGCTCTTGACAGAAACTCCCGTGTGTTCTCGAGAACGTTTGGTTATTATAAGTTACACAACCGGCTTGTCCTTTGCTGAAGAAAGGATTGGGCCACTTGCTGCAATTGTTACTACTGTATTTTATTTACTCGCACTTTATTTACTCGTATTACCAAATACCCCTGAAAACCTGTTTGCTAGTATTTACAGTGAATCCTTGATCAAAACCACTCATCAACACCTTCTGCTCCTCGTTGGGTTCGACACTCTTATTTATCGAAAGTACTACGATACACCCCCTATACTTGTGGGTCATCAATCAGCATCCCCAAGCTTAACTCCTGCTCGTCCTCGAGTAGGTAAGTGATAACAAAAGAAATAATTTTTGAGGTGACATGCACCTACACAATCTTGATCATGTATCTAAGCGTTGTGCGCTGGGATTAAAAGAGCTTAAAACATGGGCATGAAAGACATAATCTTGATAATAGAAACTTAGCAACCATGTTATAACATGAAAATGAACACAAACAAAAGATCATGAAAATGAAACAATGAAAGTCAAACATGTGTTCAAATCATAAGGAAAAACATACAAATGGTTTTCAGCTTGTCCTTCATGGAGAGCAAAACATAAATGCATAGGACAACTTCAAGTTTAAGAGGGCGACTAGATACAAATAATTTAAGAACAAGTGAAACCAACAATATGAATCAATCAATGAAAACTTTGGGACAATGCACATTATACTAAGAATGACAACTATGCTCTCCTAATGGTGCATAAAGATAGAAGGTGGTGACTCAACATAAAAGTAAAAGAAAAGCCCTTCACGGAGGGAAGCAGTGATTAAACATGTGCTAGATCTTTTCATTTGTAAAACAGAGAGATAAAAATTGAGTTTTTAGAGGTGGTTGCTTTTGTCAACGACTAGCAATGGGGTTCTTACTATCTTCCATACAAAAATGAAGCAAGTTTTTGAGCGAGAGATTGGCACTTTTGTGCTCTTTTTATAAACTTGGCACTCCTCCCCACCTTTTTTCCTTTCTCAAACCATGGCTAACCGATTCCATCGGGTGCCCACCAACATTCACATACCATGGAGGAGTGCCTTTTTTTCTTTCTTTTTTCTCTTTTTTTTATTTTTGGTATAAGCAATATGGAAGATAGCAAATCCGACCACTACGTCCCCATGAGCTAAAAACAGTGGCACAAAATGAGAACTAGTTGAAAGTTTTGAAAGGTAGCACATAAAAATTTACTTTGGAATGGCTTACAAATACCATGCATAGGAGTTTATAGTGGACACAATGGCAAACTTGGTTTTTAGGAGTTAGATGCACGAGTAGAGCTCATACTCAGTACAAGGTGAGGGCTAGCAAAAGACTGGGAGCGACCAACTAAGAGAGCAATAACGGCCATAATCATGCAAAGCGACAAAGCAACATTAAAAGAAGCATAAGATGGCATCAAAAGTCAAAAACTAAATGATCATAGAGGCTATGGCGACTTTGTATGAGTCAAACATGTGTGAGCATGCGCCAAGTCAACCCAAATAAAGCATCAAAGGAGAAAACCAAAATAATGATTCCAAAGAATTAAAACAACGCATGATTTTTTCAAAGGCTCATTAAGCAATCTCAGTTATTTGAGACAAGTCATGCTACAGCAAAACCACTAAGCATACTATCAAAAAGGCATCAAGCATGACATGAAAAAGCCTAAGCCGCAGTCTACACAAGCTCCTTCTTGTACCACTTTTTTGCATAAAGCTTTTTCTCTTTTCCAACACCATTCGAACTTTTTAAATCCAACTCTTTTGAGGAATACCAATAAAGACCAGAGGCAAAAATACACCTTGATAAAAAGATAAAACAAGATCTGAACAAAAATCAAGGCGAAAAACAAAGGCTAAATGCAGTAGCAGAAAAAGAGAACACTCGTTGAACGATAAGAGTGAAAACTAG
Source organism: Dactylis glomerata (assembly GCA_007115705.1). Classification (NCBI taxonomy): domain Eukaryota; kingdom Viridiplantae; phylum Streptophyta; class Magnoliopsida; order Poales; family Poaceae; genus Dactylis; species Dactylis glomerata. Next base: position 3,642,677 of record QXEO01000533.1, on the reverse strand, counting down.
AGTGTTCTTGGCAATGAAAAACGAGTTCATCTCCTCCAAAAGAAACATGATGTGATCTAACCATTTATTGCAGCAAACAAAACAAAAGAAAACTGAAAACTAAAACAACTGATGCTCCAAGAAAAACGCATAGTGCATGAAGCAATAAAAATATAGTGTTTTGAAAGGTGACCTGATTTTTACCGATGAAGAAGGGGGTGCCTTGGGGGCATCCCCAAGCTTTGACGCTTGTACCTCTTGGATATTTCTTGGGGGTTGCACGGGCATCCCAAGCTTGAGCTTTTGTCCATTCTTCATCTCATCTCATCATTCTCTAATCCCTACACTTGAAAACTTCCTTCATACAAAACTAAACACAATTCTATTAGCAACATTAGTGTAAGCATAGCATAGAATCAACCCTTTTTGCTTCAGGTTTCAACTCGAAACCACCACATATTAAGCATATACTACTGTAGCAACTTCCCCAAAAGTTCCGTGATCAAAAGAATTCAAAAAGAAAGCGATAAAGCGGCAAACACAAATATTGGCAGAAATTTGTCAAAACAGAAGAGCTGACAAAGGTCGAATTATTAGAGGGTTTTCTGTTGCTCAAATCGAAAAGTGTTCAACTAATGAAAGTTTGGATATAACCTGGGACATATGCACAATAAATCGTAGGTCCAAAAGATATACAGAGAATTTTCACGAATTTTTACGGTGCAGCACCAAAAACGGTTTCAGGACAGCAACATCCCCAAATCTTACCTCACTCAAATTAGAGGCTTCTCTTGGCACAACAACGAAATAAAAAGGATAAGGAGAGGTTATTATAGTAGTAATAACTTCCAAGACTCAAATAAAAGAAAAAGTACTGAAAATAAAACAATGGGTTATCTCCCAAGAATGCTTTTCTTTAACGCCTTTGAACTAGACGCAGTAATTTGCAAAGATGCTCATGTGGGCGCCATATAAGAGCTTGAGGAAAAGGCGCCATATAGGAACTTAAAGCAATAGAGAGCATCAAAAAGCAAATGTGAAAGACATTTAAATCTAAACCACTTCCTATGAAAAATAGTCTTGTAAAGAGACAAGTCATGAAAGCGCAAAGCATAGGAAGGCAAAATAAGTACAACTTCAAGAATTGCAACATACAGAGGGGAAACTCAATATTGTTGAGATCCATCAAACCATATTTCCCTCTCTCATAATAACTTTCAGTAGCATCATGAATAGAATTAATAATATAACTATCACATAAAGCATCCCTATCATGAGCCACATGCATAAAATAAATAATACTCCCCACATGAACAATCGTAGTAGGAGCAGATTCAACTGAATAATTATTCTCATCACCATAATCATCAAAAACAGGAGGCATATTGTAATCATAACTAATTTTCTCCTCAAAAGTAGGTGAACTAAAAATATTATACTCATCATCATAACCATCATAAACTAGAGGTTTAGTATCATCACAAGCTAGAGAACAGCTATTTCGCAAAGCATACTCATCAAACATATCATCATAAGAAGGAACATGGATAGTACTAATGGTATAACAATTATTAACCTTAGAATTGGTACCAAAAAGATTTTCAATATCAAAAGTAGAGTGCTTTTCCCAATGATGATCACTAACATAGGTAACAGGCATAGGAACATCACATAGGGGAGATAAAATATCATCAGAGCAAACTTTCTCCACTAAAGCTGGGGAACTAAAAATATCATGCTTAACAAAACCAGCTTCCCCAAGCTTAGACTTTTCTAAAACAGTGTTCAAAGCATTCATACTAACAACACTATTAGCATGCAAATTAAGCTCCAAAAGTTTTTCAATTTTCTCTTCAAACACTTCATATCTAAACTCAGGAAAAAGACTAAAGAACTCTTTGTTTTCCATTAAGCCTAACTAGTGAAAATAAAAACAAGAAACAAAAAGATGTAATTGCAGAACCTAAAGGAAATAACTCCGAGCACTCACACAGGAGGATGCGAGTACCTTTTACCTTACCTCCCCGGCAACGGCGCCAGAAAAGAGCTTGATGTCTACGCACACGTCTGTTCTTGTAGACAGTGTTGGGCCTCCAAGTGCAGAGGTTTGTAGAGCAGCAGCAAGTTTCCCTTAAATGGATCACCCAAGGTTTATCGAACTCAGGGAGGAAGAGGTCAAAGCTATCCCTCTCAAGCAACCCTGCAATTACGATACAGAAAGTCTCTAGTGTCCCCAACACACCCAATACACTTGTCAGATGTATACGTGCACTAGTTCGGCGAAGAGATAGTGAAATACAAGTAGTTGTGATGATTATAAGTAGTAAATGCAATCTGAAATAAAAATGGCAGCAAGCAAACAAGTAACAAAACAGCAAGTAAACGGTGTGCAAAGCTTGGAAACAAGGCCTAGGGATCATACTTTCACTAGTGGACACACTCCCAATAAATATAACATAATTGAATAAATAAATAACTTCTCTTCACTATGCTACTCTGAATTACTCTCCTATTGAATAACACTAATCATTGCGTAGTGGCTACAGAAGCACCCCTCAAAGTTCATCAAGTACTTGACAAACACCGCTCATAGAGATATCCAATTCAAATCACAACTCAAGATAAATATTATTGCAACATAGACCAAGTACTAACACGGTGCATGATGTCTACACACGAGTCTGTTCTTGTAGACAGTGTTGGGCCTCCAAGTGCAGAGGTTTGTAGAACAGCAGCAAGTTTCCCTTAAGTGGATCACCCAAGGTTTATCGAACTCAAGGAGGAAGAGGTCAAAGCTATCCCTCTCAAGCAACCCTGCAATTACGATACAGAAAGTCTCTTGTGTCCCCAACACACCCAATACACTTGTCAGATGTATAGGTGCACTAGTTCGGCGAAGAGATAGTGAAATACAAGTAGTAGTGATGATTATAAGTAGTAAATGCAATATGGAATAAAAATCGCTGCGAGCAAACATGTAACAAAACAGGAAGTAAACGGTGTGCAATGCTTGGAAACAAGGCCTAGGGATCATACTTTCACTAGTGGACACACTCCCAACAAATATAACATGATTGAACAAATAAATAACTTCTCTTCACTATGGTACTCTGAATTACTCTCCTATTGAATAACACTAATCATTGCGTAGTGGCTACAGAAGCACCCCTTAAAGTTCATCAAGTACTTGACAAACACCACTCATAGAGACATCCAAATCAGATCACAATTCAAGATAGATATTATTGCAACTTAGACCAAGTACTAACATGGTGCACACACTGTCAACATTACACCATGAAAGGAGGAATAGATCACTTCAATACTATCATAGTAATAATTATTCTCATAATCCATAAAAGATCACAATCGCAGCCTAGACCAAGTACCACCATGATGCACGCACTGTCACCGTTACACCATGGCAGGAGGAATAGATTACTTTAATAACATCACTAGAGTACACATAATATCTGAATAATAACATCTACTTGTTCAACATGATACAAAGCTCACGATCACATAAAGATCACATCATGGGAGAGAGAGGTGAACCACATAGCTACCGGTAGAGCCCTCAGCCCCGGGGATGAACTACTCCCTCCTCATCATAGGAGACAGCAAGGTTGATGGAGATGGCGGTGAGGTCGATGGAGACGGCGGAGATGGCGATGGAGACCGATGGAGATGGCTCCGGGGGCACTTCCCCGTCCCGGCAGGGTGCCAGAACAGAGACTTCTGTCCCCCGAAATTCGTCGGCGGCGGCGGAACTGCGGAACTCTTTCTGGAAAATTGCCGACTCCTTTAGGATTTTCCGTCCCGAGGCTTTATATAGGCGAAGGGGCGTCCTCAGAGGAGGAGCCAGGCGCCCTCACACGGGGCTCGCGCGGCCAGGGGCCTGGCCGCGCCACCCCTTTGTGTGGGGCCCTGGTGGCCCCACTCCTTCTCTCCTTCGGATCTCTGGAAGCTTCCGGGTAAAATAAGACTTCAGGAACTTGTTTCGTCCAATTCCGAGAATATTTCCTGTGTATCACTTCTGAAACACAAAAATAGCAGAAAACAGGGAACTGGCACTGTGGCAACTCGTTAATAGGTTAGTTCCGGAAAATGCATAAAAGTGCCACGAAGTGTAACGAAACAATAGACAAATGGTGTAAAAACAAGCATGGAGCATCAAAAATTATAGATACGTTGGAGACGTATCAGCATCCCCAAGCTTAACTCCTGCTCGTCCTCGAGTAGGTAAGTGATAACAAAAGAAATAATTTTTGAGGTGACATGCACCATCACAATCTTGATCATATATGTAAGCATTGTGAGCTGGGATCATAAGAACTTAAAACATGGGCATGAAAGATATAATCTTGACAATAAAAACTTAGCAACCATGTTATAACATGAAAATGAACACAAACAAAAGATCATGAATAATGAAACAATGAAAGTCAAACGTGTGTTCAAATCATAAGGAAAAACATACAAATGGTTTTCAGCTTGTCCTTCATGGAGAGCAAAACATAATTGCATAGGACACCTTCAAGGTTTAAGAGGGCGACTAGATACAAATAATTTAAGAACAAGTGAAACCAACAATATGAATCAATCAATGAACTTTGGGACAATGCATATCACACTAAGAATGACAACTATGCTCTCTTAATGGTGCATAAAGATAGAAGGTGGTGACTCAACATAAAAGTAGAAGAAAGGCCCTTCGCAGAGGGAAGCAGTGATTAAACATGTGCTAGAGCTTTTCATTTGTAAAACAGAGAGATAAAAATTGGTTTTGAGAGGTGGTTGTCTTTGTCAACGACTGGCAATGGGGTTCTTACTATCTTCCATACAAAAATGAAGCAAGTTTTTGAGAGAGAGATTGGCACTTTTGTGCTCTTTTATAAAGCTTGGCACTCCTCCCCACCTTTTTTCCTTTCTCAAACCATGGCTAACCGATTCCATCGGGTGCCCACCAACATTCACATTCCATGGAGGAGTGCCTTTTTTTCTTTCTTTTTTTTCTTTTTGGAATAAGCAATATGGAAGATAGCAAATCCGACCACTACGTCCCCATGAGCTGAAAACGGTGTCACAAAACGAGAAGTATTTTGAAGGTTTTTTGAAAGGTAGCACATGAAAATTTACTTGGAATGGCTTGCAAATACCATGCATAGGAATTTATAGTGGACACAATGGCAAACTTGGTTTTTGGGAGTTGGATGAACGAGTAGATCTCATACTTAGTACAAGGCAAGGGCTAGCAAAAGACTGGGAGCGACCAACTAAGAGAGCAATAATGGCCATAATCATGCAAAGCGACAAAGCAACATTAAAAGAAGCATAAGATGGCATCAAAAGTCAAAAACTAAATGATCATAGAGGCTATAGGCGACTTTGTAAGAGTCTAACATGTGTGAGCATGCGCCAAGTCAACCCAAATAAAGCATCAAGGAGAAAACCAAAATAATGCTTCCAAATAATTAAAACAACGCATGATCTTTTCAAAGGCTCATTAAGCAATCTCAGTTATTTGAGACAAGACATGCTACAGCAAAACCACTAAGCATACTATCAAAAAGACATCAAGCACGACATGCAAAAGCCTAGGCCGCAATCTACACAAGCTCCTTCTTGTACCACTTTTTTTGCATAAAGCTTTTTCTCTTTCCAACACCATTTGAAATTTTTATAAACACCTCTTTTGATGAAAACCAATAAAGATCAGAGGCAAAAATACACCTTGATGAAAAGATATGACAAGGTCTGAATGCAAATCAAGGCGAAAATGAAAACCAAAAGCAGTAGCGGAAAAAGAAGAACACTCGGTGAACGATAAGAGTGAAAACTAGAGTGTTCTTGGCAAATGAAAAACGAGTTCATCTCCTCCAAAAGAAACATGATGTGATCTAACCATTTATTGCAGCAAACAAAACAAAATAAAACTAAAACAAAAACAACTGACGCTCCAAGAAAAACGCATAATGCATGAAGCAATAAAAATATAGCGTCTTGAAAGGTGACCTGATTTTTGCCGATGAAGAAGGGGTGCCTCCGGGGCATCCCCAAGCTTTGACGCTTGTACTTCTTGGATATTTCTTGAGGTGATGCATGGGCATCCCCAAGCTTGAGCTTTTGTCCATTCTTCAACTCATCTCATCATTCTCCAATCCCTACACTTGAAAACTTCCTTCATACAAAACTAAACACAATTCTATTAGCAACATTAGTGTAGCATAACATATAATCAACCTCTTTTTGCTTCAGGTTTCAACTCAAAACCACCACATATATAGCAAATACTACTGTAGCAACCTCCCAAAAAGTTTCGTGATCAAAAGAACTCAAAAGAAAGCGATAAAGTGGCAAACACAAATATTGGCAGAAATCTGTCAAAACTGAACAGCTGACAAAGGTCGAATTTTTGAGGGGTTTTCTGTTGCTCAAATAAAAAAGTGTTCAACTAATTAAAGTTTGGATATAACCTGGGGCATATGCACAAGAAATCGCAGGTCCAAAAGATATACAGGGAATTTATACGAATTTTTACGGTGCAGCACCGAAAACTATTTTAGGACAGCAACATCCCCAAATCTTTACCTCACTCAAATTAGAGGCTTCTCTTGGCACAAAAACGAAATAAACAAGATAAGGAGTGGTTATTACAGTAGTAATAACTTCCAAGACTCAAATAAAAGAAAAAGTACTGAAAATAAAACATTGGGTTATCTCCCAAGAGTGCTTTTCTTTAACGCCTTTGAGCTAGGCGCAGTAATTTGCAAAGATGCTCATGTGGGCGCCATATAAGAGCTTGAGGCAAAGGCGCCATATAGGAACTTAAAGCAATAGAGAGCATCAAAAAGAAAATGTGAAAGACATTTAAATCTAAACCACTTCCTATGAAAAATAGTCTTGTAAAGAGACAAGTCATAAAAGCACAAAGCAAAAAGCATAGGAAGGCAAAACAAGTAAAACTTCAAGAATTGCAACATAAAGAGGGGAAACTCAATATTGTTGAGATACATCAAACCATGTTTCCCTCTCTCTCATAATAACTTTCAGTAGCATCATGAATAGAACTAACAATATAACTATCACATAAAGCTTCTCTATCATGAGCCACATGCATAAAAGAATTAATACTCCCCACATGAACAATTGTAGTAGGAGCAGATTCAACAGAATAATTATTCTCATCACCATAATCATCAAAGACAGGAGGCATATTGTAATCATAACTATTTTTCTCCTCAAAAGTAGGTGAATTGAAAACATTATACTCATCATCATAAACTAGAGGCTTAGTATCATCACAAGCTAGAGGGCAACTATTTTGCAAGGCATATTCATCAAATATATCATCATAAGAAGGAACATGGATAGCACTAATGGTACAACAATTATTAACCTTAGAATTGGTACCAAAAAGATTTTCAATATCAAAAGTAGAGTGCTTTTCCCAATCATGATCACTAACATAGGTAACAGGCATAGGAACGTCATCCCAATCAGAATTATCATAATCTATAGAGGATCATAACGCTTAGGGGAAGATACCGTGTCCTCTCGCCTTTTACTCCTCCTCTTCTTCTTCTTCTTCTTCTTCATACTCTTCTTACTCTCTCCTTTAGGAGGGAGAGACTTGAAGGGCATCTTCTCCACATATTCTGGTTTGCTGATAGAAACAACAGAAGAAACTTTGGAGGATTCATCCTCTCTATTAATAAGATAAAAACATCTATCAGTCCTGTCATAGCTTGGCAGAATATCAAGTTTTATAAGATTTTGTATGTAAGTATTTGCAAGGCAATCTTTAGCACAATAGAGACGACAACCACGCAGGGTGCTATTAATATCAACATCATTCATATCTATCAAAGCAATCTTTCTAGATATCTCTTCACACGCCAAGAACAAAGTGAGCTCATCATGCTGATTGGAAGTAATCTTGTCATCACAATACAAACTTAAGGTACTAGAAGAGTAACTATTAGGGCTTGAGCATTGGAAATTAAAATGACCTATGTCATCGCAATGTTTACAAAGAAAAGGATAAAGCTCACAAACCTTTTTACCGATCTCACCTATATCCTTGTACCACATACTGGTTTCTTCATTTGCGTGGGTGATGCAATAATCTTCCTTGTTGTAACTCTGTTCACAAGGTCTATGTACTCCACAAAAATTAACATGCTTATAAGAAATAGGACTTTTAGAAGTTTGAGCATGTTTATTGCAATCATCAATAACAATATCACTTTCTATGCAAGTGTCCTTAAAAGGTTCATGATACACGTCCCCATTTCCTTTAGGAACATTCATATGGGAAGCAAAGGCTTTAAAGCAATCAACCATAATTTGAGGATCAAGACCATATTTAGCACTAAGCTCTTGAAAATTAGCAGTTTCAGCGAAAGACTTAATGCAATCAAACTCGTAATTCATACCTGATCCTTTACCTTTGTCGCTATCCCAACCTTCAATATTGTTTTGAATTGTCTCAAGCAGACCCCACTTGGTGTCGACATCCTTGCTTGTGAAAGACCCATCAAAGCATGCATCTAGATAGTCCTTGTAATGTCCTGAAAGCCTTGCATAAAAATTATTAATAATAATATTACGGGGAAGATCATGAATAGGACATTTATGCATTAGTAACTTCAATCTTCCCCAAGCTTGGGCAATGCTTTCTCCCTCATGCGGATGAAAATTATAAATGTAATTCCTATCTTTATAAACCTGACTAGAAGGATAGAATTTAGAATAAAAGAGAGGTTCAATTTCCTCCCAATCAATAGATCGGCCATCCTTCAATGTTTTATACCATTCCTCAGCTCAGCCTTTCAGCGAAAAAGAGAATAGCTTCTTCTTAACTTGGTTCATTGAAATACATGCACACTGGAACAACTCGCATAATTCATGTATAAAAAGCAAATGGTCACCAGGATGGATAGTTCCATCTCCTAAATAGCAGTTATCCCTAACATGTTCAACAATCTTCGTAGGTATTTTAAAAGGATGAGGAGCACAAGCATCACTAGAAACATCACATATGGGAGATAAAATATTATCAGAACAGACCTTCTCCACTAAAGCCGGGGGACTAAAAATATCATACTTAACCAAACCAGCTTCCCCAAGCTTAGACTTTTCTATAGCATTAGCATTAACGGTATTCAAAGCATTCGTACTAATAACATTGCTATGCGAAATAAGCTCCAAAGGATTTTCAATTTTCTCTTCAAATCTAAAATCAGGAAAAAGACTACAGAACTCTTTGTTTTCCATTAAGCCTAACTAGTGAAAATAAAAACAAGAAACAAAAAGATGTACTTGCAAAATCTAAAGGAAATAACTTCGAGCACTCACACAGGAGGATGCGAGTACCTTTTACCTTACCTCCCCGGCAACGGTGCCAGAAAAGAGCTTGATGTCTACGCACGCGTCTGTTCTTGTAGACAGTGTTGGGCCTCCAAGTGCAGAGGTTTGTAGAACAGCAGCAAGTTTCCCTTAAGTGGATCACCCAAGGTTTATCGAACTCAGGGAGGAAGAGGTCAAAGCTATCCCTCTCAAGCAACCCTGCAATTACGATACAGAAAGTCTCTTGTGTCCCCAACACACCCAATACACTTGTCAGATGTATAGGTGCACTAGTTCGGTGAAGAGATAGTGAAATACAAGTAGTAGTGATGATTATAAGTAGTAAATGCAATATGGAATAAAAATTGCTGCGAGCAAACATGTAACAAAACAGGAAGTAAACGGTGTGCAATGCTTGGAAACAAGGCCTAGGGATCATACTTTCACTAGTGGACACACTCCCAACAAATATAACATGATTGAACAAACAAATAACTTCTCTTCACTATGGTACTCTGAATTACTGCTACTCGTGTGATGGCGCCAGAAAAAGACTGTGGCGTTTAGTTGACGTGGGAGCAGTATGTCCTTGTGCGTGGTGATGACCAGCCCGTTGGGAACCCCAAGAGGAAGGTATGATGAGTGTAGCGGCTAGTTTTCCCTCGGTTAAGAAACCAAGGTATATCGAACAGGAGAAGAGAGACGGTGACGACTGAAGGTGATGCGGACTGGCTTAGTAACACTCCAACAAGGGTGCCGTTAACGATACTTGTTGACTCGTCTTCGGCCAGCAGCAACGCGGAACCTGCACACACACAAACAAATACTTTGTCCCCAACTTGCGATGAGGTTGTCAATCTCACCGGTTTGCTTGAAACAAAGGTTATGAGTGTATCGAGTGGAAAACAGTAGTAATATGCGAGTAAAGTAAATAGTGCGGGAATAGTAAATAGGTGATTGCAATATGATTAAAATAGGACCGGGGTCCACAGTTCACTAGTGGTGTCTCTCCATAGATAAATAACATGTTGGGTAAACAAATTACAGTTGGGCAATTGATAGAATAAAGATAACGTGATATGTCAAGAAGATCACTATGAGATTTACTCTGGGCATTACAACAAAATACATAGACCGCCATCCAACTGCATCTATGACTAATAATCCACCCCCGGGGATATCATCCGAACATCCTAGAAGTATTAAGTTGCGAACAACAGATAATTGCATTAAGCAAAGTGTGTAATGTAAACAAAGCATATGCCCTTGAGCATATGAATGTTGTTTTCTCCCTAGTAGCAACAGCACATCTACCACCTTAGAGGTTTCTGTCACGCCCCCAGGTGAAATAGAGACATGAACCCACTATCGAGCATAAATACCCCTCTTGGAGTCACTAGCAACTACTCGACCAAGATAGCTACTAACAACGGAGAGCATGCAAGATCATAAACAACATAGAGATAACAAAAGATATAATTCAGTACAGCAACTTAATCATAAACACCAATATTCATCGGATCCCAACAAACCAACATCATAGTATTACATAACGGTGATCTCAATCATGTAGGGCAGCTCATGAGATCTAAACATGAAGCACATGGTGGAGAAGACAACCAGCTAGCTACTGCTATGGACCCATAGTCCAAGGTAGACTACTCACTCATCGCTCCGGAGGCAAGCATGGCGATGAAGAAGACCTCCAGTGGCGATTCCCCTCTCCGGCAGGGTGCCGGGAAGAGCTTCTGGACCCTCCCGATCTTCGGGTCGACGGCGGCGGCGGATCGCGATGTGTTCTGGAAAATTGATCGGGCCCTTAGGTTTTTCTCGTCAGGGGGTATATATAGGCGAAAGGACGATGTCAGAGGGGGTCCCACGCCCCCTCACACGGGGCTGGCGCGGCCAGGGGGGTGGCCGCGCCGCCCCTGTGTCTGGGGCCCACGTGGCCCCTCTCCGTCAGGTCTTCGGATGTTTGGGAGCTTCCCCGTGAAATATGACTTCAGGAACTTGTTTCGTCCAATTCCGAGAATATTTCCTGTGTATCACTTCTGAAACACAAAAACAGCAGAAAACAGGAAACTGGCACTGTGGCACTTCGTTAATAGGTTAGTTCCGGAAAATGTATAAAAGTGCCACTAAGTGTAACGAAACAATAGGCAAATGGTGTAAAAACAAGCATGGAGCATCAAAAATTATAGATACGTTTGAGACGTATCAAGCATCCCCAAGCTTAACTCCTGCTCGTCCTCGAGTAGGTAAGTGATAACAAAAGAATAATTTTTGAGGTGACATGCACCTACACAATCTTGATCATATATGTAAGCATTGGTGAGTTGGGATCAATAGAACTTAAAACATGGGCATGAAAGATATAATCATGACAATAAGAACTTAGCAACCATGTTGTAAACATGTAAATGAACACAAACAAAAGATCATGATAATGAAACAATGAAAGTCAAACGTGTGTTCAAATCATAAGGAAAAACATACAAATGGTTTTCAGCTTGTCCTTCAAAGAGAGCAAAACATAAATGCATAGGACACCTCAAAGTTTAAGAGGGCGACTAGATACAAATAATTTAAGAACAAGTGAAACCAACAATATGAGTCAATCAATGAACCTTGGGACAATGCATACCACACTAAGAATGACAACTATGCTCTCTTAATGGTGCATAAAGAAAGAAGGTGGTGACTCAACATAAAAGTAAAAGAAAGGCCCTTCGCAGAGGGAAGCAGTGATTTAAACATGTGCTAGAGCTTTTCATTTGTAAAACAGAGATAAAACTTGATTTTGAGAGGTGGTTGTCTTTGTCAACGACTGGCAATGGGGTTCTTACTATCTTCCATACAAAAATAAAGCAAGTTTTTGAGAGAGAGATTGGCACTTCGTGCTCTTTTTATAAAACTTGGCAGTCCTCCCCACCTTTTCCTTTCACATACCATGGCTAACCGATTCCATCGGGTGCCCACCAACATTCACATTCATTGGAGGAGTGCCTTTTTTCTTTCTTTTTTTCTTTTTTTTCTTTTTGGAATAAGCAATATGGAAGATAGCAAATCCGACCACTACGTCCCCATGAGCTGAAAACAGTGTCACAAAACGAGAAGTATTTTGAAGGTTTTTGAAAGGTAGCACACGAAAATTTTACTTTGAAATGGCTTACAAATACCATGCATAGGAATTTATAGTGGACACAATGGCAAACTTGGCTTTTAGGAGTTGGATGCACGAGTAGAGCTCATACTCAGTACAAGACGAGGGCTAGCAAAAGACTGGGAGCGACCAACTAAGAGAGCAATAATGGCCATAATCATGCAAAGCGACAAAGCGACATTAAAAGAAGCATACGATGGCATCAAAAGTCAAAAACTAAATGATCATGAAGGCTAATGGCGACTTTGTAAGAGTCTAACATGTGTGAGCATGCGCCAAGTCAACCCAAATAAAGCATCAAGGAGAAAACCAAAATAATGCTTCCATACAATAAAAACAACGCATGATTTTTTCAAAGGCTCATTAAGCAATCTCAGTTATTTGAGACAAGTCATGCTACAGCAAAACTACTAAGCATACTATCAAAAAGACATCAAGCATGACATGAAAAAGTCTAAGCCGCAGTCTACACAAGCTCCTTCTTGTACCACTATTTTGCACAAAGCTTTTTCTCTTTTCCAACACCATTTGAGATTTTTATAAACACCTCTTTTGATGAAAACCAATAAAGATCAGAGGCAAAAATACACCTTGATGAAAAGATATGACAAGATCTGAACGCATATCAAGGCGAAAACGAAAACCAAAAGCAGTAGCAGAAAAAGTAGAACGCTCGATTTTTAATAAGAGTGAAAACTAGAGCGTTCCTTGCAAATGAAAACGAGTACATCTCCTCCAAAGGAAATTTGTTGGGGTCCAACCATTTATTGCAGCAAACAAACAAACTAAACAAACTAAGAAAACTAAAACAACTGACGCTCCAAGAAAAACACATAGTGCATGAAGCAATAAAAATATAGTGTCTTGAAAGGTGACCTGATTTTTGCCGATGAAGAAGGGGTGCCTCGGGGGCATCCCCAAGCTTTGACGCTTGTACTTCTTGGATATTTCTTGGGGTGATGCATGGGCATCCCTAAGCTTGAGCTTTTGTCCATTCTTCAACTCATCTCATCATTCTCCAATCCCTACACTTGAAAACTTCCTTCATACAAAACTAAACACAATTCTATTAGCAACATTAGTGTAAGCATAAAATATATTCAACCTCTTTTAGCTTCAGGTTTCAACCCAAAACCACCACATATAAAGTATATACTACTGTATCAACTTCCACAAGAGTTCCATGATAAAAAAGAACTCAAAAGAAAGCGATAAAGTGGCAAAAACAAATATTGGCAGAAATCTGTCAAAACTGGATAGCTGATAAAGGACGAATTTTTGAGGGATTTTCCGTTGCTCAAATCAAAAAGTGTTCAACTAAGAAAAGTTTGGATATAACCTGGGGCATATGCACAAGAAATCGCAGGTCCAAAAGGTATACAGAGAATTTTCACGAATTTTTACGGTGCAGCACCGAAAACAGTTTCAGGACAGCAATAACCCCAAATCTTTACCTCACTCAAATTAGAGGCTTCTCTTGGCACAAAAACGAAATAAACAAGATAAGGAGCGGTCATTACAGTAGTAATGACTTCCAAGACTCAAATAAAAGAAAAAGTACTGAAAAGTAAACAATGGGTTATCTCCCAAGAGTGCTTTTCTTTAACGCCTTTGAGCTAGGCGCAGAAAATTGCGAATCAAGTAATATCAAGTGATGAAGCATCAAGCTCATAATTTTCTCTAAGAATAGAGTCAAAAAGTAATTTCTTTCTTTTCCTAGGGAAGTGTTCCATACCTTTCTTTAGTGGAAATTGATATTTGATAGTGCCTTCCCTCATATCAATGATGGCACCTACAGTTCGAAGAAAGGGTCTTCCCAAAATAATAGGACATGAAGCATGGCATTCAACGTCCATAACAAGAAAATCAACGGGAACAAGGTTATTGTTAACCACAATAAGAACATCATTAATCCTTCCCAAAGGTTTCTTCTTAGCAACATCAGCAATAGGAACATCAAAATAACACTTTTCAAGCGGTGGTAAATCAAGCATGTCATAAATCTTTCTAGGCATAATAGAAATACTAGAACCTAGATCACATAAAGCATGGCAATCATAACCATTAACATGCATATCAATGATGGGTTCCCAACCATCTTCTAACTTCTTGGGAATAGAGGCTTTTTGCTTCAACTTTTCATCCCTAATCTTTATGAGAGCATTGGTAATATGCTTAGTAAAAGCAATATTTAAAGAACTAGCATTGGGAGTCAAAGCAAGCTTTTGCAAGAACAAAATAACTTCAGATATATTGCAGCCATCAACATCAAAATCATTAAAGGAAATAGAGCTATCATCTCCCACACTCCGAAAAATTTCAGCACTCTTTTGAGAAAAAGTTTTGGCAGTTTTAAGCTTTTTAACACAAGGAGTGGGAGTTTTCTCTACACCAATCAAAGTAAGAGGGTTGCTATCAGTAGGAGCAACATCATTAGAGGTAGTAATAGTACATACCTTCATCTCTCTAGCCATCTCATCTTCTCTTTCCCACCTGGCATGCAATTCCGCTAACAATCTAATATTTTTATCAATTCCAACTTGGGTAGCATTAGCGGCAGCAACAATATTGGTCACATTCACATCATTAGGAAACACTTTTAATTTCAGAAGTTCAACATCATGAGCAAGGCTATCAACTTTAGAAGCAAGAATATCAATTTTGCCTAACTTTTCCTCAACAGACTTATTAAAAGCAGTTTGCTTACCGATGAAGTCCTTGAGCATTACCTCAAGCTCGGAGGGCGCGGCCCTAGTGTTGTTGTAGGAATTACCATAAGAGTTACCATAACCATTACCATTGGTAGACGGATATGGCCTATAATTGTTACTAGCAAAATTGTTCCTATAAGCATTGTTGTTAAAATTATTATTTCTAATGAAATTCACATCAACTTGCTCTTCTTGAGCAACCAGAGAGGCCAAAGGAACATTATTAGGATCAACATGAGTCCTATCATTAGCAAGCATAGCCATAATGGTATCAATCTTATCACTTAAGGAAGAGGTTTCCTCAATAGAATTTACCTTCTTACCTTGTGGAGCTCTCTCGGTGTGCCATTCAGAATAATTTACCATCATGTTGTCGAGTAGCTTTGATGCGGCGCCCAAGGTGAGGGACATAAAAGTGCCTCCAGCAGCTGAATCAAGTAGGTTCCTTGAAGAAAAATTCAGTCCTGCATAAAAAGTTTGGATAATCATCCAAGTAGTCAGTCCATGAGTGGGGCAATTCTTTACCATAGATTTCATTCTTTCCCAAGCTTGAGCAACATGTTCATTATCAAACTGAGTAAACTTCATAATATTGCTACGCAAAGCTATAATCTTAGCAGGAGGATAGTATCTACCAATAAAAGCATCCTCACACTTAGCCCATGAATCAATACTATTCTTAGTCAAAGACAGCAACCAATCTTTAGCTTTTCCTCTCAAAGAAAAAGGAAACAACTTGAGCTTAATAATATCACTATCAACATCCTTATATTTCTGCATCTCACATAGCTCAACAAAGTTGTTGAGATGAGCTGCAGCATCTTCAGTACTAGCACCAGAAAATTGCTCTTTCATAACAAGGTTCAATAAAGCAGGCTTGATCTCATAAAAGGTGGTAGCAGGAACAGGTGGTGCAATAGGAGTGCATATAAAATCACTATTGTTCGTGCTAGCAAAGTCACACAACTTGGTGTTTTCAGGAGTACCCATTTCAGCAAAACGAAAGTAAACAAGTAAAAACAGCTACCAAGGATTCTAATTTTTTTGGGTTTTTGATATAAAAAGCAATGCAGGTAAAATAAAATAAAGTAAAGCAAAATAAATAACAAAGTAAAGAATGTGTGTGCGAAGAACTCCCCTCGCAGAAGTCTTCTCTCTTCCCCGGCAACGGCGCCAGAAAATAAGCTGCTACTCGTGTGATGGCGCCAGAAAAGACTGTGGCGTTTAGTTGACGTGGGAGCAGTATGTCCTTGTGCGTGGTGATGACCAGCCCGTTGGGAACCCCAAGAGGAAGGTATGATGAGTGTAGCGGCTAGTTTTCCCTCAGTTAAGAAACCAAGGTATATCGAACAGGAGAAGAGAGACGGTGACGACTGAAGGTGATGCGGACTGGCTTAGTAACACTCCAACAAGGGCGCCGTTAACGATACTTGTTGACTCGTCTTCGGCCAGCAGCAACGCGGAACCTGCACACACACAAACAAATACTTTGTCCCCAACTTGCGATGAGGTTGTCAATCTCACCGGTTTGCTTGAAACAAAGGTTATGAGTGTATCGAGTGGAAAACAATAGTAATATGCGAGTAAAGTAAACAGTGCGGGAATAGTAAACAGGTGATTGCAATATGATTAAAATAGGACCGGGGTCCACAGTTCACTAGTGGTGTCTCTCCATAGATAAATAACATGCTGGGTAAACAAATTACAGTTGGGCAATTGATAGAATAAAGATAACGTGATATGTCAAGAAGATCACTATGAGATTTACTCTGGGCATTACAACAAAATACATAGACCGCCATCCAACTGCATCTATGACTAATAATCCACCCCCGGGGATATCATCCGAACACCCTAGAAGTATTAAGTTGCGAACAACAGATAATTGCATTAAGCAAAGTGTGTAATGTAAACAAAGCATATGCCCTTGAGCATATGAATGTTGTTTTCTCCCTAGTAGCAACAGCACATCTACCACCTTAGAGGTTTCTGTCACTCCCCCAGGTGAAATAGAGACATGAACCCACTATCGAGCATAAATACCCCCTCTTGGAGTCACTAGCAACTACTCGGCCAAGATAGCTACTAACAACGGAGAGCATGCAAGATCATAAACAACATAGAGATAACAAAAGATATAATTCAGTACAGCAACTTAATCATAAACACCAATATTCATCGGATCCCAACAAACCAACATCATAGTATTACATAACGGTGATCTCAATCATGTAGGGCAGCTCATGAGATCTAAACATGAAGCACATGGTGGAGAAGACAACCAGCTAGCTACTGCTATGGACCCATAGTCCAAGGTAGACTACTCACTCATCGCTCCGGAGGCAAGCATGGCGATGAAGAAGACCTCCGGTGGCGATTCCCCTCTCCGGCAGGGTGCCGGGAAGAGCTTTTGGACCCTCCCGATCTTCGGGTCGACGGCGGCGGCGGATCGCGATGTGTTCTGGAAAATTGATCGGGCCCTTAGGTTTTTCTCATCAGGGGGTATATATAGGCGAAAGGACGATGTCAGAGGGGGTCCCACGCCCCCTCACACGGGGCTGGCGCGGCCAGGGGGGTGGCCGCGCCGCCCCTGTGTCTGGGGCCCATGTGGCCCCTCTCCGTCAGGTCTTCGGATGTTTGGGAGCTTCCCTGTGAAATATGACTTCAGGAACTTGTTTCGTCCAATTCCGAGAATATTTCCTGTGTATCACTTCTGAAACACAAAAACAGCAGAAAACAGGAAACTGGCACTGTGGCACTTCGTTAATAGGTTAGTTCCGGAAAATGTATAAAAGTGTCACTAAGTGTAATGAAACAATAGGCAAATGGTGTAAAAACAAGCATGGAGCATCAAAAATTATAGATACGTTTGAGACGTATCAATTACTCTCCTATTGAATAACACTAATCATTGCGTAGTGGCTACAGAAGCACCCCTTAAAGTTCATCAAGTACTTGACAAACACCACTCATAGAGACATCCAAATCAGATCACAATTCAAGATAGATATTATTGCAACTTAGACCAAGTACTAACACGGTGCACACATTGTCAACATTACACCATGAAAGGAGGAATAGATCACTTCAATACTATCATAGTAATAATTATTCTCATAATCCATAAAAGGTCACAATCGCAGCCTAGACCAAGTACCACCATGATGCACGCACTGTCACCGTTACACCATGGCAGGAGGAATAGATTACTTTAATAACATCACTAGAGTACACATAATATCTGAATAATAACATCTACTTGTTCAACATGATACAAAGCTCACGATCACATAAAGATCACATCATGGGAGAGAGAGGTAAACCACATAGCTACCGGTAGAGCCCTCAGCCCCGGGGATGAACTACTCCCTCCTCATCATAGGAGACAGCAAGGTTGATGGAGATGGCGGTGAGGTCGATGGAGACGGCGGAGACGGCGATGGAGACCGATGGAGATGGCTCCGGGGGCACTTCCCCGTCCCGGCAGGGTGCCGGAACAGAGACTTCTGTCCCCCGAAATTCATCGGCGGCGGCGGCGGAACTGCGGAACTCTTTCTGGAAAATTGCTGACTCCTTTAGGGTTTTCTGTCCCGAGGCTTTATATAGGCGAAGGGGCGTCGTCAGAGGGGGAGCCAGGCGCCCTCACACGGGGCTCGCGCGGCCAGGGGCCTGGCCGCGCCACCCCTGTGTGTGGGGCCCTGGTGGTCCCACTCCTTCTCTCCTTCGGATCTCTGGAAGCTTCCGGGTAAAATAAGACTTCAGGAACTTGTTTCGTCCAATTCCGAGAATATTTCCTGTGTATCACTTCTGAAACACAAAACAGCAGAAAACTGGGAACTGGCACTGTGGCAACTCGTTAATAGGTTAGTTCCGGAAAATGCATAAAAGTGCCACGAAGTGTAACGAAACAATAGACAAATGGTGTAAAAACAAGCATGGAGCATCAAAAATTATAGATACGTTGGAGACGTATCAGTGCACACACTGTCAACATTACACCATGAAAGGAGGCATAGATCACTTCAATACTATCATAGTGATAATTATTCTCATAATCCAAAAGAGATCACAATCGTAGCCTAGACCAAGTACCACCATGATGCACACACTGTCACCGTTACACCATGGCAGGAGGAATAGATTACTTTAATAACACCACTAGAGTACACATAATGATGAAGAGTAGCATCTACTTATTCAATATGATACAAAGCTCACGGTCACATAAAGATCACATCATGGGAGAGAGAGGTGAACCACATAGCTACCGGTAGAGCCCTCAGCCCCGGGGATGAACTACTCCCTCCTCATCATAGAAGACAGCAAGGTTGATGGAGATGGCGGTGAGGTCGATGGAGATGCCTCCGGAGGCACTTCCCCGTCCCGACAGGGTACCGGAACAGAGACTTCTGTCCCCCGAAATTCATCAGCGGCGGCGGCGGAGCTACGGAACTCTTTCTGGAAAATTACCGATCCCCTTAGGGTTTTCCGTCGCGAGGCTTTATATAGGCGAAGGGGTGTCGTCAGGGGGCTGCCAGGGGCTCCTCACACATAGGGGGCGCGGCCCAGCCCCTGGCCGCGCCGCCCTGGTGTGAGGGCATCTCGTGGCCCCACTCCGTCTCCTCTTCAGTTCTCTAGAAGCTTCGGTAAAATTCTGGGCGACTGGCTTTGGTTTCGTCCAATTCCGAGAATATTTCCTGTGTAGCTTTTCTAAAACACAAAAACAGCAGAAAATAGGGAACTGACACTGTGGCGACTTGTTAATAGGTTAGTCCCGGAAAATGCATAAAAGTGCCACGAAGTGTAACGAAACACAAGGAAAATGGTGTAAAAACAAGCATGGAGCATCAAAAATTATAGATACGTTTGAGACGTATCAGCATCCAGTGAACCGTATCACCGGCAAGGTCCTCCTACGGATGTTGATCACCGGATGTCGGCTGCATTGGTTGCTTTCTTGCGAGGCGTCAAGAAATCTAAGACGCAAATACTCATAACCAACTGCAAAACAATCGGGTGAAGCATTTTTGGACATTCAAATGAAACGTCTAGTTTTACTATTTGTCTACTATTTATATTGATCAAAACTATATTTATTATTTAAGTGAATTCTTTACCAAAATTATGCTTTTATTATTTATAAATTTTTAAACTTCTCAAATTTTCTTTTGAGAAGCCATATGGGGGGGCGCGGATGCACGATGCTCCACCGCGCTGCACCGGCACCCCATGCTGCGCAAAAAGAGCTTCCGTTGGACGCCGTATGAGGAACAACTGGAGATGCACTTATTTCCTAAAATCTCGAGGGTATAGGCACGATGTCAACATACATACGAACACATTAGTTTTCGAATTTACGATTAGCAATTGGTCCCTTTTAGAATTCGAGTCACCAATTATGTATTCGACGATCTGCATCCTAGATAATCTGGTCCGACACATTATCTTTGCCTTGCTGATCCGGACGGCTATCTATTGTGCGTTGACGCCTGACGATTCTTTTGTCTCTTGCAGGGAAAACACGTCGATTTTCTCTGTTTCTCCCTTCGTATTTTGTCATGGATAATGTTCCCGCACGAGTCGCAGACACAGCCGACTGATTCCCAAACATGGAAATAACAAGTATTCCCTGCAATTGCTCACCGGTTAGTCGATGACCATCAAGCAGATTTGCTTGCTATCCCGGCAGCATCCCAGTGCAGAAAAAAAAGCGGTATACGTACGGATGTCTCTGAATCAACTCCGGTCCCCGGACAGACGCAGCAGAGAGATTCCGATTCCTGTTCCGGCCCTGCGCGGTGAGACCCGCACGCACGTACGCGTCCACGGCCGATTTGATTAACCAGTGATACAATATCCACGGCTGACTTCCGAGGCCGTTTTCACAGGTACAGGCAACATGTACAGTAGCTGTATGCAAAATGGTCGTGTACAATAATTTGGTCACCGCTCTTGCTACCGGTAGCAGACCTCGTGCCTGAAGAGTCTGGATACCAAAGACCGTAACAAATATCCAATAAGAGTATCTCCAGTCGCGACTCTTAAATCGTGTCGGGCAGAAGCGCCGGAGTAAGCTTTTGGAGGACGCCGTCGCTAGTTGCCGATTTTTGGACGCGTCGGTTTTCAGTCGCTTCTCCTAAATAGAATTTTGAAATATTTTAATTGAAACAAGAACATTCAAATTTATTCAGATTTTTTATATATTACAAGGATTTGAATAAAATTTAACCAAATTTAAACTAAAACTATTAAACTAGCGACGGTACATGAGCGGTCGTAGAAGAAGGGTTCGCGAGGGTTGATGCGCTCGTAGGCGGGCTCCTCCTTCACCGTGCCGCTGGGACAAGCCTCGTTATCGCGTGTGAGGTTTGTTATATGTTGATCCAAATTCTATAAAGTAAAAGTCAATTTCTGATGAGCGGAGCGAGGCCCGTCGTCGGGAGGCTTGGGCCGAGAGGAGCGGAATTTGCATATTTTGGCGCTGCAAACCTATACCGCGCGCGGCGCAGGATTTTCCTCCACCGGAAACGTGAATTTACAGCGCGAGCGCCGGGGCAAAAAATGATCCTCCAGCGGGCGCTGCAAATTAGAGCGCGTTGCGCTGGCGCAAACAATATTAACACACTTGTATGCATTCAACAAGATCAAACAAACTTCAATAAATCACAAATAAAGTTGGTAGTTATTATTACAACACAAGCAAATAATATAACAAGTACATCAAATTATTCACAACAAATACAATAAGTTATGGATCAACAATAGAACATAGTTTTTCAAACAATACAACAAATATGCAAATTAAAAGTAGCCACTATTGTTGTGCATTTCATTTTCACCATTCTTTCACGAGATCTTTTTAAAGCTTATCATGTGTTTCTTTGAAACGACTGCAATGATGCGAAGCAATCAAAAGTGCCACCTTATGTGCAGAACTTGCAACTTGCACACGAACCCCCATCAATTCATAGTGGGTATGATCCTTCACATGATCATCCTCTATAATCATGTTATGCATGAGGACACAAGCAGTCATGATATACCAAAGGCACTCTTGGTCGCCCCTCGGATAGGGCAAAACACCGGGCGCACCATATTTTTTACAGCGTCGGCGCGGATAGAGCGCCTGTTGAAAGACCAGAATTATTTTCAAACGCTCTAAACCGCTGGTTAATATAGCGCAGATGCGATATAGCGCGACTATTCGAGATGCTCTGACTAGTAACTAGTCGTGTGATAATAGGCTGACTTTAAAATCGGAAATCAAGCATGTGTTGTTCGTCGACGCTCACCTTAACGCCGACAGGGCATCTGTACGTGCTGCGCAAGCCTATGCTTTGCTAGCCCGTCTAGGCCCTAAAGGGAAACAGATCTTCTAAACCAGGAGCGAGCCTCGATTAATTGTGACTAGCGCAGGAGCGAGCCGATTCGATCGAAGTACATGCACAGCATGTCGCGTCGTCCCACCCAACCGAAGCTGTTGCCACGTTCGATCTTGACTCTCGAGGCATCCAGCTTCCCAGCACGAAGCTTCCGGTCGAGCTCGTGTCGCCGGGAACCGCGCGCGCGATGCAGCAGCGCCGGCGCCGGTGCGTCACGTACGCGTCGGTGATGCCCCTGCCGCCCGGTCCCCTCGACCGACTGATTAGCGATGGTTTCGCAAAATTTGGTCGATCAATGATGGTTTCGCGGTCGCTAGCTTTGGATGAAGTGGATATAGCGATCCCAACGGCCAGCACTGGCTACACCACACGGATAAGATTTGCAGCACGAGTGCACAATGCAACTACCGGAGGAGCAGAGATCACTATCCGAAAGCGAAAAGGAAGAAGATCCGTTAGGTGGGTCAGCATCGATCGAAAGATCGCAGGCGGGCAGGTGCTTGCCGTGTTGGTGTTTATGGCGTGCGTGCAAGGGTTTGGATTCACAGTTTTCTCGGCCTCGTGGACCGCATGCATGGTTTGGTTTAGCGGTGTGGCCATGCCACGCTAGACTGTTCGTGTGCGTGCGCATTGGACGGATGGTCCCTGCTGCGCCTGTGCTAGACCCGGGGTTGCTTGGATACCACGCGTGCTGGGAATGCGCGTGCGTGGCTGTGCCTGCACGCAGTTATGTGATGTTCTCCCGAGAACATATATCCGACGATAAAAATGAACAAGATCTTGTCAGCTGTCGACATATTTGCACTTCGCATCGTCTCCGCCCCGTCGCCGGTACGGTGGATCTTCGCGAACATCAAAAGAGAGGCTCGAGTGTCGCCTGTCGGTTAGGGATGAGACTGCCCATCTTGGATTGTTGTAATTACGAAGAGTAATCCCATTTGTTTGCCTTTGGCCTTGTTTTCTTACCTATATAAACCGTTTTTTTAGTTAATGAAAATGGCAAGCATTTTATAGAAAATTCTAGAGTATAAATTGAACCATTAGCTTGACTATGTACCTTTTCTCGTTGTAAATATGCAAACACTTTATACAACCATCACATAGATACGAGTTGGTATGTAGTTTCATCGAAATGTGTTCGCTATCATCCAAAATTTTCCATGACATTTCTCTAATAAAAAGTCCTCCAAAACTTAGTTATCTTACAACCAGTTTTCTATTGTGGTAAGGACTTCCTCCAACGAGTGAATGACAAATAACTACCACATTTGTGCCAAACGTGACAAACACCTACCATTTGACGTGTTTTCCGGTAGTTCTATTACACAGGGTTGTCACGTTTGGCACAAATGTGGTAGTTATTTGTCATTCACTCTCCTCCAACAAAACAAATAAATAGTTCTTTAGAGATTTAATTATTTCTTAGACATAGTACATAGTCAAAAAGTGATTTTGAATATAATTTACTATTCAGGAGCCCTCATACTCTTGATGGCCCGATGCGGTTGCCATGTT
Source organism: Dactylis glomerata (assembly GCA_007115705.1). NCBI lineage: Eukaryota > Viridiplantae > Streptophyta > Magnoliopsida > Poales > Poaceae > Dactylis > Dactylis glomerata. The sequence goes on along the minus strand of QXEO01000533.1, from coordinate 3,618,576 downwards.
GCGGTCGGCTCTGAGTATACCGATCACCAAGTATGTCTCATAATTTTTTGTTTCAGTTTGCCTAAGAAAGTGCAGGAGCCATGCCACCCAGTATTAGAAGAAGAGAGTGATGGATTTAAATCTGTAACTGGTTGAAATTGAACAGGAAAAGCAGAACACAAATACGCTAGAGGTTGGAGAAAGGATTTAGATTTGTAACCTAACGTTTTCCCACAAACTGATCTACTGAACATGTTTCCCCACTAAGAGCATCTCTAGCAGTAACCGTAAATCGCCGGGAACTGAAAAATTTCGGCGGATTTACGGTTTCGGTGCTGGGCCTGCGAGCTAACGGAGCCCGTAAACGGCCCAGCCCGAAAACCGTTTTCTCAGCCCCCGAACTCCGGCCCATCCGGCCCCTACATATACCGCGCGGAGACGCGAGTTCGGTTCCGAACCCGTTCTCCTCCGCCGCGAAAACCCTAGCCGCCGACGCCGCCACCGCGAACACACCTCAACTCCGGCGAGCAATTAGTGCACCCACACCGCCGGATCTGCGCCGATGACAACCGTAGGGAGGAGCTGCGGCCTTGGCGGCGGCCGCATGGGCGGTGGCGGGGGCGGTGGCGGTGGGAGGCGCCCACTGTCGGGCCGCTCGCCGCATCCGTGCGGCGACGAAGCTCGGAAGAAGGCAGTGCGCAGCCTCGGTGCCAAGCGCCACGCGGCGCGCCGGTGGACGAACCGCGGGCAGCGGCCTCCCGCGTCCCTCGCCGCGGCCCTCGGCTTGCCCGACGAGGACGAGGTCCCCGTCCCCGCTCCGCCGACGACGCCCGCGGTCGGCGAGAGCTCCCACGCGCACGCGCACCGGCGCCTCTTCTGGGCGCACGACGACGACGAGGAGCGCGACGCGGGAGGACGACGCCATCTGCCTCTCGGAGGCCGCGCTCCGCGCGGAACTGCGACGAGAGCGGGAGGAGATGGAGGCCGCCGTCGCGGCGGTGGAGGCGGCCAAGCGCGCGGAGCGGGAGGCTACCATCACGGCGGCAGAGGTGGCGGAGGCGGCCGAGCTGGAGGAGAAGGACGGAGGTGCCAACGCCATGGACGTCGACGTGGTCGTCCTCGACGACTAGGCGGCGCCGCGACGGCCACCGCACCCACCACGAGCTCCATTTTGGCCCGTCGGCGATGTGCACACGCGCATGAAGCCCTAGGGGAGCTCGTCCACTAAATATTTTCTCTTTTTTTGTTGTAATTTTATATGTATGCAATCGATCCGCGCAAGAACTGACGAACAACTACTAATCGTAGCTATGATCTCCCGGCAAAATTTGAATTTTAACTTTTTCAGTTCACAAGATCAGGTTTTGATCTGCGCCGCGCTCTGACGAACTGAAAAATGCGACTTTAGTGACCTAAACTCGCATTTTTCAGTTCGCATTTTTTCAGTTACTGCTAGAGATGCTCTAACACTGAGAACCTGATCCGGATGGTGCGATGCCTCGCTTGCCCTGTAGATATTCTCAAAGGTGCAATCGCTTTACATTAACCTGCATTTTACTTTAGAAAACTTCTGCAAATAATAAGGACAGTCAACACGGGCAATGCTAGACTGACTATTTTCAGCCTGGTCCGTAGTAACCGACACTCCTGACTCCAGGAGCAATGAGTTTCTGAACATTCCTCAGGTGCAGCTAGAACACATGTTCCTGGACATCATATAATCCAGCCGCGTCTCTGAACATTCCCACCGGGACACTATACTACAGCGATCGTCATTGAATAATCATTTCCAATCGACCAATCCTCAAGCAACAGGGTCAAGAGCACGTTTTGACGAGTACCGAACATGAGGGAAAATATATAATGCAAATTGCAAAACAAAAGTTAGAGATCTTGATGACGTCCTCACTAAACTGATCACATCACCCTCTGAAAAGAATCGGCTTGCTTTTGGCACAATGATTTGTTTGTTGCGTGGTGCGGTCCACTCTTCAGAGGAAGAGATGCAAAGGAAGAAGACAGACACAAGCAAACCGCCTACCACCATGACATATATATAAGCACAGGTATGCATTTGACCCGTAGCATACAAGGCGCCAGTGAGCCAGCGAGAGAGAGCACGGAGCAGAGCAGGCAGTCCAACCTGTCCCAGCTTATCCAGGAAGGCAGCGCCAAGAACGCAGCGGCAACAAAACTAGGGGCAGAGCCGACGAGGGATCCTATTCTCCCCCCACTCTCACTCCTCGATCGATCCAGTCTGCACGATGTTGTTCCAAGGTTGCGGCCTCTTCGCGTGCGTGGGACGGCGCGGCGCCGACCTCAGGAAGCGTGGCGAGGCTGGCGCGGCCAGCTCGCGCGTGGCGGCAGAGCCGGCGGTGTGGGACGATGAGGAGCAGGCCGACGGCGCTGGAGAGCCGAGGCAGATGGCGTGGGCGGAGGTGGAATCCGCCACGGGGGGATTCTCGTCCCGGGTGATCGGCCACGGCGGGTTCAGCACCGTGTACCTCGCCTCGCTCTCCTCCTCCCGCCTTGCCGCCGTCAAGGTCCACTCCAGCAGCGAGCGCCTCCACCGCGCCTTCCGCCAGGAGCTCGAAGTCCTCCTCTCCCTCCGCCACCCGCACGTCGTCCGCCTCCTCGGCTACTGCGACGACCGGGACGACCAGGGCGTGCTCGTCTTCGAGTACGCGCCCAACGGCGACCTCCACGAGCGGCTCCACGGCGGCGTGGACTCCGCGCCGCTGCCCTGGTCGCGGCGCGTGGCGATCGCGTTCCAGGTGGCCACGGCGCTGGAGTACCTCCATGACACCAGCCGCCCGGCGGTCATACACGGGGACATCAAGGCGTCCAACGTGCTCCTCGACGGCAACATGGACGCCAAGCTCTGCGACTTCGGCTTCGCGCGCTCCGGCGGCGTCGCGGACACGGCCGGCCGGGGCAGGTCGTCGGGGCGCGCCATCATGGGCTCCCCCGGATACGTCGACCCGCAGCTCCTCCGCTCCGGCGTGGCCAACAAGGAGAGCGACGTGTACAGCTTCGGCGTGCTGCTGCTCGAGCTGGTGACCGGGAAGGAGGCCGTGTGCCGCGAGACCGGGCGCCGTCTCACCGCCGCCGTGGGGCCAACGGTCAGCGAGGGCAGCGTGGCCGATGTGGTGGACCGGAGGCTTGGCGGGGAATACGACGCCGCCGAGGCGACCGTCGTGGCGGACCTCGCCATGCGGTGCGTCAGCGACAGCCCCGCGCTGAGGCCGTCCATGGCGGACGTGGTGCACGTGCTCCAGGAGAAGACCACCGCGTTGATCTCGGCCGTCGGATCCAGATTGGACCGCAAGATGATGTTCTAGCCTGCTTGTTGATTGTGATGATTTGTGAATAGTAATTAGCATTATGTTAGGGTAGGTAGAATGTCTGCAGTGTTGAGTGCTCAGATTAGTTTAAGCCTTCGGATTAGATAGAAAATTTTCGTGATGTCACTCATGGCACATCCTTGTAGCAACCAGTGATGATATTGCAGTGGTAGTTCAGTGATCAAAATCTGGCCTTGCAAATTGCGCGTATTAGGTACAGTGGATGGTTAATTTTATCAAGTTTATCTGTTTGTTGGATATATAGTTAGTGGACAACAAGCAATTTATTTTGTTGACGCCGTAGTAAATTAATCTCCTCCAACCATCATCGATTGAATAGGTATCGGTACAAACGTACTAGAGCCCCAAGGGCCAAGGCCCCAACAATTGTACGTTGCCATGCACGTGAACAGATTCAAGTGGGTTTCTGAACATCAGTTAGTACTAACTTGCTGTTAGCATAAAGATGTTCTCGGTTGTATTTCAGCTTCACTGATAAGCATTCCAAAACCCAGAAAGCTAGCGTTCTCACCAATCAAAGCTGGATTCCTTTTTCATTTCAGTTGTGTGTTTCGAACTCCTTTCTTCCCGTTTTGTTCTTTTGTTTAACAGCAAAGTGTGATCCGTTGGCTACTTCATTTCGTTTGTACGTTGTGTAAAGCTATGGCCAGCTAATTTTTTCGTATATACAAAGGCCCATCCTATATATTTTTGTTCTTGAGAGATTCGATATATCTCTTCTTTCTCACTTTATCTTAGTTTAACTATATCAGTGAAGATGCTCCGTTTCAAAAAAAAATCACTGAAGATGCTGCCGCTTTTCCTTCAAGAGATTTTGCTCCTATATTTTTCCTTGAGCGAAGATTTCCCTGCTTTCTTGTGCAATAAACTACTGTACATGTCAGCTTTCAAGCACGAGAAAGTAGAGCAAGCGACAGGACACCACCATCAGCAGACGTACATGATGAAGGAAATCTTTATGCAATGATTTTCACTTTACAAAGAAATACGTGATCGGGCGAGTCACGAACATGAAAAGTCACAAGAAAGAAAACACATGGAAAATGAAGTACAGTATGCAGATTAGGTGGTGCGTCTGCGTGTGACATCTTAACAAACCTACCGGCGGCAATAGGAATTTGTCAAATACGGCGAAGATGACCTAAATAGCTTGGCCGTGTTCTTCATTGGCTAGCTGTAACTCTTAAATAAAAGGCATTGCTGGTGCGACCTTGAACTAGTAGAACGCAGTACGTGACTGGGAAACTAATGCAACAATAAAATTATGGACTGCGGTGGCTTACTGGCATTGTCACTTTTCAGTACATGCATAAGTCCAATCTGTGTTTATGGTGATTGTTTTCACTGATGCGGCTGCTTTTGCTTCCACAGTACTCCACCACGTGAGTTCGTGTGACCGCTGATCACGTACAGTTTTTGACAAGCTGTACTGCTGTAGCTTTGGTGTCTTGGTATTTCAGAGGAGTGTGGAAGATAACTGAATTTGTGTTCAGTGTTCAGGACTAGGATCCAGGAACATAGTTGCAGAACCTTGATGGAAAACGCACATGTTGATACTTCTGAAAGGAATGACACTAATGTGTCGATATCTATATTGCCTGCAAACCCCACAATGGCTGTAATGAATCAACTACTAGTTCAATTATGATTAAAACACAGCTGGATTAATGAAGAGCGGCTAATCTGGTTGAGTTTCAGCAGCTTTTTTCCTTGATAGCCACATGCAGGCCTCGCTGTGGAATGTGGATTGGATTAGGAAAACACACTGACAACGGTATTAGGAGCTCGTACGTGCTCTGATTGGCCCTAGAGCTGGCCTAATTAAGGATGTTTTCTTGCTTAGACGATCCAGGCTGGTGTGCACTTCAGCACTTGAAATGATGAAATCTACCGTTGTTTATGCTCGGCCTCTCTTCTGGTCACGTGGGAGTAGAGCAGATCTAGCTTTCCGATGGTTTCAACGATGAACAAAATGGGTGGTTGAGGTGCAGATGCAGGGGAGCGCAGTGTCTGTATGTTTGCATTTGCTAGTCCTTTATTTTCTGTACAAGATTATGCCTTGCGTGTACCTAGTACGTAGTATATAATACTCCGGTACTAGATACGAGTAACAACCACTCATGACTGGCCTCACATGGGAAATTATCTCGCCAAGCCCAATGCCAAGCTCGAAAGGCAGCAGGGCGGTTCCTTGGTTTCTATAAAGCATCTGCTCTTGGATTTCTCCTAATCTTGAAAATCTTACTATCAGAATAATTGGGCTTTTTCCCCGAGTGTATTTTTTGAAATTCTTAAATAAACCGTAGTTTTATGTATTGCATGATATGCAGGTAATCTTTAGTCCCACATGCTAGTGAAAGAGAGTGAGACAACCTTCATTAGCAAAATTTTCTATTCCAATAAGTGGTTGGAATAAGTTCTAGGTCGACTGTGAATTATTTAAAGCTAGGATAACTCTGTTGGATTTACATTGTAATTCGTGCATCTCGGAATTGCACTTAAAAACGAGACCATGAAGGAGAGGTTAAGATAGAAAGTGTGTGTGTGACACACGCGTCAAACCCAGGGTCCGAACCCGCGCTGCCTGGGAGATGCCACTGCGCACTCACCACTGTGCTAAGCCCATCCACAAATAAGTTGCACTTGCTGCCTAAATTTTTGTATTGCAAATAAGTTGCACAATAAATTAGATTATGTCATTTGATGTGACTTACTATCTTCATGATGTTAAACGATATGTATACGTGTAGATATCGATCTCATGTATATGGGCTGATTGGGCCTCTAGTCCTACCATGTTGGTATTGGACACACCTGTAATTGTATGTCATCGCTTCCATAACTTTTACATGGTATCAGAGCCGGTTCCTTCCGATCGCATCTAGCTTAAAAACTTTCGCCCCCGCTCGCCCCGAGATCGATACTTCTCACCTCGCTCGAACTCTAGCTCGTCGTCTGCTTCGCAAGTCCCAGCCCTGCCGCGGCATAGCTTTCCTCCTCTTTCTTTCTGTGGCATAGATTGGTTTCTGTGAATTGCGCCGATGTCTACCTCAGGCGCCGGATCATCCTCTTCTGCTGGTGGCACCTCGATGAACATCACCATCCCGGAGAAGCTCACCCGGATAATTTCTTGCTATGGCAGACTCAAGCTTTGCGGAGATTTATGGTGCGCAATTATTTGGTTATCTTGATGGCTCAATCGAGGCGCCGGAGAAGGAAATAACTGTCAAGGACAAGGATGGTGTGGAGACGACAATCACAAATCCTGACTATGCGAGATGGGTGGCACAAGATCAATCTGTCCTAGGGTTTTTGGTTCGGAACATGGGCAGGGAGGTTCTCACACAGCTGGTGGGACTCCGCACTTCTGCAGCTGTATGGAAGGCTGTAACAGAGATGTTTGCTTCACAATCTCAGGCACGGGTGGTGCAACTCCGCACCAGGCTCAATCAGTGTCGTAAGGAAAATAAATCAGGTCAAGTGTATCTTGATGAAATCAAGGGTCTCTCTGATGAGATGGCTGTAGCTGGCAAGCCACTGGATAATTTGGATGTAATCTCACACATCCTTTCAGGCCTTGATGAAGAGTATAATGGCTTTGTTGCCGCAATTACCGCCCTGATAAAAGCGGAGAAGAACGTGAGTCTAAGTGATGTGTATTCACAGTTTATATCCTATGAGGCTCGGATGGAGTCCAGAAAATCAAGTGATCCGTCAGTTAACTCAGCGACTCGTGGCGGCCGTGGAGGTGGCCGTGGACGTGGAGATTATCAAGACCAATACCGTGAACGTCGGTATGATTATGATCAGCGCAATGGCTATGGTGGCGGCTATGATCGTCAGAACCATGGTGGTGGCCGTGGCGGATATGGTGGCCGCGGCGGATATGGTGGTGGTCGTGGCAATGGTGGCCGTGGTGGTAAGAATTATGGTGGCCGCACCAATGAAACTTGTCAAATATGTGGCAAGATTGGACATACTGCACTAAATTGCTGGAAAAGACATTAGAAAAATTACAGGGGGCCAGAAAAATCTGTTGGCACCGCTTATGGATCCTATGGAGTTGACACCAACTGGTACACTGATTCTGGTGCAACTAATCATATCACAGGAGAACTGGAGAAGCTGCATGTGAGAGATCGCTACAACGGCAATGAACAAATTCACATAGCTAGTGGCTCAGGTATGGATATACATCATATTGGTAATTCTGTAATTCATACCCCTACTCATGATTTGCATCTTAATAATATCCTTCATGTTCCTCAAGCCACCAAGAGTCTTCTCTCTACTAGTCGCCTAGCACGTGATAATCATGCCTTTGTTGAATATTGGCCTAACTCTTTCTTTGTCAAGGATCAGGACACGAGGGAGGTTCTGCTTCAAGGTAGATGTGTGGATGGACTTTATCCTCTACCATCATCATCTACGTCATCTATTGGTCGTCATGCTCATGGGGCGGCCAAATCATCTTCATCATTGTGGCATAGGCGTCTAGGTCATCCGTCGTCCGTTGTGGTTCATCAAGTTCTTCGTGATAATAGTATTCCATTTAGTGAGTCCAATAAAGAGTCAGTTTGTGATGCTTGTCAGATGGTCAAGAGTCATCAACTTCCTTATCCAAAGTCAACTAGTGTGTCTACATCCCCTCTTGAACTTGTTTTTTCTGATGTATGGGGTCCAGCTTCAGAATCTTTTGGTCGTTTTAAATACTATGTGAGCTTCATTGATGATTATAGCAAGTTCACTTGGATCTATATTTTAAAAAAGAAATCTGATGTGTTTCAGAAATTTTGTGACTTTCAGAATCATGTTGAACGTCTCTTTGACAAGAAAATTCTTGCTATGCAAACTGATTGGGGAGGCGAATATCAAAAACTTAACTCCTTCTTCCAGCGTGTAGGTATTTCCCATCTTCTGTCTTGTCCTCATGCGCATCAGCAAAATGGTCCCGCTGAGCGTAAACATAGACATATAGTTGAGGTTGGTCTATCACTTCTTGCTTATGCATATATGCCTCTTAAATACTGGGATGAAGCCTTTAACACTGCCGTCTATTTGATAAATCGTCTCCCTAGCAAGGTTATTCAATCTCAAACCCCCATGGAACGACTCTTTGGTAGCTCCGGTGATTATTCTCTCCTGCGCATTTTTGGGCGTGCTTGTTGGCCAAATCTTCGACCTTATAATAAACACAAACTTGAATTTCGGTCTAAACAGTGTGCGTTTCTTGGATATAGTAATCTTCATAAAGGTTACAAGTGTCTTGATATTTCTACGGGTCGCATATATATTTCCCGGGATATTGTCTTTGATGAAACGGTTTTTCCGTTTGGTTCTTTGCATTCCAACGCCGGTGCTCGGTTACGTGCCGAAATTGATTTGCTTCCTTTGTCCTTGCAACCAATTAATTTGCATTATCATGAGGGGCATGAATTACGAGAACCAGTTGATGTTAATCCTACTAATGCTGCTAATTCTGTTGCTGAGTCCTTTTTGCAGGATACTGATCAAAACTATACATCTATACTGATTCAGGTGATTTTTCTATTTCTGGCGTGAATACCAGAGTAGATCCGGTTGCCAGTCCTGGCGTCCAATCGCCCGTACATGTGCTTCCTGATAGATCGCCCTCGGGATCGGAAATTCCCGCCCGCACCTGCGTGACCCGTCCCGGCGTGGGTCCTCATCCGGGCGTGGCGCACACCGAGGCGATTTAGACAGAATTAACCTAAACATGAATCTATTTCAAATAATAAACCACTTTTGAAAATATTTCACGGGAATAACCCCTTTTGGCCGCGCCAGTCACGGTGGCGTGGCAGAAGGTGGTGCCACGCCACTGGTAGTGGCGAGACAGGTGCAGCCACGTCAGCTAAGTGGGTCCCGTCCTGCAAGTGCGGCGCCACTGGTAGTGGCGCGACACAAGAGCTTGCGGCGCCACTGTCAGTGGCGTGACACAAGTGCTTGCGGCGCCACTGGTAGTGGCGCCGCACTTTAGGGTTAGGGTTTTCTCCCAGCCCCGAGCTGGGCTCCTCCCTCACTTCCTCATCTCTTCACAGCATAGGCGGCTGCTCTCTCTCCCCCTCTCAATCCTCCCCCCAAAACCACCCAAATCGAAGCTTTTCTCCGTGGATTTCTCCTTCCCGAAGTCTCCTAAGGTACTCTGCATCATTTCCCATTCAATTGACCAATTGGAATTTGCATATTTGGTTTTGAATCCCCAAATCTTGGAAACCCTAGAAATATTGATTCACCCAAATTGCAATGTTGATTCTTGTTAATTTAGTCAATGTTGGCTTGTATGATGTGTTGGCTTGCAATGTTGATTCTTGTTAATTTGGTTAAATTGTATGATGTGTAGTGTATGAAGTATTTTAGTGTAGATTGTAGGTTAGGATAAGATCTTGTGAGGTAAGGGTTTGTTGTTATGGTAGGGTTAGGGTTAGGTTTAGGGTTTTCTTGTTATGTTAGGGTTAGGGTTAGGGTTATCTTGTTATGAAGTATGATGTGTTAGTAAATATTTGCATAGGTACTTATTAATTTTTTTACCTTATTGTTGTTATACCAAAAATAGGTATGGCGAGAATTGTTCATGTTCATCATGTTGACAAGGAAGCATATTTGAAAGGCAATATAGAGCCCGACCCGGATGAGCTTGACTTGGTGTTCGAGCGTACTCCTACGTACGCCGAGGTCTTGGAACAAGTTAGGATAGAGTTGAAATGGATGGACCCTAGTGATGTTGTTGAGTTGGAGGGTAGGCACAACGCCGGATTTGGCATGCACTTCCGTTGGAAGATAATGCGTATCAACTCCGAGCAACGTTGGGGTGCATACAAGGAGGTGGTGGCCGAATCTCTCGACAAGGCTCTTGAGTTATTTGCCACCAAAAAGGTTGGTGGTACTTTGCATGTGGACTTGAACCGGAGTGCCTCCCGGGTTGATGCTAGGAATTCTCCACCGAACCACCAAGAAGAAATGACGGATGGAAGGCCAATTTCAAAGGAGGCACTATCGTTGGAAGAGGAGGATGATGAGTGGGGGGATGATGACAATGATATTGAGCTTCATGACCATAATGTTGGAGATTTGGATATGTACTACACGCAAGAAAATATGGACCATGACATCCCGTACTCGCGATGCTATGCATCGGACTCGGATGACGATGGTCCCGAAGAAGAAGTTGATGAGGAAGGGTTCACGGCCAAGGAGGCCGAAGTCCACGAGAAGGTATTGGGACGAGATCATCGGATACCATTGTTCCGTGATCTTAGTCTCGCGGATGAAGCCACGGTTGACGGCGGCGAGGGTATAGTGCTTGGACCAAGGCCTACTTCTTACCGGGATGGCAGTCATGAGAGTTATGGTATATCAAAAGGCTTGATGTTCAAAACCTTGCTGGAATTTAAACAATGGATCAAAGACTTCTCGGTTAAGTATCATCGTCCCTATACGGTGCTTCACTCAGACGTGAAGAAGCGTTACACTGTTAAGTGCGAGGAGGATCGATGTCCTTGGATTGTGCGTGCAAGACCATGGAAGGGAGGACCCGATTGGCGCATAACAAGTTGTGTGCCAACTCACATGTGTCGCGGAAAGAGGGTGGATGGCAAAGCAGTAAAGCACGATCACCGACAACTCACCTCCGAGTTCATCGCATATAGACTTTCCAACCAAATCTCGTCACTTCCAACAATGAGCATCAAGACAGTCATGGAGCTTGTGAAAGCTCTCTTTCACTACGATGTGAAATACGGCAAGGCATGGAAAGCGAAGCAAGCTGCATTCAGGATGTTGTATGGTGATTGGGAAGAAGCATACAACCGAATTCCTCGGTTGTTGTTAGCAATGGCCGATGCAAACCCGGGCATGGTTCATGTGGTAGAGCCTTATGGACAGGAAACAAGGATTTACAATGAAAGAACTGTCCGAGTATTTGGCCGTGCATTTTGGGCTTTCCAGCAATGCATGAAAGCTTTTGAGCATTGTAGACCGGTAATCTCCGTTGATGGAACATTTCTGACCGGGCAATATAGGGGGACTCTCTTGGTTGCAATAGCAAATAATGCCAACAGCCGTTTGGTTCCTTTGGCATTTGCTTCTGGATCTCCGTGCGCTACCATGTATATGAAAATGTAAAGCCACAAGTGCCAAGTGGAGATAGTAGTGAGATTACAAAAGGAAGAACAAGCTTACCACAAAGTTAATCGCGGGAGCAAAAGGGACTTGGCGCCCTTCTCTGACAAGCTTATTGTAAGCAAGATTGCCTAGCTGGTCGAACGGCAAAGGTTCTTCCAAAATGGCATCTGTGTAGGCATCCGGAAGAAGCTGCAAACGAGTCCGCGGTTGAAACCAACGGAGATAGTTGTTGAAAGCAACATCAGAATAGTCACAAAAATCGCCTCCTTTTGCCCGCTTAGCCTCCACCAAACGTTGTTGAAACGTCCTGATATGCTTCTTGTGAATATTGGGCCAATCCGTCTTCCGATGTTTGATCCTGTCATAGCTGCATATTAAAATAGCACACTGTCAACAAACAAGAAGTACATTACAAAATGGCGGAACGGCAGAAATAAGATTCATACCGGTGAAGCATACGATCGGTGTCCTCATACATCGGCGGGCACTCTTGAAATAAACCAAACTGCCGCATAACCCGCTGCGTCAACTGATGTTCAACAGCCCACATGCATATCAACGGGCAACGCATATACCATAGATTTCTTTCAGCCATGCAAGCAGGGTTAAGGTCCCAGGCAGCATCACCGAAAGAATATCCTTTGCCGTATGGCTGCCATATCACCTACAACATGCCCAATAATGAAGACCCTAAATACCGGAAATGAGAGAGTGAGGGAATAGAGTTTTTTACCTGCTCAGGGGTTAGGTTGTCAAACTCGTTGGTTTTAAAATTACCTTCTTCTTCTCCGTCATCATATAGGCACGGTGACGAACATCAACTTCATCATCGAGAATGCTTTCATTGGTTAACTCCTCCATCCTAAATAATCCGACTATAATGTGAGCATATATGCACATAACTCATAAAATTCTTCTATAATAATTTATCTCCAACATTTCATCTAAAACTATACAATTCAACTAAAATTAACTTCAACTATAAAATTTATCTACAACTCATCCAATTAACATATATGTGAGCATCTATGCACACAATCAAACAATTAATGTACAAAAAATTCATATATTCTACATGTCTACATTTGCACATCACAAATAATCTAAATTTGCTAGTTAAATAACAAGCTACATAACATATAAATTAATACATTACAACTAGGGTTCCCAAATTCTACCATATTCAAACAAATTGCACATTACAACTCCACCATATAAATTAATACAAATCCATCCATCACTAACTAGGGTTCCCAAATCCATCCATCAAAAACATTGATTTCAATCAACCATATCAATCCATGCATCAACCATATCAATCCATGAATCAACACTCAATCTAGAGGATTAGAGAAGGGGATGATGGAGAAGAGCAAGGGGATTGGAGGGAGAATACCTTGATGAAGATCTTGAGCAAGGGGAGTCTTCTTCTTGGTGGAGATTTTGAGAAGGGAAGGAGAGAGAAGAGGAGCCGCCGGCGCCGCCCTAGGTGAGGGAGAGAGGTGGGGAGGGAGGGAGAAGTGAGGGAGGGAGGAGAGGAGGGCGGGCTGGGCGGGTCCTAACCCTAAAGTGCAACGCCACTAGGAGTGGCGCCGCACGCACATCAGCCGCGCCACTCGGAGTGGCGTCGCACTCCCTTGCATCGCCACCGCCACTGGCGTTGCAACCACTTGTGTCACGCCACCGTGACTGGCGCGGCCAAAAGGGGTTATTCCCGTGAAATATTTTCATAAATGGTTTATTTTTTGAAATGGTTTGAAGTTTGAGTCAATTTTGTTTAAATCGCCGCACACCGATGCGCTGAACCGTGCGCCATCATCATCTGCACTGGACCACAACTTGCATGCATCAGCCGCTCCTACGATGCTGGCCCGTTCCCTGGCCCACGACGCTGGCCTGTCGGCCGCTCCCAATAGCGCGCAGGGATCTTCTGTAGAGACGTCAACTATGTCAGGTGCACACACCGGATCAGCTGTGCCTATTACAGGATTACCCACCGATTTGCATGCTGAGTCTACCTTGGGATCCTCTCTAAGATCTGCTTTGGCGCCTCTAGAAGTGGTTGTCTTCTCCCTGACAGACCACGTACACGCCTCCAGAGTGGTGTTTCTAAACCAAAAAAGTTTACTGATGGTACTATCAAGTATGCTATTTTTTGTTCTACTTGTGAACCTTCCACTACTGCTGAAGGTTTCACAGATTCTCGTTGGAAGGCTGCCATGGATGAGGAGTATGATGCTCTTATTAAAAATAATACTTGGCATCTTGTTCCCTCTAGTCATGGGCAGAATGTCATTGATTGCAAGTGGGTCTATAAAGTTAAACGTAAGGCTGATGGTACTGTTGATCGTTACAAAGCACGTTTAGTTGCTAAAGGTTTCAAGCAACAGTATGGTATTGACTATGAGGAAACTTTTAGTCCTGTTGTCAAGGCTGCCAATATTCGTGTGGTTCTCTCACTTGCAGTTTCCCGTGGTTGGAGTCTCCGACAGCTAGATGTGAAGAACGCGTTCTTGCATGGTGTTCTGGAAGAAGAGGTCTATATGCGACAGCCTCCTGGGTATGAGACTCGTTTGGGACATGTTTGTCGTCTTGATAAAGCTCTTTATGGTTTGAAACAGGCTCCTCGTGCTTGGAACTCTCGCCTCAGCTCTAAGCTTCGGTCTCTTGGTTTCTGTGCATCTAAGGCCGATACTTCTCTGTTCTTCTACAACAAAGGGGGAGTAACTATCTTTATGCTTATTTATGTGGATGATATTGTTGTTGCTAGTTCGTCAGAGAAGGCTGTAGATGCTCTCCTACATGATCTTGGACTTGATTTTGCTCTAAAGGATCTAGGAGATCTGCATTATTTTTTAGGCATTGAAGTTAAAAAGGTGCATAATGGCATTATTCTATCTCAGGAAAAATATGCCAATAATCTACTTCATCGTGTTAATATGCAGATATGCAAAACTATCGATACACCTCTGTCTGTGTCAAAAAAGCTATCATTAACTGATGGTGAAGTTTTAGGTGGAGATGATTCCACTAATTACAGAAGTATTATTGGTGCTTTGCAGTATATTACATTGACTAGGCCTGATATTGCATTCTCAGTCAACAAAGTATGCCAGTTTCTTCATACACCTACCACAGTTCACTGGACGGCTGTTAAGCGCATATTGAGATATTTGTGTGGAACTATTTCTCTTGGACTATGTTTGAGCAAGTCCTCCTCTACTATTGTCAGTGCTTTTTCTGATGCAGATTGGGCGGGTTGTCCAGATGATAGGAGGTCTACAGGTGGCTTTGTTGTATATGTGGGATCAAATCTTGTCTCATGGAATGCTAAAAAGCAAGCCACAGTGTCGAGGTCCAGTACAGAGGCAGAGTACAAATCTTTGGCTAATGCTACAGCTGAAATTATGTGGGTTCAAACTTTACTTGATGAGTTAGGAGTGTCACAGTCTAAGGCGGCAGTACTGTGGTGTGATAATATTGGAGCAACGTATCTTTCTGATAATCCTGTGTTTCATACTAGGACTAAGCAATTGAAGTGGATTATCATTTTGTTCGAGAAAGAGTTGCTCAGAAGTTGTTAGACATCAGGTTTATATCTTCAGGAGATCAAGTGGCTGATGGATTCACAAAGTCACTATCTACTAGACAACTAGAAGTGTTTCGTCGCAATCTTAACTTAGATAAGTTATAATTGAGGGAGAGTGTTAAACAATATGTATACGTGTAGATATCAATCTCCTATATATGGGCTGATTGGGCCTCTAGTCCTACCGTGTTGGTATTGGACACACCTGTAATTGTATGTCATCGCTTCCATAACTTTTACACATGATAGAGATATTATATTGCGATACAAATAAGCTACTATCACATTAAAACACCATCTGTTAGATATGGTAAAATCATTTTATGACAACCTTGCTAGCCATCAACCACCCACTATTTATTCACGTCAAATATCTATTGGGATACAAATAATTCATGTAGCTGAATAAAAGGCAAACTAATCTGCCTATCTCAAGTGTGGCAGTATAGCGAGCTAGATTATGAGCTTCTCCATTAATTGTTCTCCTTTCATGGCAGAAAGTGACGTGCCTAAATGGCACACTCATTTGAAGTCTTGTTGTAGATTCCTCTATGTTCGCACACGAACACATCTTCGTGTACTTTCAGCAGCGGGAGTGATATACACCGCAACGTGTGACATGTTGTAGATTTCTCTATGTTCGCACACCAACACATCTTCGTGTACCCTTGACAACGGGAGTGATACAACGCAACGTGTGTTGTAGGAGGTTGACTGAAAGCACATGGTACGCAAGACAGTTTATCCATGTATTTTCATATATACTAAAGCCTCAACCTCCTGGGAGGGACCCGTCATGGTCTCCGGCGAACATGGATTGAGCAAACCCGGTCTGACTGCTCTTAACTCGGTTGTCGATTAATAGTACTCCACGTGACCGACAAATATGAAATACCGACTGACTGATGATCATATACAGTAACCTGACGAGCTGTAGCTTGTTAATACTGGGATTTCAGTGGAGTAGGAAAGATGACTGAATTACTATTCGATATTCAGGACCACGAACAACGCTGCAGAACACCTTGAGGGAAAACATACAGACCCTGTTGTTCTCTCGGAAATAATAGAAAACCCCTAATGTGCTGATTGCTCTTGATGTGTTGCCTCCAAACCCCACGACGGCCGCAATGAGTAAACTAGTTCAATTATGATTAAAACACAGCTGGATTAGTGAAGAGCGGCTAATCTGGTAGAGTTCAGGCCTCGCTGGGGAATGTGGATTGGATTCGAAGCACACGCTGACAACGGTATTAGGAGCTCGTACGTGCTCTGATTGGCCCTGGAGCGCTGGCCTAATTAAGGATGTTTTCTTGCTTAGACGATCCAGGCTGGTGTGCGCTTGGCTTCAGGGTCGGATCTAGACCAAAAGTAACCCGGTGTCACTATAGGAGTCACACATACTTTTTTATCAAGATTTAGGGGTGTCACACACTACAAATTGATCAAATATATGAAGGAAATAAGGTTGTATCCGGTGTCATGTGACACCTGCTAGCATAATGTGGGTACGCCCCTGCTTGGCTTGACATGATGAAATTTACCGTTGTTTATGCAGGGCCTCTGTTCTGGTCACGTGGTCGCATGCAGAACAGATCTAGCTTTCTGCTGCTTTCGCCGGTAAACAGATGGGTGGTTTCTGCTAGTCGTTTATTTGTGTGCAAGATCATGTCTTACGTGCACCTAGCATATAATACTCCAGGAGGACCAGGACTAGATACGAGTAACGACCACTCATGACTGAACTCACATGGGATTTTTCTCTTCAAGCCCAATGCCAAGCTCGAGAAGCAGCAGGACAACCTTCTTCAATAAGCGGCATCGTCTTCTTCGCTGGTGCGGCTGGTACGTTTTGCTGCTTCTCCCTCTTCTTCCTCGCCATGGTGGCGTGGAAAGGGGCAGAGCGACGGCAGCCTACTGCAGAGCTGAAGAGACCGGGGGAATCAAATCTTCCTTGATTAAAACACCTGGAGGACGCCGGCGGTCATCGGTGGAGACACCTGTGGAGTTGATTGCTTAAATTTCTTTAGCTTAGGGGTGTTTTTGAAAAACTGTAAGGCCCTTTCTTTAAATAGCTGGTTGTATAGGGCAACAGATGCAAGGGCCTTACTGCATATTTTGTATCTGCCGATATTAATGAAATGAGATGTCTGAGGTCTTCTAGATCCCTCCCCTTGTATTAAAAATACAACTACTTAAGTAAAACCATTGTATCGTATCGTCTCAGCCGCCGCCAAGAGAAACACCCGCCAGCCGCCGCCTCTACCTTCTACTCCACCATAGATTGGTTCTCCCTCCTCCGGCCGGCCTCGCCGGCGTAAGGAGGAGTGGGGAACCTAGTCTATGTGTGGAGGTTTTAGTAAAAGTAGTATTTTCTAGTAGATTAAGTTAGGGTTTGGAAGCCATCTTTTGTTGATCTCCATATCAATGGAGATGGCATCGTCTTCAATAATTGATCTTCGGTTCTTCCTTCGACGACAAGATCTTCGTCCCGGCGTCAATGGCAGTATTGAAAGATTACAATTCTCTAGGTATGGTTCTTTGGATCTTGCTTCGCCAGACCGATCTTGAATCTTTTCTCATGGTCGCCGCGAGGAGTATTATCCTCACAATAATTTTCCCGGCTGCCATGTCCTCGACAATGGTGATTCGTACTCTCGACTCCCCAGCGACGTCGACCAATTTGTTCGGTTATTTCGCCCTGACATACTGGTGGTGGTACTCTTGCCGATGTTGATTGACTACTTCAATGGTTGCGCGCGTGCACGTAGCCTTGGCATTGCGGCTTAAATTAAAATTATGGGAGAACCTTCGTTGGTATTTACAGGTTTATGGTTCGGTTCTATTCGGCTGTCTTCTGGAAAATACAAGATTATGTCATGGAAGAAGAAAGAGTTTAAAGACCTTGAAGATTTAGTTGTTTCTTTTAGACTTTATTTTGTAATTGCTGGGGACAGCTTATGTATCTCTACCATGTACTATTTATTCTTATAAATATATATGGTGTTGATTGTCAAAAAAAAAACCCTCCCCTTGTGCAAAAAAAAAAGAAGCAGCACGATGGTTCTTTGGTTTCTCTATCAGGCAGCTGCTCTTATTTTTCTTAACCTTGTACTCTACTGTTAGAAAAAAGTGTCGAGTGATTTAGTACAAATTTGTATTAAGTTACTGACACTTTTTTCTTATCAAAGAAGTAAATCTTACTATAAAAATAAATGGGCTTCGCCCATGAATGTATTTTCTGAAATTCTTAAATAAATCATGATGGTTTATGTATGGCAAGAAATGGAAGTGCAAATCTTCACTCTCGCATTGCTATTGAAGGGGACTGAGACAACCTTCTTTAGTGAAATCTTTTTGTTCCATTAAGTGAATGGAATAAGTTCTAGGGAGCTGGGATAACTCTAAGAATACTTAATTTGCATCGTGATTTCTGCATCTTACAATTGCACCTGGGGCTGCAAACAAAAAATTTATACTTGCACATAAATTGGATGATATCATCTGCCCGAGAATTAACTTGACCCTAGATTGATGGAGAATTAGTTGCGTCTTTTTTAAATATCCACTTCACCTTGCGAAATCAAACCAACCTTTGCTTTTGTGCTCGCCATAGTGCATTTGTGCTCGCCATAGAGATATCATATAATGATACAAAAAAGACACAACTCTTAAAAAATCAGATTTAAAAAATGTTCAAATCTAAAATATGTTTAACTTCAAGAAGTTCAAATTTGAAAAGGTTCGAAAAACTGACCGGCAAAAAAAACAGAATTAAACTGTAGAATCAAACAAATACAGAGATACCACACAGGAACAGAAAACAAAATCGAGGAAAATGTAAACAAAACCACAGCAGAAAAAGGAGAAAATGGAGGAATTTGTACTGGCCCATTTGCGTCGGCGCGCGCTGTGCGCAATGCGCCCGCTAATAGGTGATGGTGATCGTATCCAGCCAACAGCCCATTGCTGGGTTTCCTTATACAGCGCATGCTGCGTCCGCTACGGACGCAACGCATGCAGCGCTCTCCCGGATGGGCCGGCCAGGTAGCTAGGCTTCGTTCCTTTTTTTTTCCTTTTTTCGTTTTTCTTTTTTCTATGAGTAATTGTTCAGATTTGAAAACTTTGAGACTTTAAAAAATACTCAAATTTGGAAAAAGGTGTTTAAACTTGAAATTTGAGATTTAAAAACTGTTCACATTTAAAAATGTTCAAATCTGAGTTGTTCAAATTTGAAAATTCTTCAAATTTTAAAATGGTCAAATTTGAAACATATTCAAAATAAAAAATATTTTAATTTGAAAATTGTTCAAAAGTAATTTTTTGGAAAACTAAAAATGTTCAAAATTAAAAATGTTCAAATTTAGAAATATATAAATTTTAAAATTCTTCAAAATAAACCACCCTAGAAAACCAAAAACCGGCCAGAAGAAACATGAAAAATCGCGTAGCAAAAACTCAGAAAACATGAACCAGGGAAAGTAGAGAAAAAACAGGCTGAAAAGTTCCAAAACATTCCAAAAACCAGACATAAACCGGAGGCTTACTGGACTGGCCCGTTTCGAAAGGTAGCCAGGCAAGGAGTATGTGTTGCGCCCATAATAGGCGCAACAAGCGTCAAATAAGAATTGGGTCTCCCTATCCAACGCTTTTAGCGTAGGTATGCAATCGACGCCCATAGGATTACCTTTTTTCCCTCATCCCAACACCACACCATGCATCCAGTGAACCTACTATCGACACCCCACCTCCACCGCCGGCCAAGCTGCCTGCCGCCGCCGCCCATGGCCACTACCGCTTCCGCGGTGCCTCGCCATCCCGCCCTCCTCGAGCCACCGCCCACCGCTGGTCCACCGCCGCCCCCGCCTTCCCTCTAATCTCCCTTCTTCTCGAGCTCTGGTGAGGTCCCCCGTACACCACCCTGAGCCCTAAGTCATCGTCGCTCCCGCACCCCTACCCTAATCCCTAAGTTTTCTTCCTCTCCTTCGCCGACGACACCATGGCCCGCCCCGCCATCCCCGTCTCCGGCGAGGTCCAGGCCTCAGCTCACCGGCGACGGCGCGGCCAACCGCGCCGTCCCTAGGGTCGGTGAGGTCGTCAAGGCATGTCTTCCTACTCGTTGAATCATTTTCTTCCTATCGTGAGGAAGGAGGAGGGGACGCGTTGCACCCGTAACAGATGCAACGAGCGTCAAACATGGATTGCCCCCATTACTTCACCGGCACAAGCAAGCCTGCCAATCTGCTCGGGCTATATTCCTGCCTTACAAACCGGGCCATCAAGGTCTAGCCAAAGCCCGTTGATCCTTTTAAAGAGCTGGGCAGGCCCATTCCCTCGATTTTCAGCCAAAACTAGCCCATTGGAGGCGCTCCTTAATGCCGCTCGTTGGCGGCGCGAGAAGGGCACGCCGCGCACCCCGCGCGCACAAGGCTTGCTAGGCCGCGACTCATCAGGTATTTCTTCCTTCTTTTTTCTTTTTCTTTTATTTTTTGGAAGATTTCAAATTTCATTTTTTCAAAAAAATCTGAAGATTTGGTAAAGATTAGAATTTTAAAATACAAACTTTTTGAATCTAAACAACATTAAATTTTGAACAATTTTGTATTTTTGAACTTTTTAAAAATCTTATTATTTTCAAAATCTAAATATTTTTTCAAATCTAAACATTTTTTTCAAATCTGAACATTTTTTCAATTCTGAGCAGTTTTTAAATTTGATATCAAATCGGAACAATTTTCAAATTTGAACAAAATTCGAAATTAAACAATTTTTCTATTTTAATAAAATTAGAAAATCTAAACAATTTTTAAATTTAAACAAAATTCAAATTTTAAATAATTTCCGAATTTGGACAAAAAAAGAAAAACTAAAGTAAAATAAAGAAAAAAAATGAAAAATCAAAGAGAATGAAAAAATGAAAAAAAAAACGGAGCAACCAAACTAGGCCCATAGGTCGAATTCTCTTATCCGCGCCCGATCCACACCGCTAACGGATGGCACATAGGATTTGGGGAAAAGTTTGCACACGAAACTTGAAGCGGTTGCACACGCCACGTTGCCATCTTGGAACGTATCGTTCACACGAACGGTCCCTACAAGTACAATAATGGAGGTATGTCGCCGGCAGGCCGCATTGTTCCGTTTCAAGCCGCAGATGTGCAGATACAGCTAACGGCTACGCCACAACTGTAATAAATTGAAAAGAAGGAATAAAATCGTGCTATACGAGCATATTAGGTGTCAAATAACGTACTCCATCCGTTCCTTGATATAAGGTGTATAGTTTTCTGTGAAAAAATCCAGAATATAAGGTGTATGACGGGATTGTAGGATATTTTTACATAATTTAGAAGTCAGTCTGATTACGAGAGATAAGATATAGAGATTTCTCAATTTTTCCTCTATCCTCTCATCAATCACCTACCTATTTTAACGTCTAAAAGTATCAAAATCTGTCCTTTTAATCTGTGCATTAATATTCGTGTAGAAAAACTATACACCTTATACTATTAAGGAACGGAGGGAGTATTAAATAGTATAAATGTGAGAACCCGTATTTTCTTATATAGTTCCGAGGTGTGCTTGCAACTCTCTTTATACTTTTGTCGAAAAGTCGCAGTTGGGACTTAAGATAGATGTCACATTTTTCTAAGTGAATTTGTATATTAATGTCTTGGTTGTGCATTTATCACACATTTTATCCTATTTAGGAAAATCTTATCGCAATACCTCATGTGGGAAACTTTGGATCCTATTTTACACAGTGGCGGAGCTTGAAAGAAAATCTTGGGCGGGCCAAGCTAAAACAAAGCACAATTATTTTTTGTTGAATTGAGAACAAAAAGTTAGTCAGCTGCATATTTCCTTTTATTTTCAAAACCTAATCAATTCTTCTCCAATTGTCTTTGTCCATGGTAACTTAATTGTTTTTAAACAAACAGTGGAATTATTTATGCTACCAAATTGCTAACAATAGGGAAATTGGTATTGAGAGAGAATTAAAACGCACTGATTTTGCCATGAAGTGATCTCGGAAAATGAATTACATGTAACTTGTGTTATGCCATGCGCTTTGTATGGGGAAAAGTGGATCAGCTGCGTCCTGTGGGCTTGCATTTGCAGTAGTAAAGTCGGAGAAAAAAGAAGACTAGAGGAGAGTATGGGGCTTGGGTAGTTGGGGATTGGGAGTTGTGGCCTAGGCACCCTGGCCCGCTCACTTGCTCGCCAGACAGAGAATCTCCGGAATCCGATAGTCCGGCCACTTAGCCACCGGGTCAAGGAGTCGCCCTAACTGGCGCCATGGATGTGCTGCCGACGAGCGGCCGAGCAACAAGAACAGACGGCCACCACTGAATCGTGACGAAATGACCTGCCTCTGATGGTTTGAGCGGGCTTTGCACAGAGCAGCATAGAAATAAAAAATTCTCTATCATGGGCAGGGCGGGCCATGGCCCGGTTTTGCCTTCACTAAGCTTCCCCAGTGATTTTACATTTTGCTTGTTTAGATAGGACGAGCATGTTAGGTCGATGGGGTGTCACAACAAAGTGTAAAAATGGGAAGGCATCATCGACGATTCATACTAACCCTTCCTGACTCCGTTTTTTCCATTCTTTCTCGTCCTCTTGACATGTTTGAATATCGATTATCACGTCACACCTTACCAAGGATACTCATCTTAAAAATACCCATGAGATATATCATAAAATGCAAAATTTGAGGCAAAAAGGTGGAATTCACTTTTTTTATAGTAAAATGTCATATTTGGTTGAAAACTATTATTTTGTTTGCACTGAAAGTAGTTAAGTCTGTAAATTGTAATTGACTTAAACAATTGTTGCATTGGAGAAGAAAATATTTCTTTTAGGTTTGAAGAAAAATGATTGGTCACACACATAGAAACCTGATGAAGTGTTATCCAAATAGGCAAACAGAATGGAGTAGATTGCAACTTGATGCACTCATGCACACGTCCGAACATTTATTCGTACATCTCGCTAATTTCCCCACCACCCCATGCTCAATCATCTAAATCAATCAAGGAGGCACAGGCACGCGATAGCAAAACGTGACACAAAACGACGAGCTACGCTCCCCTACCGTTCCCTGGCAAAGGGAAATTTATCGTAAGAAGAAAAACCGTAGCGTAGGCAGGACTCCTCCTAAAGTTGCACTTGGGCTAGTATGTTACATCAATCAAGGCCGAGCTCCAGTAACCGCATCGATGGAGCATAACTGCGGTGAACTGCGCCTGGTAGCAGCATTGAATCCCCGCGACCAGGCATGGGCGACCATCGAAATAAATGGTGGGCGTCCCCATGAGGAAGAAGGTGAGTCTCTCGCGAATAGCGACGGAGCTTTCTCTTTCTCGTGCGCCACTGCCACCACCTACCAGAGACCCTGTTAAGCGAGTCGTCGCTCGCTCACACTCACAGGCCAGTTAGTTCACAGTGGAGCAGAGCAGAGAGTGAGATCGAGCGGGCAGGGAGAGGGAAAGCATGGGCACAATGGCGGCCAGCGTCGAGCAGATTGGCGCCGCGTTGCAGCCGCAGGAGGCGCTGGAGCTGCACGCGGTTCAGCGCCTGGGCGAGCTGAGGGCGACCTTCGAGAGCGGCCGGACCCGGCCCCTGGCGTGGCGGCAGGCCCAGCTGCGCGGCCTCCTCCGGTTCCTGGCCGAGAAGGAGGAGGAGGCGTTCCGGGCGCTCCACGACGACCTCGGCAAGCACCGCGCCGAGGCCTACAGAGACGAGGTTCCTCCCTTTTTTATTTTGCACCGTCGCGGTCGCCGTCGACTCACAGTTCCTCCACGCTAATCTGTACTGTGTGGGTGGCTTTGTGGTTTTGTTTAGGTCGGCGTGGTCATCAAGTCCGCCAACGGCGCGCTGCGGGAGGTCGGGAAATGGGCGGCGCCGGAGAAGGCAAGCTAGCTTGATTCATTCACTCCCATTATTTGGCCACTCCAATTCGATCCTCATATTGTCCATTCACATCCGAAATGGTGTCATGGAGGGGGCGCAGGTCTGGGCGCCGCTGGTGGCTTTCCCGGCGAACGCGCAGGTTGTGCCGGAGCCGCTCGGGGTCGTCCTCATCTTCTCCTGCTGGAACTTCCCCTTGGGTAAGTATTTTCAGCGACAATCTCTCTAGCTCTACTACGTCTATTCATTTTTCTTGTACCAAGCTAGTCCGTCGTTTCACTTCTTGCAAGTTGTTGCGTCAAGAACAGCACTCATTGGTAATACTGTAGAAGTAGAGCTGGTCCACTGGATTCAATCTTCTCATTAAAAAAAAATTCACTCATTGTTACCGTTCATTGGTCCACTGATTTTTCACCAATACATCGCGACATGCACGCATGCCACCAGCTAAGCTGTGGAACCAGATGCGTGAAACTAACTGTGCGCTAGCTACACATGTAAAAGTGAACGACCCTACTATACAGTCTCTCGATCTACAGCTTCTTGCCTGGTCCAGCACCACATCGCAAGCTCCTTTAACAAGGACGGTTCATCAGAATGGGTCGATTTTTTACCTGAATTGCACATGTAGTACATGTTAGCTGAAGGATAGAGCTATTTTACTTGATCTCAACGGCTGGACCATCAACCAGTCAGTTGTTCTGCCCATGAGTAGTTGGCAATTAGACTTAATACCTTTAATAGTAATGTGAGTAACTGTAGTCAGAGCCGTGTATGTTCACCCAACATCTATTTTCTCTGTTCTACGCAAAAACAAGAGCAGAAGTGAATGAATTGTGTGGCAACTTTCCAGTGGCCAATTTGATTGTCCTCAAAAATGTGCCTTCCTTTGACTGATTGAGCAACAGAGTTAATGCAAGGCTTATTACCCATGCAGTGCGGCCGTGCCACAGTGCTTTGAAATTTCACTTCTAGTAGTACTAGCCAAGAGTGTCTGCAGTTATATGTAAGAGAACATTTTATTTTCCTGAAGTAGATTTCACTGCACTTCACGTTGATCTCATCTACCAGAGCTTGTGCATGTCCCAGGAGGTCCACTGCCTGACGCTGCCGTTACCTTATCCTGTAGTATACTGTACTGCTATAGCGCGTCTTAAATAATACACTGTCTGGATGGTTGGCCAACACTTCTGATTTGGCCAAAAAACGCATTCACGGCCGGGCAGAGACCCAGTGGTACCGCCTCAGCACGTAGCTGTGGTAAAAAAGGCTCAAGATCGTGCTCCGACGGCATGGTTTAGAACGGGCCAGCCATTTGAAAGTTACAGTGCTTGACTTGGAAGTCACGGCGTATTATGCAGGACTGTCTTTGGAGCCGCTGATCGGGGCCATAGCGGCCGGGAACGCGGTGGTTCTGAAGCCGTCGGAGCTAGCGCCAGCCACCGCCAAGTTCCTGGAGGACAACATCGGCGAGTACATGGACGCCACGGCCGTGAAGGTCGTCCAGGGCGGCCCCGCCGTCGGGGAGCAGCTCATGGAGCACAGATGGGACAAGGTCCTATACACCGGTACTAAAGTTCAACCGATCACCAGTATCCCTGCTTAATTTCACAGACAGCAAGTATGGCTAACTTGCCATCATTGAAAAATATCAGGGTGCCCGCGCGTGGCGCGCGTGGTGATGGCGGCGGCGTCGAAGCACCTAACGCCAGTGGCGCTGGAGCTGGGCGGGAAGTGCCCCTGCATCTTCGACTCCGCCACCGTGGGCACCGGCCGGAACCTGCAGACGTCGGTGAACCGCGTGATCTTCGCCAAGTGGTCGTCCTGCGCCGGCCAGGCCTGCATCGCCATCGACTACGTGCTCGTCGAGGAGCGGTTCGCGCCCACCCTGGTACGCCTTTGTTGGTTTGGTTAGTTCTGATCAGATCATGTGAGTAGAGCATCACGCGCCGTAACTAAGTACATCGTGTGTTCTTGTTCGTCTATGTTCTGAAGATTAAGATGCTCAAGTCGACGCTGAAGAGGTTCATCAACGACTCCGACCAAATGGCGCGGATCGTCAACGCGCGGCACTTCCAGCGGCTGAGCGGCCTCCTCAAGGACCCCTCGGTGGCGGCGTCCATACTGCACGGCGGCCAACTAGACGCCAAGAACCTGTTAGCGAATTCTGAACCCAACTGTCCTGCTTGTCTCCTTCGAAGTTGTGGCTGACATTCTCGCCACAAAACTTCAGGTCCATCGAGCCCACGATACTGCTGAACCCTCCGCTGGACTCGGCGATCATGACCGAGGAGATATTCGGCCCTCTGCTCCCCATCATCACGGTAACTCAACACTGAACCGGCAAACCAAAACACTCCCCAAGCAAATTACGCAGCAGCATGTGATGGTGTCTCCTCTCTGGTTACATGTAACAGGTGGAGAAGATCGAAGACAGCATCCCCTTCGTGAGGGCGCGGCCGAAGCCGCTCGCCGTGTATGCCTTCACCAACAGCGATTCGCTGAAACGCCGGATCGTCGAGGAGACGTCGTCGGGGAGCGTCACCTTCAACGACGCCGTCGTACAAGTACGCACGCGTGAATGCAGATCATACCAAGCAATCTCTTCGCCATTTGGGTAGTACTAACAGTTGAATTCCTCGCATTTTGCAGTATGGGATCGACTCGCTGCCGTTCGGCGGAGTCGGGCAGAGCGGGTTTGGGCAGTACCACGGCAAGTACTCCTTCGAGATGTTCAGCCACAAGAAGGCGGTCCTGAAGAGAGGCTTCCTCGTGGAGGCCATGCTCAGGTACCCGCCGTGGGACGAGCAGAAGATCGCCATGATGCGCCACCTCTACCGCTACGACTACATCCGGTTCATCTTCACCTTCCTGGGACTATCCAGGACATGAATAGTGGAAAAGCCAGGAAATGGCTATCGAGGCTGACTGAATGAGTCTGTCCCGGAGAAGTTACTATTTGTTGAATTAATGAATGAACAGATAATCAAATAAGCATACCACTTTAGTACAGGTCCTAAGGAATACGTACCAGGTTTGCACTCGATGTGCTGGCGTAATACGTACGAGGTCTGCATATTTGCTTTAGGAACCATCCCAGTTGCAACTCAGGTGCCTTACAGTCACAAAATGGTTAGCGTCGAGTTGAGTAAAATCAAGTACGAGTAGTAAGATATGATTGCATCTGGTTTTGCGTCTCCGGTTATATTTTCTGGATAATTTTTAATGATAAATTAAACGCGATATTGAGGAATGCACATAACCATCCTTGGGAGCAAATAATTGCATAAATGAGCAATACATTGGATGAGCTTCGCTAACTTGCTCGCTTTCTCTGCAGAAATGGGCTGTTGATAATACAAGAAAATTTTACAATGATCATGCATTTTGCTTTTGATTCCACTTGCGCTAACTTTATGTACATGTAACACAGCTATATATCAGCAACTGCTGTATGTACACAACACTACAACGGCATGACGACCTCTCACCCCCGCTAGTGTAATCACAAAAAGTTCCATAGCTTGTAATATGCGAGCAACCTGCATATTTTTATGAAGTATAAGTAAACATGAAAATTGGAACTAGTACTCCCTCTGACCCATATTACTCTTCATTAGTATGGATTTTAGAACTAGATACATCCATACTAAGAGATATGGGTCAGAGGGAGTAGCTATTTGTCGTAATAGCTATTTATCAAGGTACAAGATTTCTGGAACACAAAGTTCATGCGAACCAATGGTGAACCTCCAATCTAATAATAGCTCAAACAGGGAATGTGGTTAAAGATATTACCATTTTAGTGGATGACGCTCACCCAACGAGCCTTCTGACATTACACCTCTGCAATATACTGTTTGAGCATCAAAAAGCAGAAGCAGGCTCCGGTGCAATGTACATTCTGCTGTAGCTGTTCAATGGGACCAAACATGGTCCGACCGCACCATGATGGAATATTGGCGTAGATTAGATCCTCACTTCAATCATTTTGTGGCCGCCTTTTCCATTTTCTTTTTTTCAGCTTCCGCATTTCGAGCATTTTCATCACGTGATTTCTTGAACATATTCACAAATATAACCAAAATCGATGTAACTGAAAATAGAAAGAGCAAGATATCATCAAGGAAAGATCCACAAGTACAGCTATGCTATAAAAAACTGAGATCGTATCAATCAAACAAAAGATTCAACTCATAATGGACTAAAAATCACAGAAAATGCCACTTGATAGACCATTCCCGATAAATTCCTATTCCGGTAAATGACTGTTTGGAGTGAAAATGCCTCAAGGGGCAAGAGAGAACATTGAAAAGTTTTCTTAGTTACATCTGTGCACATAATTAAGAGAACAATGGCCTAGTAAAGCTGTAAAGTTTTATAAAGGCCACACAATACCTTGCTCAAAAGGGCAGCGGGCTGGATCTTCACCAAAATACTGAGCTAGGGAATCAGCATTTCTTCCCTGCAAAACAAATGCCATCAAAATCGTTTACAAGCACAAGGAGCGCACAAAAGGTAACTTCAGAGCAGGGCCTCACCACTTCTGCATACAAGGAAATGAGGGACCTAACCACAGCTTCTGCTGAGTCAAGAAAGCTTTTCAATGCCTGTAAAAGCAAATGATCTTAGTACACTCGTGAAAGAATCACCATTTGTTTTGTTCACTTACATACAGTCTCGGCAGGCATTCTTGCTTTAGAGTTAAGAGTCCCGCGGCGTCACTACTCCTATCGAGTCCAGAGTTTGGACTGCACACGGCGTTACTGTTGTGCTGAATATGCACAAAAGCGCACAGCGAGGTTCGCCAAATGGTGCAACAATTGTGTTCAGTAGGTAGCAGAATATTTTAGTAAGTCAATTTACTCTTGTACATTCATGATTGTTCTGAGCAATACATGTCAGGATGTGACCTTATTTACATTCTGTCATAGAAGTGATTAATGAATGGATGGTACTACTTATTCTGCCGTCTACCAAAAGTATGTATAATTACAAATAAGAGAAAAAAATTAAACATAAAAAGTCCTCAGTAAATATCTGGGGACAGCTAATTCAATAATTTGGTCTGTTTAAGTTATATGTCATTTCTTGTCCTGAATGAGTAAAGTTATAAGCTTAAGCAGTGGACTAATTGTAAATAGAATAAATATGCTCAACGTCCAACAACTGAGAGAAGTAGACGAAAGGTAAAATGTTTCTTACCTTACGGAAGCCAACAGATATTGCACCATCATTCACTGAAGCAGCTAATTCTTGCTCAACCTTCTCAAGACCTTTGTTTATTGCTTGCATTTCTTCAGCAAGCAACTTCAATTGGATCTGGGGAGGTTAACAAATACAATCACAGAAAAACATAATTGGTGAGTAGCTGGATGATCACCCAGAATTGCTATTAACAGATCACTGCATCTGCATTACCTTAGAAGCTGCTTCCAGATGAATCAAGTCTTTGTCAAAATCGAGAAGTTCAGGCAACTTTTCAGCAAGAAGCTACCATGTAATGAAGAAAGATAAGCTAAGTTCAACAAGCTTGCAGTAGCAACTGACGGAATTCTTAAAATGCTTATATAATATCAAACAGACCAAGCATCCCATTATGAGGCCTACCGAACTAATTACATTCAAACCAAGACTCAAGTAGTGCATCTATTCCTTGTATACATCCAACTTTAAAAATAGTGCAATGGAGCACCTCAAAACATGTCGTGAACCTAAGTGACAAATTCATCAACAGTTCATAATATCATTTACATGCTTGCCTATCTGCAATTGTACCATTAATTGCATCTATACAACATTAGTTCACATCCAGCTAACATCCCCTGTGGAAACTATCATTAGCATCTACGCCATCAACCTCTCACCTACCTAACCAGGGATTGTAATTTATATAGGGTATATTCTCAAATGAATGCAGCTCAAGATTAAATATCTGATGGGTCCGCTTTTGAGAAAAACTGATCCAAACAGATGCAATATTAACTGAAATCAAATTCTTCATGCTCCCTCAACTAACCAGTAAATTTACCAATAATGAAGCAGATTGAAACATATCCTGGTGACAGACTAATAAATTGGTCTTCGGAGCACCCTATAATTGTTTGCTCGATCTGAGTGATTGACAAACCGAGAGCTGACCCATGGAAGATAATATCAAGCACACTACAGCACTCAGCACCAAAATCCATCGTGTATTTCAATGGTTCAAGGTTGCAGTTCTTTAGTTTTAGAGTTCAGGGTAAAAAGTGACTTTCTGACACAGTTTAGATTGAAATGTGCTCTTTCTTCCTATATAAAGTATGCCACTTAAGTCAGAATACATGATTCTAAACTCTAAGGGCTCAGGTAAATTACTGTTCTGCACTAGCACACCACGATCATGTACCATAAGTCCATCAGAAGTGGCACAATCCACTGACTGCGGTAAGATATTAAATCGAAACTAGCATTGAATTATTGCGAGGTATGGCCGGCCATAAAGATTGATCGAGGAATTTTAGCATACAGAACTATTAAATTAATAAAACTTCACGCCAAGCACATACCTTGCATAAATAGTGCATCAGTGTCATCTTATTGTTCCTAGCCCGAGTATCCGATAGTTTAAGAAGACTGTCTAATCTGAAGCCAACAGCAGAACCTGTTCAACCCATCACCATATCAGACACTATCAGACAAATGCTAATTTTCTACAATCATTTCATACCTCGAGCTGTTCCTTGATTCAACGCATTCCCTAGTGTGAGAATGGTCTGCATTATCTGCCGTAACTTCAGAGAATCTTTCACCTGCATGAAGTGAAAAATTAAAACAGTGTATGAGAATATAATATATATGTACAAAATGTACCCAATATGAGATAATATGATGTTGTACTTGTACCTCTTTTGTTGCATCATTTATGGTGGTTAAATTAGTTCTTAGCTCATCTGTCTGACAAAAGGTAAGACATCACAATTATAAACTGCAAGTCATAGAGAAAGTGAGATAATCCCAATAAATAAACTGGAAGGAGGACAGCAGACCTGTGTCGAGAATGCAATTCTGAAAGCAAAAACTCTCAGTTTGGATTCCACGCGAGGAACTTTCATTAGCTCCAGAAAAAACTGCAGCAGAGTTTATGCTTCCATGAATATTCGAAATGGAGCACTATATATGCAACTAAAATATTACACAAACCTGTTCACATTTTCCAAGCATTTCTTTGTTGCCATTATAGTTCTGAGCTCATAGACAAAAACAACAATTTAGAACAAAACAGCATCAGATGCTAAGTGAAAGTCTAAGTAACATATCATGAAATGCAAAAATAGCTATCAGAAGTACCTTCAACATCTCAATTTCTTCGTTTGTAGGGCAAAACTTAATGAGATTCTCCACTTGGTCACTATCAAGAACAGAAGTATCTAAAGCCAAGATCGCGCTCTGCAAGAACCATTTACAGAAGAAAATTACGTAAGAGCACATAACAAAGTAGCAGGCTGACTGACAGTTGTTAACAAGAATATCAACGTGATAAATTGCCTGGAAGATAAAAAAAACATGAATCGAGAATTCGAACACAGATCATGAGTAACTTGCACGCACGATAATCATATACAGTGGTTTACTTCACCAAAAGAGAGTATAGAAAGTTTATGCAGTCTTAGGCAGCCCAAAGGTTATAGCACTGTATGAGTGTAAATTAAACAACAAAAAACCTAGGAGTTATTGTGCTTGTAAAAAAATATCCATGCATAGTGTGTGGAAGATGTTAGCAGAACTTGTGTACGCCACAGAATCTATTAACACATAACAGCAAACCTTTCCAAACGAAGATAGTCAGCATAGTTAGATAGCAGAATGAAAAAATGCAAAATAATATGAATATAGGCTTATACTCAGAAACTATTCCACAGGAGAAAATCAACTGCCTCCTTTTTTTTGTCAGATAGAGTAGTTAGGTTAACCACAAAGGATACTCACAATCATATCAGGAAGAGGCATTTTGATTTTGGTAAGCATGATCTCACAATTATTTGCTCTTCTCATATCAACCTGTAATACAAGTAGCGGGACAATTAGTTCATGACCTGACCAAATAATCACCATGCTAGAACAGAACAAATGACAAAAGATGTCAAGAAAACTGAAGTCAAACGTGAAACCAGTATATTGGCAAGAATAAGAAAGAAATAACTATTCAAAAGACAATTTATAAGGAAATTGATTGCAGCATAAAGTACCGTACATATGAGAAACCATACTTCCATATTTAAATGGATGATACAACAACACATCGCTGCAATGTCACTCAGTTGAGCACATGCAAAATATATATTCCCTCTGTCCCAAAATAAGTGACTCAGTTTTGTCTAGATACAGACATATTTCAATGTGTACATACATCCATATCTAGAAAAAGTTGATTCATTTATTTTGGGACGGAGGGAGTATATATATAGACTCACTTATAAAAGAGCAGTAATCATGTTTATGTACATCATATTATTATGCAATTGTTCTAACGAAGAAGAATAGTTTGACAAATCCGAGACTCAGAGCACAATAACATATCATGCAAAAAGAAAATACCCAGGTTACTAAAACAACTTTGAGAAAATTCAATTGTTTAAGCTAAAAGCACAAGAATGAAAGTTTAAAAACTTTTGAGTACTATACAGCAGATCAGTAAGAAAGTGAAAGTTTCCATACCAAGTGAACAATTTCTGGCTTGTTAACAGCTGAGGCACGCTTTGTTCCTCCTTTCTCACTTGCATTGGTTGCAACAGCAGTGGAGAACAATGTCTCCAACTCAGATAAATCAATGTCAGGAGCCCTGCAAAATAATGCACAAGCAAATAAAGTTTCAATGCAGAGATTGTCCACATGTTAAACAAGGAAAAGGAATTGCAGACCCTGGTTCAAATAACAAAATTTTAGCATGAGAACAGATGCACAAATCAAGTTCATATAGTTAGGGGAAAGCAGCATGATATAGTCCATAAACAATGAATGTCATATTGTGACCTAGCGGTATCAATGATGTAAAAACATACAAAGTTAATTAAATCATAAAAAATAACAGCATATCAGTTACCTAGACTGATTTCCTTGATTTTGGGCATCCGCCCAGAGACTTCCTTGCATTGCGCGTGTAACTTTTACCCAGTGCAAAGGCTTTAACGAAGCTTTCTTTGGGGGGTTACTTTGATGCGCCAATCCAATGCCACGACCTTTTCCTGATCCAGTTGCTGCTCTTCCCCTTCCCAATAATGGAGGTGGTGCAGGTGCGTTTGAGATCTTTGAGCTTGGAGGGGGTACAGTTCCAGGAGGTTTTGGTGCTTGAGGTGGTGGGGGTGGCGGTCCAGGAGCTTTCTTCCCTGGCATCAGGGGAGGGGGTGGTGGCGCTGGAGTTCTTTGACTAGCGCCTGGTGGCAGCGCTGGAGGTGGCGGTGGGCAATGAGCACCAGGTGGAGCACCAGGTGGAGGCGGAGGTGGGGGTGGTGGAGGTGGTCCTTTGGACAGCGTACCAGCAGCAGTTGTAGGTGGGCGGGGTGGGGGTGGAGGAGGCGGAGGACATTTCTTAGCTATTCCGTTAGCTTGAGGTAGAGGTGGTGGAGGTGGTGGTGCTGGATGAAAAGGGACATTTTGCTGTGGCTGCGTTCCTGTCCGGGAATTTGGTAGGGGTGGCGGAGGTGGAGGCTGTGAAGATAAATTGCTACTCTGAGGTGGTGGCGGTGGTGGCGGTGGTGGTGGCGGCGGTGGTGGTGGTGGTGGCGGTGAGAAAACAGGTTTGATGCCACTTGGTGGTGGTGGTGGTGGTGGCGGCGGCGGCGGCAAGAAAACAGGTTTATTGCCACTTGGTGGTGGTGGTGGTGATGGTGGTGGCGGTGGTGGTGGCGGCGGTGGTGCCGAGAGAACAGGTTTGCTTCCATTTGCGATGGCTGGTGGCACCAGTGCCAACATAACATGTTTCTCTCCATTTTCTGCTGATGATGGCGGCAGCTGCCTGGTACTTGGTAACTCCAGCTGTAGTTCTGCCAGACTTTGCTCAGTTGAAAGGCTAGAAGATCGACCACGTGGAGAAGATGGAGATGAAGCGTTCACTGAGGAAGTAGCTGCACAAATTGTGATGGTTATGAATCAGACTCTAATAATGATATTGAAAAGAGAAAATGCAGAGCAATTGGGTACGTGTTCGAGAAAATATAGAGACAGCAGGCAGCATCATCAAGCACAGAAACAGAAGCAAAGTGTTCTTCTGAAAGCGTATTGCACAAATTATTGAACGCAACAATAAAAATTAATAGGGAAAATGACTTGTGTAAGAGCACGATCAATGTACCGATAGATTCAGAATCTTCAGTAGTTAGAGCACGATCAATGTTCTCTGAGTCAGATGAGTTCCCGCCATGTTGAACCTTCTCATAATCGGCTGAAGAAACAGAATCAGAAGCCATGGAATATTTTTCTTCATCAGAATCTAGTGGAGACATCAGTGGCATCTGCAGACCAACTTTAGCTTGAAACTTTGAGAGCTCTTTCATGTCGCTCAGTATTAGTTTTTGAAATTTGTCTTGGAGCGAGTTTGCTGAGAATTCTTTGAGCAACCAAAAGGCAGCATTGTCACTGCTTTCCATCCATTCAACACCATTGAAGAGTTCTTGAACAGCTGAAAAGGCTTCAATTGGTAAACCACCTTTCATATCACCATTCAATGTTGCTGTTGGAGCCCTTGGAGGAGAGATGCCCCCAATTTCACAAAACAGCACCTGACTTCCAAATATGTATCAGTAATTGATTTCATGCCCTAGAAAATTTCAAAGGGTAGTTGCATCGCTCTTACCTCTGCTCTAAAACTCCTCGGGTACCGATCTTTTGAACCCCATAGTATATCAACATCATCACTATTTAGCATCAGTACATTTGAACGAATAAAGGCAGTATTGAACATTATACGGAACATCATAACTTCCTTTTCTGGATCAAGATCAAGATGCACACACTCTAGAACAACATCTCCCTGGACCGGACATTGGATATCAATTTTTATCACGTCACAATCCTCCTGCATGGAAAAAATGCAGATTGATGTAAGATTCAAAAAGCAATCAAGAACTGCATTCAATTGCATTTATCACCTACCTGCCGATAGTGGCGCAAGGACTTCTTCTTAGGCATTGAAAAAATCATGTCGGTCATGCTAGCATTCTTGCCAAGAAGATTTCGACCGAAAATGCGGACCAATGGCCTGCATCCATTATCAGAATCGAAATTTGGAATGGCTCGGAGAATCAGACAATCCAAAGAGAGTGCCCGTTCCATTGGAGGCCACTCTGGAGAAATGTTTCTTCTGGCTACATATTGCATATATCGGAGCTGAGAGGGCATTGGGTTGAGTGCAGAAAAAAGCTGCAGGAAGCCTTTAGGTGCCTCACGATAAACAATGTCTAAAGTTTTATGTTCTGCACTGTGCAACTTCTTGAAAATAAGAAAACAAGATAACAGAAATGCCAAGGATGGCCAGCCCCCTCTCTCGCAGTGGAGCAGTATAATATTTTGGCTGTTCCCAGTAGATAGCCAGTGTTCACAGACACGAAGGAAATGGTGGATAAGAGATAGAGGAAGCACAGGGCAGCCTTCAAAATGGCGCGGGTAGTCAATTACTGGAATTTCATATTCATGTAGGATATCAGCAAGCTGGCTTCTCTTATCCCCATCTCTGAAGTTAATCGCCAGAAAAGAAGAGTCTGCGTGTTCTTCATGCAACTCTGTAATAATCCCATTCAAATAGACTGGGTACATTCCATGCGGCAAAACTTCAGTGCAGAAGCATGAATCAAAAACTGCACAACATGGTAAGATACAAAATTAATTGGTATAGAAAATAAACAAATGAGGTCATCAGTGTACAAATTAACAACCTAGCAATCCTTTACAAGCTTACCGTAGATCCTGTCAATGAACTCCAGTAATCCATCGGGAGGCCTCTTGTAGAAAAATCTACTAAGCAGTGACATTTCATATGAATGAGGAGTTGTCGTCCAATGTGCTCAAAATTCTCTCTAGTGAGCAATCAATTAATTCCCGAAGGGCCAAAGGTAATATGAAACTTCATCACCTGCTAGAACAAAACTAATTAGGTTTGGCACTTGAAATGCCTATACTTGCTAATCATGACACTTGAATAGATTATCCAAAACAATCGCATGGTCCATGTCCCGTAGCCACACATTAGAACATCACCTACAAGCAAGCTACTCTTAAGCAACAATTCAGCCTGCTAAGTTGGACAGAACTTCTATTATCGGAAGAGGTATTAGAGCTAACAGTCTCCCCCCCAGCGACAGTGAGACACACCTGATGAATCATTCCGGCGTGCCATGTTTGGGCAGAAGCGTATGATGTGGAGGGCGTTATACTAACCTAATGAGAACTCAAAACAAGCAGAGATAGAAACAGGTTTTTCGAAATTAAAACGGCAAAACGAACGTGCACAAGACCTAGTTACTGCAGCAGCTACCGAATCCAGGGGCGGATCTAGATGGCGTGCACCCGCACGCCCACAATCTGTGGAGGTCAGTGGGGTTTAACTAATCCCCGGATAACAAAGGGATTCATACCTCAAAAACCAGTGGCCTGCACTGCGGGCGGTGGGATCGAGACTGGCCAGCGGGGAGGCGACGCCCCGGTGAGGTGGAACGGGAACGGCGCCGGCGGTGAGCGGCGGAGAAAGGGGGCGGCGGAGGGGGCGGGACTGGTACGCCGGCGGTGACGGTGATGGTAAGCTGCGGCACGGCGGCAGCTCTAGGGCAGAGGAGGCAGAGTGACGGTGGACTGTACTAGGACAGATTTTACAGCCGCACTTGGGAGCTTTGGGTAGGTCAAGACTCGGAAGCGAGAAGAGGAAAGGTACGGGATTGGTGGAGAGAAAAAGTTTGCCCGATGGATTTTGAGTTTTTTGATCGATGGTGAGGGATAATTCATTCGAAAGCAGGGGGGAAAAGTAACAACATCTTTGAAAATTGAAACATACCATATATTTTTTTTCCTTTTTGTAGGGATGTTGAGTTATATGCCTATGCAGGAATGACATTGTGCTTAATATGCAGTGATTCCGAATTTGGTTTGCTTCAAACACAATTTTTTTCTTGGTGGCATGTATTCAATTGGAGCAAGCAGCCAAAGTGGCTTTTAGTCGACATAGACGGCGATTTACGGGGGTGTTTAGTCTTTTGATGGAGTTCCTTAGGTGGCATTTTTTAACATAATTTTTTTCTTTGGACCCGAATTCTATTCGGGTCTATACATCTTTGTTATGTAGATGTCCCTCATAAACTTTTTACTGCATTGTCTCGATGTTGACTTACGAGTTACTCCCTCCATATCACTTTAATCGATGCAGATTGGTGGGCAGCAGGTGGCGTGTGGCGTCGATTATATCAAAACTAAGGTAGTAGCAAAGATTTTGTTTCATTGAGAAATATGTTCTCTCGCTTAGTAGTCTAAAGGTTTCCCGGACCATAAAAACGTGAATCGTACGATCCATTATCCTAAGCATATCACGGTCCTCCATTTGTGGCTAGTCATTATTTACTACTTTTGGTCCCATGGAGCGGTCCGGCTCCACGCACACGAATTTAGTCTCTGCGACAAAGGCCTGGTCGGGCCCATCTCTCATTGCCTCTCACAGTTTATTTGTGGGGTTCGCTTCTTGTCGTGCGTTTCTGGGAGTTGTGGTTGCTAAAAAAGCCCCATGTAGAAACCCTAGCGCCCTTTCACATCTTAGACCCCGGTCATCCTTGTCACCAAGGCAACTTCGGTTCTCATAATGTCACCTGACTTTGTGCCACCAAGATGTGGTAGACGCAGATGTCGGTGGCACAAAGTCAGTAATGTGAAGTCACTGAATCATCCTCCGTTAGTGAGCTACTTTCCCTCTTCCTTCGCTGTAACCAATCCTTCTTGTCCTGTGGCATGTCTCGATCATCATTCATTGTGTGGGGTCATTGTTGCGCTCTTTCCTATCCTCCTTAAGGTGCTCAACAGAAGGAGTGGGGTCGGCTTCCCTATGGCATGAGAGTCTGACTCCTAGGCAGAACCAGAGAAAGAAGAGAACTTTATCGCCGGAAGTAGTGGCAGGCAGTCGCTACTCCTTGGTTGCACTCTGTCGTGCCCTCCTCTTCCTTGGCTCCTTCTCTCCGCCATCATTGGTGTTGTGTGAGCTCGAGCCACAAAGATGGTCGTACAAAGCGACATCAACCGCATACCCACCAGCTAACTTCTCTGTCACTGATGCCCTGTTTTGTCATGTTCGACGGTCTCTTGGCGCTAGAGTTTCTAGACACTGGAGCGGCGACGTCTGTTCTTCAGGTGACACCTCGATGCAGCGAGGAGGAATAACATCGATCTTTGCCGACTCATCATGCCTCACATGAAAAAACTTACCCACATGGAGGGGAGATCTGATAATTTGCCAGTTTTACTGGCCCTTGGTTATTTGCCACATATTAGTTGGACTTTGATAATTAGCCACACATTAGGTTGACTCCTTCATAATTTGCCCTCTTTCTTGTTTTACTATTCTAGTATTTTTTTACTCCAAAAATATGTATGGAGTGACCAGAATACTCCTGCAACAAATTATCCAACTTGTGCGTGGCGACTTATACGGATCAATTTGGTCGATCGGTCGGGCTGCTCGTCCTAGACTCCATGTCCTCCCCATGTCCCCTTCCTGCGGTGCATCTACATAGCAGATGAGAGGCGGGGCTGCCGTCGGCGATGCCAACCGAACAGCGTGGGGCGCGGCCTTTATCCAATCTCCCACGAGAGAGCGACGCGGCTTCACAGGCCGCCAGTGCCGTTCCTCTGCGGGCCAAACGCACGGGCGCGGCAAATCCGAGGACCAGGTAACCTATTGTCCCTTTCACCTCACAATTTCTTCAACAATTTTGATCCCACGTTCCCATTTTTAGGCTGCAGATTTCTTAGCCACCGGGGTCATCGTCGTGATCAATAGTCCCGCGATGGTGCAGGCCAATAATGTTGCGCCCCTTGAGCCAAAGGCTGCTGCTAGCCTGCTACTGCCCCAAATGGGTGAGGATTTTCTCCTCCCCCTCCACTCCATCGCTATATTACGCCGACTCCCTGTTCACTTATGGCCATAGCTCATAGGTGGAGATGATGCATCACATCCACCTGGGTCAACTAGTGCATCTCCAGACTCCACCAATACCTACTTCTGAGTTCTGACATGACTTCAAGTTCTAAATCACGCAAGAAGTTGACCCCAAAGAGGAGGAAGCTATGATTTTATTCCATGGAGATTGACGAGGGTTAACTCGACAAATGTCCTAGATGAAGGACTTAGGATAGGGGAGATAGGGCGTCGGATGAACTCGAAGGTAAAATCAGTCAAACAAGGTGTTTATCGAAAGTAAACGTGGGTGTAAACCTGGCTTGTTTTCAATCTGTCTCTTACCGTCCCCTCCTGGCCCCTATATATAGGTGGCCATGTCTCAGGGATCGGGAGGGATCCGATACAGATTACAATATCGACATACGATATGAACTCGTATTTCGACTAACGTTACAATTGGGCCTAGCTTAACGGGCCTCAGCGGTACTCAACTGTCGGGCTCTATTATCTATACCCTTGTTAGTAGCCCCCGAGATTCTACCAGAATTGCAGATTCAGGTTGAATCTCAGATCTTCAAATCTTTGACTTCATCAATACTTCTTCTTCATATCTTCAAATCTTCGACTTATCTTTTTATTATAAAGTCTCGCAAGGGGTTTTGATGAACAAGCCTGACAACTCTGACGGATCAAGAGGCCAGTTAACCGTCGGAATAGATACTTGTCACCTACTTCAAATTCAATCCCCTTGGACTTGAATTCGGGAAACCGGTCAAACCCATTCTCTTGCCGCATTTAGGACTTACAAAGAATGAATCCCAGTGGTTCACAGGGTACTTAGTGCGTCCACGAGGATTTTCTTCGCGTCGTAGACACGGATAAGTACCAGCAGAGCGCATCTATGTGCGTATACCATGCCACATAGGATGGATCCCGGGGTCTTACCTTCGTGATATATTTCAACCACGGCATTCAAGTTTTGTCGCGATGACGCAACTCGAGAATCATATGTCGCAGCCTTGTTTGACTGTTTCAATGTGCAAAATATTCGGGTTATTCAACCTTGATTGATAAAAATTCCCTCCCGATGGTAGTAATGATGCTTCCAAATCTTCTTTCGTCTTTTGTTTTGGCTCCATTATTCATAAAAACATCGTCGGGTGCGCGCCCAGCGCTCCCAATGGGAGTAGCCCCCGAGGCTATAGTCGAAAAAATCTTATTTCGAGTATAGGCTCAAAGACATTGTGCCTACTTACATTTCATCAGATCGTAGCTTCACTTAATAATATCGTCGGGTGCGCGCTCAGCGCTCCCGATGGTAGTAGCCCCCGAGGCTATAGTCGAATATTTTTGGGTATAGACTCAAAGAATGAGTTTTTCTTCTTTTGATCTCTTTGTACCTTTTACGTTGATTTTTCGTCGACTTCCTTGGTCATCATCAATACGCAGATATATCATACCAGACTTTTCCATGAATGTTTTCCATACTAGTGTCCACCACTGTCATAGTCTCATTGCTCGTTACTCGAATTCCCGTGACGACATTAATATAATTACTTTTTACTTGATGCTGACCGTTATCCATGGGCAGCGCAGTAATTTCGCAATTTTCTTGCCCATTAGTGGGCTGCCGTTTCCGCTCCTTGCGCCACGTCTCAGCCCACGTTCCTTCACCAGGAAGCTATATAAGGGGGAGAGTGGGGAATTTACTGTTTACCAGTTCCTCGCTTCTGCCACCGCCACCATTGTTGCCAACCTTGCGCACCTCTGAGCTCCTGCACAGCCCCCGTGCACAAGCCGTAGATGCACGTCAAGACTCTTGCGTAGAAGAACAAGATGGGCAAGAGCAACACTGCTAACTCCGCGACCAGTTGGGTGCCTTCTGACTTCAAGCAGAAGGATCTAGAGAAGGCCCAGGCTGACGGCCTCATCTCCGACGACGATCAGGTCGTCTTCCCTAGCACCGAGCGCATCCCCAAGCCCCCGTGCGGCTTTCGGGTGATGTTTTTTGCTTTTCTCTTACGCAGTCTTTCTCTCCCTGCCCACGAAGGATTCGTGGGCTTCTTTTCGTGTATGGTGTGCAGCTTCACCAGCTCACACCAAACTCAATTCTTCACATTGCTTGTTTTATCACCTTTTGTGAGTCGTTTCTGGGGATCGAACCCCATTTTCTTCTCTGGAAATTCCTCTTTCGGCTCCGCCCCAGTGTCGCTTTATCAAAGAAACCTGAATTGGGCGGAGCTGTTGTTTCTATCCGTGCTGAATCTCAGTACTTGGAGTTTTCCATGGCTGCCTCAGTGCAAGGTTGGAGGAAGAAATGGTTTTATATCAAAGACCGTAAGGTCTCTTCCTCTGACCAGTACGGCATTGCCCCTTTTGATGCCTCTAAAGAAGTGAAGAAATTGGCCTCGTGGGATTTGCCTCCCACGGAAGCTGAGATGGAGGAAATCAAACCACTTCTAGCCCGCATCCAGGCTCTGAAGAGTGGTAAAGGAGGTGCGCTTTCGGGTACTCAACTTATGGCGTTTTTCCTGCAACGTCGAGTTCAACCTCTTCAGCACCGTCTTTCCAAACTGTGGTCTTTTTTTGGCTTGGGAGATTCTTCTCGAGTATCTGACGATCTTCTAGAGAAGAAGGATCTCGACAAGCGGGTGAGAGCTCTTACTACTCTCACCAAAGACCATGAGATTGCGGATTTGGCCGCTAGATACTTCGACTCCGAGCACCCCTTGCCTGCGGTATGTTTGCTGTCTTTATTCGCCTTCTTTTATCTTATCATTGTTTTGCTTATAACTCTCGGCTTGTTTTCCTTTCAGGATCACTAATCCCTTGTTTCTCGCCCTCCTCTTCCAGAGGGAGGGGCCATTCAAGATGTGCCTGTTTCCGCTGCCTCCGAAGCCCCCGAGGCTGAGGACAGCCAAGATGAAGATGAAGGCGAAGATTCGTTGGAAAGGACCAGTTCGACTACGTCGCCTCCTCCTGCACTTTCCGAAGATCTTGGCATTAACAAGAAGAGGAAACATGTCGAGGAGCTTGCTTCTTCGAGTGCCTCTGCTCACAAGAATGTGGCCGAGGAGGCCTCTGCTCTGGAGGATGAGGAAGAACTTTTCGACTCCTTAGACTCGTGAGTTTTTTGCTGACTTGAATTTTTATTTTTACTTGCTTCTTTTCTTTTCACTTATGCGAAGTCTCTGCCTTTTTCTTTCCTTCGTAGTGACAACGAGAACCCGAAGAAAGATGCTGCCACTCTCCTTCTGTTGAAGCTATGGCCGTTGATGAACCTTCGTTGCAAGAAATTGCTTCGGTGGTTAAGTCTTCAAAAGCTCCTGTTAAGAAGGTTGTCTCTACTCGTGGTTCCAAGCGTTTGAAGAAGTCGACAGACGCTGGTGCTGCCCTCGAGACCCACCAGTCCACGAGCTCCTCCGACGATGTGCGTGTTGATCCTGGTATTTTTGCTTTTGTTCCTTGCGTGATCTCCATACTCACATGTTTTTCTGGACAGATCTTGATGAAGAAATTTGTCGCTTTGGGCACTGAATGTGTCGAATATTTGAAAGCTACTAGGGCTTCAGAGGGTAATCTTCTTTCCTATATTCTGCTTGTCTCAAGTGCCTTTCTTTGTTTCTTTATTTGACTTTCTTTTCCCTTCTTTGAACTGCAGACGCTTTGGCGGCAGCTAATGCTCGCATTTCGTCTCTGGAAGCTGAACTCGAAGCTTCCAGAAAAGCTTGGGATGCCGCCACTGCTGCACAAACCACTGCTGAGAAGTCCAGTAAATCAGCATTGGCTAGGGCAAAGAAAGCGGAGAAGGCCCTTTCTGACGCTAATAAGGAGCACATCCAGCGGGAGCAGGTCGTGACTGAACGGCTTAATAAAATGTCTGCTCTTGCTGGAGGTAAATATTATGCTTTTTCCCTTCTTTGTCGAGTTGCCCGCTCTTATGCTTGCTGATGTGTGCTTTTTCCTCTGTCTTTGTTTCCTTGGTTTTGTAGAACATACTGGGTGTCTTCGTCATCTTTGCAGCTAGACGATGATTCTCTTATGGCTGCAGTTAACTGTCTGGAGGCGAACTGGATTTCTGTCCAGGAGATCTTCGAGTTGGCTAGCCGT
Source organism: Dactylis glomerata (assembly GCA_007115705.1). Taxonomy (NCBI): domain Eukaryota; kingdom Viridiplantae; phylum Streptophyta; class Magnoliopsida; order Poales; family Poaceae; genus Dactylis; species Dactylis glomerata. The sequence goes on along the minus strand of QXEO01000533.1, from coordinate 3,575,348 downwards.
GTGCTCACGCGGATTTTCGTCGGGTTGTGGCCCAAGCAAAAAGCGGAGTGATACGTCTCCAACGTATCTATAATTTTTGATGCTCCATGCTTGTTTTTACACCATTTGCTTAGTGTTTCATTACACTTCGTGACACTTTTATGCATTTTCCGGAACTAACCTATTAACAAGTCGCCACAGTGCCAGTTCCCTGTTTCCTGCTGTTTTTGTGTTTTAGAAAAGTTACACAGGAAATATTCTCGGAATTGGACGAAACCAAAGCTAGTCGCCCAGAATTTCACCGAAGCTTCCAGAGAACCGAATAGGAGATGGAGTGGGGCCACGAGGGCCCCACACACCAGGGCGGCGTGGCCCAGGCCCTGGCCGTGCCCCCTATGTGTGAGACCACCTCGGTCCACTCTTGACAATGCCCCTTCGCCTATAAAGACCCCCCGATGGAAAAACCGAAACACCCGATCACTTTTCCAGAACACATCACGATCCGCCGCCGCCGTCGACCCGAAGATCGAAAGGGTCCAGAAGCTCTTCCCGGCACCCTGCCGGAGAGGGGAATCGCCACCGGAGGTCTTCTTCATCGCCATGCTTGCCTCCGGAGCGATGAGTGAGTAGTCTACCTTGGACTATGGGTCCATAGCAGTAGCTAGATGGTTGTCTTCTCTACCATGTGCTTCATGTTTAGATCTCATGAGTTGCCTTACATGATTGAGATCACCGTTATGTAATTCTACATGTTTGGTTTGTTGGGATCCGATGAATATTGGTGTTATGCTTGAGTTGATGTACTGAAATTTATCTTATGTTATCTCTATGTTGTTTATGATCTTGCATGCTCTCCGTTGTTAGTAGCTATCTTGGCCGAGTAGTTGCTAGTGACTCCAAGAGGGGGTATTTATGCTCGATAGTGGGTTCATGCATCTATTTAATCTGGGGGAGTGACAGAAACCTCTAAGGTTGTAGATGTGATATTGCTACTAGGGGGGAAACAACATTCATATGCTCGAGGGCATATGCTTTGTTTACATTACACACTTTGCTTAATGCAATTATCTATTGTTCGCAACTTAATACTTGTGGAGTTCTCACATTGATTAGCCACAAGTGGATTATTAGTCATAGATGCAGTTGGATGGCGGTCTATGTATCTTGTTGTAATGCCCAGAGTAAATCTCATAGTGATCCTCTCATCATATGCACATTGTCTTTATTCTATTAATTGCCCAACTGTAATTTGTTTACCCAGCATGTATTATTTTATCTTATGGAGAGACACCGCTAGTGAACTATGGACCCCGGTCCTATTTCCTTTATATTGCTATCACCTGTTTACTTTACTTGCACTGTTTACTTTACTCGCATACTATTACTATTTTCCACTCGATACGCTCATTCCTTTGTTTCAAGCAAACCGGTGAGATTGACAACCTCATCGTAAGTTGGGAGCAAAGTATTTGGTTGTGTTGTGTGCAGGTTCCGCGTTGCAGCTGGCAAAGCAAAGCTTGGACGAGGCGCCTTATAAATTGTCCGGAGCTGTCGCAAGCTAGCAAGCATCACCTTCAGTCATTTGGCTTCTTCCCCTTTGGATCGATAAACCTTGGTTTCTTACTGAGGGAAAACCTTGCTGCTATATTCATCATACCTTCCTCTTGGGGTTCCCAACTGGACGGTGAACATTAACCATACCGCAAGCATCAAGAATTTTTCTGGCGCCGTTGCCGGGGAGGAAAAAGAAGACTTCTGCGAGAGGAGTTTTTTGCATGCACATCCTTTACTTTGTTTTAAGTTTTGCTTTACTTGCATCGTTTTATCAAAAACCCAAAAAAATTAGAATCCTTTATAGTTATTTTTACTTGTCTGCTTTTAGTTTGCTAGAATGGCTACTCCTGAAAACACCAAGTTGTGTGACTTTACTAGCACGAATAATAGTGATTTTATCTGCACTCCTATTGCGCCACCTGCTCCTGCTGCAAATTTTTATGAGATTAAGCCTGCTTTGTTGAACCTTGTTATGAAAGAGCAATTTTCTGGTGCTAGTACTGATGATGTTGCAGCTCATCTCAACAATTTTGTTGAGCTATGTGAGATGCAGAAATATAAGGATGTTAAAAGTGATATTATTAAGCTTAAGTTATTTCCTTTTTCTTTGAGAGGAAAAGCTAAGGATTGGTTGTTGTCTTTGCCTAAAAATAGTATTGATTCATGGGCTAAGTGTAAGGATACTTTTATTGGTAGATACTATCCTCCTGCTAAGATTATAGCTTTGCGTAGCAATATTATGAAGTTTAGTTAGTTTGACAATGAACATGTTGCTCAAGCTTGGGAAAGAATGAAATCTATGATAAAGAATGGTCCCACTCATGGACTGACTACTTGGATGATTGTTCAAACTTTTTATGCAGGACTGAATTTTTCTTCAAGGAACCTACTTGATTCAGCTGCTGGAGGCACTTTTATGTCCCTTACCTTGGGCGCCGCAACAAAGCTTCTCGACAATATGATGGTAAATTACTCTGAATGGCACACCGAGAGAGCTCCACAAGGTAAGAAGGTAAATTCTGTTGAGGAAACCTCTTCCTTGAGTGATATGATTGATGTTATTATGCTTATGCTTTCTAATGATAGGACTCATGTAGATCCTAATAGTGTTCCTTTGGCCTCTTTGGTTGCTCAAGAAGAGCATGTTGATGTAAACTTCATTAGAAATAATAATTTCAACAACAATGCTTATAGGAACAATTTTGCTAGTAACAATTATAGGCCGTATCCTTCTACCAATGGTAATGGTTATGGTAACTCTTATGGTAATGCCTCCAACAACACTAGGGCCGCGCCCTCCGAGCTTGAGGTAATGCTCAAGGACTTCATCGGTAAGCTAAATGCTTTTAACAAGTCTGTTGAGGAAAAGTTAGGCAAAATTGATATTCTTGCTTCTAAAGTTGATAGCCTTGCTCATGATGTTGAACTTCTTAAATTAAAAGTGTTGCCTAATGATGTGAAAGATAACAATGTTTTTGCTACTGCTAATGCTATCCAAGTTAGAATTGATGAAAATGTTAGGATGCTAGCAGAATTGCATGCCAGGTGGGAAAGAGAAGATGAGATGGCTAGAGAGATGAAGGTATGTACCATTACTACCTCTAATGATGTTGCTCCTAATGCTAGCAATCCTCTTACTTTGATTGGTGTAGAGAAAACTCCCATTCCTTGTGTTAAAAAGCCTAAAACTGCCAAAACTTTTTTCAAAAGAGTGCTGAATTTTTTTGGAGTGTAGGAGATGATAGCTCTATTTCCTTTAATGATTTTGATGTTGATGGCTGCAATATATCTGAAGTTATTTTGTTCTTGCAAAAGCTTGCTTTGACTCCCAATGCTAGATCTTTAAATGTTGCTTTTACTAAGCATATTACCAATGCTCTCATGGAAATTAGGGATGAAAAGTTGAAGCAAAAAGCTTCTATTCCTAAGAAGTTAGAAGATGGTTGGGAACCCATCATTGATATGCATGTTAATGGTTTTGATTGCTATGCTTTATGTGATCTAGGTGCTAGTACTTATATTATGCCTAGAAAGATTTATGACATGCCTGATCTACCACCACTTGAAAAGTGTTATTATGATGTTCCTATTGTTGATGTTGCTAAGAAGAAACCTTTGGGAAGAATTAATGATGTTCTTATTGTGGTTAAAAATAACCTTGTTCCCGTTGATTTTCTTGTCATGGATGTTGAATGCAATGCTTCATGTCCTATTATTTTGGGAAGACCTTTTCTTCGAACTGTAGGTGCCATCATTGATATGAGGGAAGGCACCATCAAATATCAATTCCCACTCAAGAAAGGTATGGAACACTTCCCTAGGAAAAGAAAGAAATTACTTTTTGACTCTATTCTTAGAGCAAATTATGAGCTTGATGCTTCATCACTTGATGTTACTTGATTCGCAATTTTATGCGCCTAGCTCAAAGGCGTTAAAGAAAAGCACTCTTGGGAGATAACCCAATGTTTTTACATTCAGTTCTTTTTATTTTATTTGAGTCTTGGAAGTTATTACTACTGTAATGAACTCTCCTTATCCTTTTTCTTTCGTTTTTGTGCCAAGAGAAGCCTCTAATTTGAGCGAGGTAAGATTTGGGGATGTTGCTGTCCTGAAACAGTTTTCGGTGTTGCACCGTAAAAATTCGTGAAAATTCTCTGTATATCGTTTGGACCTGCAATTTCTTGTGCATATGCCCCAGGTTATATCCAAACTTTCATTAGTTGAACAATTTTTTATTTGAGCAACAGAAAACCCTCTAAAAATTCAACCTTTGTTAGCTGTTCTGTTTTGACATATTTCTGCCAATATTTGTGTTTGCCGCTTTATCGCTTTCTTTTTGAGTTCTTTTGATCACGGAACTTTTGGGGAAGTTGATACAGTAGTATATGCTTTATATGTGGTGGTTTTGAGTTGAAACCTGAAGCAAAAAGGGTTGATTCTATGTTATGCTTACACTAATGTTGCTAATAGATTTGTGTTTAGTTTTGTATGAAGGAAATTTTCAAGTGTAGGGATCGGAGAGTGATGAGATGAGTTGAAGAATGGACAAAAGCTCAAGCTTGGGGATGCCCATGCATCACCCCAAGAAATATCCAAGAAGTACAAGCGTCAAAGCTTGGGGATGCCCCCGAGGCACCCCTTCTTCATCGGCAAAAATCAGGTTACCTTTCAAGACACTATATTTTTATTGCTTCATGCATTATGCGTTTTTCTTGGAGCGTCAGTTGTTTTTAGTTTTTAGTTTAGTTTAGTTTTTTTTGCTGCAATAAATGGTTGGACCCCAACAAATTCCTTTTGGAGAAGTTGCCTTGCTTTTCATTTGCCAAGAACACTCCGTTTTTCACTCTATTCGTTTCAACGAGTGTTCTTCTTTTTCTAGAACTGCGTTTAGTTTTCGATTTTTGCCTTGATTTGTGTTCAGATCTTGTTATATCTTTTCATCAAGGTGTATTTTTGCCTCTGGTCCTTATTGGTTTTCATCAAAAGAGGTGTTTATAAAAAGTTTGAATGGTGTTGGAAAAGAGAAAAAGCTTTATGCAAAAAAGTGGTACAAGAAGGAGCTTGTGTAGACTGCGGCTTAGACTTTTGCATGTCGTGCTTGATGTCTTTTTGATAGTATGCTTAGTGGTTTTGCTGTAGCATGACTTGTCTCAAATAACTGAGATTGCTTAATGAGCCTTTGAAAACATCATGCGTTGTTTTTATCGTTTGGAAGCATTATTTTGGTTTTCTCCTTGATGCTTTATTTGGGTTGACTTGGCGCATGCTCACACATGTTAGACTCTTACAAAGTCGCCAATAGCCTCTATGATTATTTATTTTTTGACTTTTGATGCCATCTTATGCTTCTTTTAATGTCGCTTTGTCGCTATGCATGATTATGACCGTTATCGCTCTCTTAGTTGGTCGCTCCCAGTCTTTTGCTAGCCTTCATTTTGTACCGAGTATGAGCTCTACTCGTGCATCCAACTCCTAAAAACCAAGTTTGCCATTGTGTCCACCATACATACCTATTAGCAATTTGCTATTCCAAAGTACATTTGACTTGCTTTTATCTATTCTTCAAATTAAACTCTTACCAGTGTTCTGCGAAAATTGGTCAGTAAAGCTCTCACGAACCGGATGGCACACTTTATTTTTCTCGTTCTTAAAAATTTGACATTGTGGTCTCTTATGTTGAGTTGTTATGCTTACAAGTTGTAAGTTGGGAATTAGCCCATCCATGCCGTTATGGGGCAAGCTTTCAACATTGCACTTCTTATTTGAGTTGATATCGTGATCTTTTGTTTATGGATACTCACGGTGTGAAATGAATTGGGAATCTTGCAGGATCATGGAGTTTGTATATGTGTTAGAGAAACGCCTGGGCCGCCAATCTAAGCCATGCATAATTCATGGTGGAAATTTGCAGCATGCCCATAGTGGACATTCGACGACGCATCTCAAAATAAAAAGCTATACAAGTGGTAAATAAAAGAGATGTCAAGGTGTTCATTGTCTGCTTGTCCTGTCATTTTGATGTGGGCTTATTCCATGTCATCGGGCACGGAGGTACCCCGTTGGCGGTTCTCGATGATACGTATATACTTACAATGATAAGAGCTTGCTTGGGACTCTAAGTAAAGTAGCATGAGGTTTGGGTACTCATATTCACGGGACACGAGGTTTTCAACTTATGATTTGTTAAGCATATGCAGCATAAGTGTTCTCGCATTAACTTTAACCATTCAAGATGCTTATAATGGGGGCAATGAGAGCTCAAAGCCGGTAAGTACCATAATTTTTGAAGGTTTATAAAACTTGCAATCGCTGCTTCCCTCCGCGAAGGGCCTTTCTTTTATTTTTATGTTGAGTCACCACCTTCTACCTTTATGCACCATTAAGAGAGCATAGTTGTCATTCTGAGTATAATGTGCATTGTCCCAAAGTTTTCATTGATTGATTCATATTGTTGGTTTCACTTGTTCTTAAATTATTTGTATCTAGTCGCCCTCTTAAACTTGAAGGTGTCCTATGCATTTATGTTTTGCTCTCCATGAAGGACAAGCTGAAAACCATTTGTATGTTTTTCCTTATGATTTGAATACACGTTTGACTTTCATTGTTTCATTTTCATGATCTTTTGTTTGTGTTCATTTTCATGTTATAACATGGTTGCTAAGTTTCTTCTATCAAGATCATATCTTTCATGCCCATGTTTTAAGTTCTTTTGATCCCAGCGCACAACGCTTACATACATGATCAAGATTGTGTAGGTGCATGTCACCTCAAAAATTATTTCTTTCGTTATCACTTACCTACTCGAGGACGAGCATGAGTTAAGCTTGGGGATGCTGATACATCTCCAACGTATCTATAATTTTTGATGCTCCATGCTTGTTTTTACACTATTTGCTTAGTGTTTCGTTACACTTCGTGGCACTTTTATGCATTTTCCGAAACTAACCTATTAACAAGTCGCCACAATGCTAGTTCCCTGTTTTCTGCTGTTTTTTTGTTTTAGAAAAATTACACAGGAAATATTCTCGGAATTGGACGAAACCAAAGCCATTCGCCCAGAATTTCACCGAAGCTTCCAGGGAACCGAAGAGGAGACAGAGTGGGGCCATGAGGGCCCCACACACCAGGGCGGCGTGGCCTAGGCCCTGGCCGCGCCCCCTATGTGTGAGACCACCTCGGTCCACTCCTGACGATGCCCCTTCGCCTATAAAGACCCCCCGACGGGAAAAACCTAAACACCCGATCACTTTTCTAGAACACATCGCGATCCGCCGCCGCCGTCGACCCGAAGATCGGGAGGGTCCAGAAGCTCTTTCCCGCACCCTGCCAGAGAGGGGAATCGCCACCGGAGGTCTTCTTCATCGCCATGCTTGCCTTCGGAGCGATGAGTGAGTAGTCTACCTTGGACTATGGGTCCATAGCAGTAGCTAGATGGTTGTCTTCTCCACCATGTGCTTCATGTTTAGATCTCATGAGCTGCCTTACATGATTGAGATCACCGTTATGTAATTCTACATGTTTGGTTTGTTGGGATCCAATGAATATTGGTGTTATGCTTGAGTTGATGTACTGAAATTTATCTTATGTTATCTCTATGTTGTTTATGATCTTGCATGCTCTCCGTTGTTAGTAGCTATCTTGGCCGAGTAGTTGCTAGTGACTCCAAGAGGGGGTATTTATGCTCGATAGTGGGTTCATGCCTCTATTTAATCTGGGGGAGTGACAGAAACCTCTAAGGTTGTAGATGTGCTGTTGCTACTAGGGGGAAAACAACATTCATATGCTCGAGGGCATATGCTTTGTTTACATTACACACTTTGCTTAATGCAATTATCTGTTGTTCGCAACTTAATACTTATGGAGTTCTCGGATTGATTCGCCATAAGTGGATTATTAGTCATAGATGAAGTTGGATGGCGGTCTATGTATCTTGTTGTAATGCCCAGAGTAAATCTCATAGTGATCCTCTCATCATATGCACGTTGTCTTTATTCTATCAATTGCCCAACTGTAATTTGTTTACCCAGCATGTATTATTTTATCTTATGGAGAGACACCGCTAGTGAACTGTGGACCCCGGTCCTATTTCCTTTATATTGCTATCACTTGTTTACTTTACTCGCACTGTTTACTTTACTCGCATACTATTACTATTTTCCACTCGATACGCTCATTCCTTTGTTTCAAGCAAACCGGTGAGATTGACAACCTCATCGTAAGTTGGGAGCAAAGTATTTGGTTGTGTTGTGTGCAGATTCCGCGTTGCAGCTGGCAAAGCAAAGCTTGGACGAGGCGCCTTATAAATTGTCCGGAGCTGTCGCAAGCTAGCAAGCATCACCTTCAGTCGTTTGGCTTCTTCCCCTTTGGATCGATAAACCTTGGTTTCTTACTGAGGGAAAACCTTGCTGCTATATTCATCATACCTTCCTCTTGGGGTTCCCAACTGGACGATGAACATTAACCATACCGCAAGCATCACAGAGATGCCAGATAATGATTTGAAGAAACTTGCCAAGGCCTTTGACACCCCCGACGATCCTATTCTTCTTATGAAGGGCCGCTTCGTGAAGCGAGGTGCCGAGGGGGCCATTGCGCTTACTTACGCACATGGCGAGGATGTCAACTGGGAGAAGGTGAGCTCTTCCCGCGGTCGACCTCCTTTGGAGCTGCGGGTTTTCTTCGAGAAGGCGAAGAAGTACGCGCTAGGCATCGTATCAATAATTTCTCCTTCGGCGGCCTCTACGACCTCTGCTACGCCGGTTTCTTCGACTCCGGCGACAAGTGGATTCGTGCCTCCTCCCAATGCTGGTGCTACCTCTGCCACACCTACTTCTGCCACGGAGCATGATGCTGAGGTGGCGTAGACTTAGTCTTCCTTTTTAATCTTCATTTCCTTTGTTGTAGTAAACCTCCAGTTATATTTTGCCCAAGAACTAGTCAGGGGGCTTGTACTCATTGTAAATACTTTTCTTTTATGAAATGTCTGGCTTAAATTGGGTCTCTGAGATGTTATTTTCTTCTTTCTGCTTAGCTTCCAGCCTGTGCGTGCTGGTGGATCATCGGGTCGTGATCGGGCTTCACCTCCCGCCAATATGTTTGACTCTGGAGTTCCTTCGCCTCCTCATCCTTCGTGTCGGTGTTCTGAACACTTGTTGAGAATTTCGGACCTTGAAAGCCGTTTATCCTTGATGAAGCGCCAGGCACAGATGGCTATGGACAAGGCCAGCAAATCTTGCGGATTTATGAAACAGATATCCATACTCGAGGATAAGGTGTCAGGTCTGACGGCCAAAATTGTGCATCTTGAAGAATGTGACTCCTTCCTTGTTGGTATTGTGGAATCTGTCTGTGAGATGTTGCGATGTGAGGTTCCTTGCAATCTCCCTCTTTTCTTTTTTACTCTATTATTGGTGGCTAATGACTTCTCATTATCGTAGACACTTGCTTGGACTTTGTTGGTGAGACACGTCGAGTTTCTGAATGAATCGTGGCTCTCGAGAAATCATCGGAAGGAGTCGAAAGTTTGTGGTCTGATCCCCGGTGCCGTCGTGCTATTGTGCTTCTTCAAGATCGTGCTCAGCATATTGGAGAGGTTGTTGATGGTTGTCGAAGATCTTTGACTACCATGTATTCTGTCATGCTCCCTCGCAATCCTCTTCCTGGAAGCTTTCCGCAGCTACTCGACACTTTTAGATCTAGTCAGCGAATTCATCGACTGATAGAGCTCAACTTAGTGGCTGGCGCCAATTTTGCTCTTGGTTGGATACGTAAGTGGCATCCAAGGCTTAATTATAGTTCCATGTCACTAAGGGCGTGTTCGGAAACTCACCAGCTTCCAGCTTCTCTAAAATCCGTCGGGAAGCAGCGCCGAACACACAAACTCTGTGAAGCTCAATTTGAGAAGCTGGTTAAATTTGCTGTACAAACTGCGGAGCACCTATTCTGTAGATTCCCGAATCGGCAAACGACGGAGCACCTAGAAATTACGGAGGTTGTGCCACCGCCTAGTCAAAAAACGTTTCGCTAGCTATTCCCTCACCCACACAGACACCTTATCCCCTCGTCTCCCACATATCCCAAATCGATCCAGACCAGGCTAGCTCCAGCCCACCGCCGCCGGCAGACGCCGGCGAGCACGGAATCTCCGTCTATTCCCCGCACGCATCCGCTCTTGTCCGCCGCCGTGACGCCTGTATCTCCGCCCGCACGCCGTCAAAGTGAGCTGAATCATTAGATTTGTTAACTGAAAGTGTATGCAGATTAGTACTGTCAGCCAATCAATAGGGAAAAACGACCAGGCAGCGGCCAATGATCGACTTGGCTGAAAAAATCCACGCTGACCAAGCAGGCTAGCCCATCTAAAATGGAATGCAGCCCAACAGAACGCAGAGGAGCTGGCCGAATGTTTTGCGCTCCTCTTGGGAAGCTGGCGATCGTTTGGGAAGCAGAATCCAAGGATTTTCGGGAAGCTGGTGAGTTCCCGAACACGCCCTAAGTATGCCTCCAGGGGAAGCTAGGTTGCGAGTCCATATGGATGCTACTCTTCAACCAGCAAGGAGGCACATAGCTAGGTTACTTCAAGAGGATGTCGCGTTTTTCCACGAGCATCATTATTTAGATCCCTTGGGCGTAGATGATTCTGATCAGCCACAGCTGTGACACTTGTATGCTTTTGTGCGTAGAACGCGAGAGTTTTTGTTTTCTAACTCCTTTTGTCAGAAATTTTATTCTCAGAGCGTTTTACCTTTGTAGATTTCGGTGCGTTTTCCGCAATTTTTGCTTAAAGACGCGTAAACTCGAATAGGAGGAACTTTTGTCTTTATTTATACTTAAAATGTTAGATACATAGGGTGCCCCAAGAGATCCGACCAGTGACCTGTGTTCTGGATCTAGAGGGCATTGCCCTGGAATAACTCGTGGCTTTTACAGCCTTATTTTTCTACTCTACTTTTTGTTCGTCTTGTCACCTATGTCGCCTGAGTCTTCTCTTCTTCTCCTGTAGGTTTCTCTTGTTCTGACGGCTGTACCCGTGGTTTTTTCACTTCTGGCTCTGCTAGGTGTCCTTCGAGTTGCTGTATAACTCCTGTAGTCACAGTTTTTGCTTTGTAGTTGGGTTCTCTGTAGCTTACCATCATGCCGAAATTTTGGGCCATCTTGTGAAATTCCTTGTCGGATAGATCTGATAGCTCAAAGCTTCCTTTGACTGTAATAATTCTATTGGGTCCTGGCATTTTTAGTACCAGGTATGTGTAGTGAGGTACTGCCATGAATCGCGAAAACGCGGGTCGCTCGAGAATCGCATGGTATTGTGATGGCCAGTCCATGACTTCAAAGTCGAGTTTCTCTCTTCTATAGTTTTGCCTATTTCCGAAGCAAACGTTGAGTGCTATTCGACCAAGTGGATAATTAGCGCTTCCTGGGACTATTCCGTGAAAGGAACAGTCAGTTGGTTTCAGGAATTCCAATGAGATGTGCATTGCTCGTAGGGTTTTTGCATATATAAGATTTATGCCACTTCCTGCATCCATGAATACCCTGTCAACATCGTATGTCCCAATTTGGGCTTTGAGTACCAAAGGCGCATTTCCTAGCCGAGGTAATATTATTGGGTGATCATCTCTGCTGAATTCTATGGGTTGCTCTGACCAGTGTAGATATTCCGTTGTTGCTGGGGGTGAAGTTATTGCGAGGTTAACTTGTCGAGTTATGCTTTTCTCCTCTTTGTTCGACTTGGGCACCGGCTGTATCATTGCTTGAAAGAGCATTTCCCGCCTAATTGATTTTGGCGTTTGTTAACAATACATTATCTATTAATGTGGTGATTATGCTTTGCAGGATTTTATTATATTCTTGCACAAGATATTGGGTTTCCTATATTATACTTGAGAATTAATATTGCCCAAAGGAAATTCTTGAGGAAATGGTTCAAATATGCTCTGGGAGATGATTTCTATGAAGTTTGGCCAGGAAGGCCGGCTTTAGCCGGTCCCCAGACCGGCTATAGCCGGACTGCCCTGTTTCGGAAGAAGCTCTGCGCCTCTGGCGTAACCCGGCTATTTGTCCGGCTATTTCCGGCAGGGCCGGATTTTTCAGACCGACTATAGCCGGTGTGGAGGCCGGCTTTAGCCGGTGTGACCGGATTTAGCCGGACTTAACTTTGGCTTTAGCCGGACTTTCCTGGCTGGCAACGGTCTGATTTGGGGGGGGGGTATAAATACCCCCCACCTTCTTCCCCAATGAGCTGCTCGTCCCAAGAAGAAGAACACCATTATTTTGAGCCACCAAATCATCTAGATCTCCTCCCTCAACCCACCAAAGCTCTTGATCTTTGGAGAATCGAAGGAGAAGACCATCATCTACATCCTCACCGAAGTGATTTGATTTCCCCTCTCATTTGCTTGAGGGCCCTTGTGTCTTGGGTTCCCTTGTGTCCCAAGACCTTGTTTGTGTATTTGATATCTTGCTACTTGTTGTTTGACAGCATTGTGTTGTGCTTGGGAGCCTCCAATTCGGTTGTGGATGCGTGCCCCAAGATTGTAAAGGCCAGTTCCGCCTTGAGGAATCCCTTAGTGGAAAGTGAGCTAGGCCTTTGTGGCGGAAGCTTGCACCAGAGAATAGGGTGAGCCTTTGTGGCGTTGGTTAGGCCTTTGTGGCAACCACACCCCTCCAACGTAGACGTACTTCCCCTAAAAAGGAAGGAACTACGGGAATTACTTCCGTGTCTCCGTGTGCTCCACCCTCGGTTACCTCTATCCTTTATTGCCTTTATATATTGTATCTTGCTTAGCTTGTTTGTTGTCATATAGGTAAATTCACCTTAGTTGCATATCTAGAGAATTTACCTTTTGTGTCAAGCCTAAATTGAAAAAGTATTAAAATTTGAGTAGCACCTATTCACCCCCCTCTAGGTGCCCATACGATCCGTTCAATTGGTATCAGAGCCTCGGCTCTTATTTCGGGCTTAACCGCCTAAGAGTATGGATCCACCACCAAAGGAGGGCTCGGAGGGCTCGGGTCAAGTTTCCATGGGTGAGTTCAAATCCTTGGAATCATCCATGGCCTCCATGACATCTCAAATAAGTGAGTTGCGTGAAATGATGGCGCAACTCATGCAAGCTAAAACTGCTAATGCTTCTCCACCTCCGGAAAAACCCGCTACTCCGCAAGTGGAGAATGTGGGGATAGATGAGGAGGGTGCCGACAAAAATGGCGATGCTAAGTCTTCCACCAAGGGCGACGGGAAAGGTGAATACCCGCATTGGTATTCACCTGACCCGCCGGTTCCTCATCCTCATATTAACCATAGAGGTGATCCGCCTAAGCTTGATGCATTAAACTTTGGTCAATGGCAATATCAAATGATCTCTCATATGCGCAGTTCTTGCATTGAGCTTTGGAGGATTGTTGAAGAAGGATTCAAGGCCGTGGATCCCACCAACATGACAAGAAGAGAGACGGTCAATAGTCAACTCAATGCAACCGCTCTCCACATGATTCAAGTCGCCGTTGGGCCCAAGGACTTGCCTCACATCCAACACTTCTCCACCGCCAAAGAAGCTTGGGAAGGTCTCTCCGATGTTTTCGTTGGCAATGAGAGCATGAAGAAAACAAGATATATTGCCTTCTCAAATCAAGCGGAGGGATTCTTCATGATGGATGGTGAGGATCATCAAGAGATGTATAGAAGACTCAAGGCTATTGCTACCACCTTCAAGAACCTCGGTGCTCACCATATTGATGATGAGTGGATCAAGATGAAGTACATTCTTGCTCTCACTCCATATGAGCCCGCGGATGTGAAGAGTGTTCAAGGAAAGCACAACTTCAATGAGATGACCTCCAATCAAGTGATGCAAGAGATTCAAGCCTACAAGGTTTCCGCACAAAATGCGGAAGATGCTCGTGCTCGTGCCATAGGAATACAAAGAAGCTCCAATCTTGCATTAAAGACTAGTGTGGTTGAGAAAGAGGTTCCTCTTCAAGCTAGCATTGAAGCAAGGCTAGAGATGTGTCCCGAGGACATAAGACATGAGTACAATGAGCACATGGCCTTCTATGGAAAAACTTTTTGGGTTGATCCACACAAGGCTAAAGAAGACAATCAAAGAAGAAGCAAGTCAAGTGGCTATCAAAGGAATGACAACAATGGTCAAAGGGTGAGGATCTGCTACAATTGCAATGATAGATTCCACTTTGTTGCCGAGTGCCCTTATGAGAAGAGAGAAGACCATGGTGGAAAGCTCATCCTCAAAAGCAAGACCAAGTCACCATCCAAGAAGCCATTTGTGAAGAAGGGTGGACCAAACAAGAAACAACCAAAATTTGTGTTCTTGACTCAAGAAGAGTACTCCGCAAGTGAGAGTGATGAAGAAGAAACCACAACTAGTGAGATGGCCGCAATGGCAACCACCTCCACTTCCTCCACATCACTCTTTGAATCCCCCAATGAGGACTCTCTTCTCAAGAACGTCAAGTGCCTTATGGCCAAGTCTTCCGAGGACTATGCTTCCGGTGGATCAAAATGGGTGCTTGATAGTGGATGCACAAGTCATATGACCGGAAGCAAGGAGATTATGACGGAGATGAGGCCTAATGACAACAATATAACCGTCACTTATGGAGACATGTCACAATCCGAGGTATTGGGTCTTGGCAAGGTGGTGGTCGCACCGGATATTTCCCTTGTGGACGTCATGCTTGTTGAGACCCTAGGTTACAATTTACTTTCAGTTCGTGCACTTGGTAAGATGGGCTTTGCCATCTTCATTGATAATGAAATTGTGGTACTCTTGTGGAGCAAGTCTCTAAAGGTCGCTTTCGTTGGGCACATTGAAAACAACTTGTATGTGGTGGACTTCTCGGGGAAGACCACTACAAGTGCAATGTGTTTATTTGGAAAGGCCGATGTGGGTTGGCTTTGGCATCGCCGACTAGCCCATGTCAATATGAGAACTTTGCAAAGCCTTCACAAGGGTGGCCACATACTCGGACTAAAAGAGAATGTTTCTTTTGCCAAAGATCGTGTTTGCAGGGCTTGCGTTCTAGGAAAAATGCATGATTCTCCCCACCCAAGCAAGACTATCATTTCTTCCAAGAGGATCTTGGAGCTCCTTCATGTGGATCTGTTTGGTCCTCCCTCTCATGCAAGTCTTGGTGGGAAGAAATATTGTTTGGTGATTGTTGATGACTATTCAAGATATACTTGGGTCTACTTCTTCAAGCATAAGAGTGAGACTCAACAAACCGTCATCGACTTTGCCAAGGAAGTTGAACGTCAACATGGGCAAACTATTTTGGCAATTAGAAGTGACAATGGCTCGGAGTTCAAGAACTACACCTTAAATGGATTTCTTAGTGATGAGGGGATTCGTCATCAATATTCCGCTGCATACACCCCTCAACAAAATGGTGTAGCCGAAAGGAAGAACCGGACTCTTATGGATATGGCTAGGTCCATGTTGGCGGAGTTTAAGTCTCCATACAACTTTTGGGCCGAAGCTATCTCTACGGCTTGTCACTCTTCAAATCGGCTCTTCCTCCGCAAAGGCCTAAACAAGACTCCATATGAAATACTCACCGGAAGCAAGCCCAACATCTCCTACTACCGGGTTTTCGGGTGTAAGTGTTTCTTTCAAAGAAAATGAGTTCGTTTAGGTAAATTTGATCCGAAAGCAATAGAAGGTATTTTTGTTGGTTATGGTGTCGAATCCCACACTTATAGAGTCTTCAACAAGTCCACCGGACGTGTTGAAGAATCTTGTAGTGTGGTATTCGAAGAAAATGACGTCTCCCAAGGGGGGCGAGATGTTGTTTCTTGTGATGTAGATGATGAAATACCTCGAGAAGCCATAGGAAGAATGGGCGTGGGATTTTTCTGCCCCATTGAGGGACACCTTGTGGCGGACCGAGAAGGACTATGCTCTACTCAAGTGGAGCCTTCATCTTCACAAGCTCAACAAGCCTCTCCCAAGGAAGCAACTAATGCACCAACCGAAGAACAAGACAAGGACCTTCATGAAGAAGAAGGGGCACCACCATCCTCTCCGGTTATCTCAACCGCCCCCAATTCTTCACAAGACCAAGATCAACCTACTCATGAAGATAATGATGATCAAGGTCAATTTAATGGTCAAGACGGGGACCAAAATGATCAAGATGATCAAGTGACTCCTCCAAGGTCTAATGAGGAGATCGAAGCCCGTCGCAAGAAAAGAGTTGAAAGGGATTTGGAGCTTAAAGGTCATACCCTTGAGAGGGTTATTGGAGATTTAAGAAGCAAAGTGTCAACCCGGCGTCAATTGGCACAATTTAGCTCTCATCATGCTTATATCTCCATGGTTGAACCCAAGAAAGTATTTGAAGCTCTTGAAGATCCGGATTGGTTGGATGCTATGCATGAAGAACTCAACAACTTCAAGCGCAATAATGTATGGGTGTTAGTGGAGAAGCCAAAGGAGTGCCGCAATGTGATTGGCACAAAGTGGATATTCAAGAACAAGCAAGATGAGCATGGAATTGTTGTGAGGAACAAGGCTAGATTGGTTGCTCAAGGTTTCTCTCAATTGGAAGGAATTGACTTTGGAGAAACTTATGCTCCCGTGGCTCGCCTTGAGTCCATCCGTATCCTTCTTGCATATGCCACTCATCATAACTTTAAGTTGCAACAAATGGATGTTAAAAGTGATTTTCTAAATGGTCCATTGAAAGAGGAAGTGTATGTTAAGCAACCCCCGGGGTTTGAGGATCTCAACTTTCCAAACCATGTCTACAAACTCCATAAGGCACTCTATGGCCTTAAACAAGCCCCACGTGCGTGGTATGAGCACCTTAGGGAGTTGTTGTTAGACCGTGGGTTTGAAGTTGGGCAAATCGATCCCACTCTTTTTACTAAGAGGGTAAATGGGGAGCTTTTCGTATGCCAACTATATGTTGATGATATTATCTTTGGCTCTACTAACAAAGCTTTTAATGATGAATTTGCTAAGCTTATGACCGATAGGTTCGAGATGTCTATGATGGGCGAAATGAAGTTCTTTCTTGGTTTTGAAATCAAGCAATTGAAAGAAGGGACTTTCATTAATCAAGCCAAATATGTCCAAGACATGCTCAAGAGATTCAAGATGAAGGAGCTAAATGGGGCCGCCACACCAATGGCCACAAAATGTCATCTTGAACTTGATCCCAATGGTAAAGATGTGGATCAAAAGGTATACCGTTCTATGATCGGTTCTTTGCTTTACCTTTGCGCATCTAGACCCGATATTGTGTTGAGTGTAGGTGTGTGTGCAAGGTATCAAGCCGCTCCTAAAGAAAGCCACCTTATGGCGGTTAAGAGAATCTTTCGATATTTGGTTCATACCCCCAACTTATGGGCTTTGGTATCCCAAAGGCTCGGATTTCTCTCTTTGTGGCTTCACGGATTCGGATTGGGCCGGTGACAAGGATGATAGGAAATCAACCTCCGGAGCTTGCCAATTTCTTGGTAGGTCTTTGGTGTGTTGGTCTTCTAAGAAGCAAAATTGTATATCTATCTCCACCGCCGAAGCCGAATACATTGCCGCCGCAAGTGGATGCACTCAATTATTGTGGATGAGGCAAACTTTAAAGGAATATGGTGTCAATTGTGACAAAGTGCCTCTTTTATGTGATAATGACAGTGCTATCAAGATAGCCTATAATCCGGTGCAACATTCAAGAACCAAGCATATTGAGATTCGGAATCATTTTATTAGAGATCATGTTGCCCGTGGTGATATTGAGCTTGCATATGTGAGCACCAAGGATCAACTTGCCGATATATTCACGAAGCCCCTTGATGAAGCAAGATTTGGATATTTGAGGAATGAGCTAAATATCATTGATTCAAGGAGTGTGGCTTGAGCATCTTGCAAATACACCTATTTTTCAATACTTGTTTGGTTTAGGTGTGGGCATGGAGATAGGGGGAGTGCGGTCCTAATCAATTGGGCTATCCCTCCCCCCATAATGCCGATAGTAACAAAATTGTTCTCTTTCTATCATTTGTTGTGGATATACCAAACGGGTATACCAATGACGTAGTCTCATACCGGCAAACCAGGGTGGCCCATGGAGGTGGTATGGCGGATAGCCAACCGGGCGGCCTAGTTGCTGGTGCCATGGCAGATTACTGGACGCATTCATGCCATGGCAGATTCCCAGACAGCAGGAGCTTATGGCAGATTCCACGCTGCCATGCCATGGCAGATTCCCAGACGGTAGGAGCTTATGGCAGATTCCACGTTGCCATGCCATGGTGGATTACTGGACGCAGGAGCTTATGGCGGATCCGGAGACAGGCCCATGGCGGACCACCGAAGACAGGCCCATGGCAGGTTGCCTTGTAGTACACGCATAGGACTTAGTCTAGGACTCCATATTGTATCCGCCCCGGAACCACCGTGATGCCCACGCCAGGCGCCTTTATAAGCCGGCGTGGAGGAGCCCTTGAGGCCATAGCGACTTAGCCATGAGATAGCTAGAATAGCTAAGACATAGCAGATCGCATCGCGACCAGCACAACCATTGTAACCTGTACACATTGTGCCATTATAGTGAGTTGTAGCAGGATGTAGCGATCCTCCACCGCGGGGACGTGAACCTGGGTAATCCCTGTCTATCACCGTCCTGGGCACCAGATCGCCTATCCCCTCTTTCTATCGCCTTGAGGTACCCCTCATGGCATACGTGTCGTAAGAACCACGACAGTTGGCACCCACCGTGGGGCCAGGGCGTCTGGAATCGATCCGGGCGGATTTCTCACCGCCTTCGATGGCGATTGCTTTCATCTGCAACACCGGCGGAAACTTCATTACCGCCAAGGTTGGGTAATCGGGAGATCGACGTAACAGCCCTCACACTGGCGGATTGTCCTGATCCCTTGTGTTCGAGGCGGCGCCGATCTTATCTGATTGTCGATCTGCCATCCGCTCGGCGTCGCTGGCTTCGCCGCCGCCATGGATAACCCTACTTCGTCATGGCTGGCTTTGCCGCCATTACGGACTACTTTTGCTATCGTGGCCGGTTACAGCTCCGCGACAACCGCATTATCGCTATCCCGGACTACGTCACCTTATATCATCGCTGGCTAGTATAACTTTGCCGCCGGTAAGTTTATCGTCGCTGGCTGCAATTTTGAGTCTGATGTGAACAGTACCGCCATCTATGCAAAGATCCAATCGAGCATGTTACATAGTATCAGCCCATGGTGACATAAGTTCCTGGTCAACGACTCTGTTGGGACCGGCTCAAGTCCCCGCCATGCGCGGTCGATCTTGTAGTCCGATGCACAACTTGTTGCGGTCAACAGGTTTATTGCCATGCAAGCTCGATCATATCTGATTGAAGACGGGTGTAGTCCGGCAAACATAGCGGCGATCTACGTTCCAACTGCAAGGACGCGGGATGATTTTATAGCAGAATACCGCGCAGCCATATCCGCCATCCCTGGTGGCGAAGCCAACAGCATCGTAGATGAAAGAGCAACGTCGATCGGGTCATCGCTTGCATGCCGGATTGCTTCGACGCTACCTCCCAATCAGGCACAGGTTTCAAAGCAAATGAATCAACCACGTGACCTTGTCTCAAGCAAGTAGTACTTCTCAACATGAAGATGTATAGCGGGTGCAGTCTAGCAGACATGGCGGCCGACAGCCCAATAAAATTGGAAATCCACGCAAGAACTGCAAGGAATCGAGACAGTTTCCGCCGATTACCGCGCAGCTATTTCCGCCATCATAGCTAGCTACGCTTCTGCCAGGGTGTCGGAGCCGACTACGCGGCTGAGTATGGCTTTATGTCCGCCATCGCCAGCGTAGATTATTTCGGCCCCACCACAACAATAAATCCGCCATGTATCAACACATGCATGGCGTCGCTGGCTTTGCCGCCGCCATGGATTATTTCTACTTCGTCACGGACGGCTTCACCTCCTGTGCAGACAATTTTGTTTCCGCCATCATCAACTTCGTCGCTGCTACGGATTGCTCTCCGCCATAGCCGGCTTTGCCGCCATCGCGGACTACTTCGTCGCGACCCACATCGACTTCGTTTAAACAGCTAAGTCCCTATTTATTTTTAATATTTAATATTTGTTTATGATCATGAGATAAAGCATTTGGTTCACTCATATTTTGAGTCTTTTACCGCTTTCGTTTTGATCATAACTTTTCCACGATTTGCCTTGCGCTCGTGAGTAAAATTTTGACTGGCTTGCCTCTAAAGGCGCTGGTATCATGCAAAAATCCGCCATCCGGCGTTAGCTTAAGTTTTCTGGCCTACACGTTTTTTGATGTTTTATATGTGGATTCCCGAGTAGTGACATTTTGGCACTTTAAAGCCGCCATCCGTTTCCAAGGTTTTGGACGGCTGCTATTAAGCGCTATCGCCTTGGCGGATTGTTCGTGCAAAAGCTTGCCATCTCACGAAAAGTCAAGCATATAAACCGGAAGAACGGATAAACCAGCACTTGCTAAAATCATATCATATGCACATGAACTGTTCAAGATAGTCGAGTTTTTTCCGCCTTGACAGTTTTATGTTGTTCAACTGCTGCATAGTTTCAGCTTTAAAACATCTGTTCAATGGCCGTGTTTTACCCGCCTTGCATTTGTTCGTTGGACACAAGAACGATTTAATACAATTATGTTTTGTTTTCATGTCACAGGTACATATGATGCTTGGACGCTTTGCTGGTGCCCGATCTGAGGTGTTTTCGAGCCACTCAGCTCAAATACCCGGGGGCTACCGTCGATGGCAGCCCAAATCTGCCATGCAGCGGCCGCCTTTGATGGCAGCCCAAATCTGCCATGCAGCGGCCACCATCGATAGCAGCCCAAATCTGCCATGCAGCGGCCACCGTCGATAGCGGCCCAAATCTGCCATGCAGCGGCCACTGTCGACAGTAGCTAAAATCTGCCATGGAGCGGACACCTTTGATGGCAGCTAAAATCTGCCATGGAGCGGTCACCTTCGATGGCAGCTGAAATCTGCCATGGAGCGGACGCCTTGGAGCAGCCCGCCATGGAGCAGACCACCTTGAGTCCGCCATGGAGAGGCCACCTCAGAGCAGTCCGCCATGGAGAAGGATGCCTTGGGACCGCCATGGAGTAGGTTGCCTTGATGTCACCTTGGAGTTGGCCGCCTTGGAGCTGGCTGCCCGGGGGCTGTGACCATAGTATGTTGATCTGATAACTGGTGTTCTCTTAGAGCATTGCGCCGGATAAAAATCCGCCATAACGCTCGGGGGCTACTCATCGCATTTTAACTACGTAGTTCTCTTAGAGCCCTATGCCGGATAGAAATCCGCCATAACGCTCGGGGGCTACAGCTAGCAAAAAATCCTAAGTCTTCTGAGAGCACCGTTAGAAAAATTGCATAGCGGTGCTCGGGGGCTACAGGCTAAATATTCTAAGTAGTTTCTCTAAGAGCACCCTGATGGATTCTCTATGAGAACCCGCCATGGCGCTCGGGGGCTACACATGGTGTAAAATCATCGAAGTTCAAAAATAGAAGCAGTGCGATAATTTTGCGCTCACTGTTTGGTAAACCTCGAGGCAACATCTTATACTGGAAGGAACGTTCCTTGAGCTCGGAAAAAATACTAGTTATCCGCCTTGGATTCGTTCGCAGTAGCATACCAGCATGTATCTGGAGAATTGCCCTGCAAGTATGAGACGTCACTGGTCTGCCTAAAGTTCTAGGCGGATAAAATTTATTCTTTGGGAGCTCTACGAGATCTTTCACGCGACTATCTTGAAGACGAAGATAAAAAGCCCATCAAGCATTGAAGACAGAAGGGAAGATCTCAAAGAACTCCGGGGGCTACTGTTGTGGATATACCAAACGGGTATACCAATGACGTAGTCTCATACCGGCAAACTAGGGTGGCCCATGGAGGTGGTATGGCGGATAGCCAACCGGGCGGCCTAGTTGCTGGTGCCATGGCAGATTACTAGACGCATTCATGCCATGGCAAATTCCCAGACAGCAGGAGCTTATGGCAGATTCCACGCTGCCATGCCATGGCAGATTCCCAGACGGCAGGAGCTTATGGCAGATTCCACGCTGCCATGCCATGGTGGATTACTGGACACAGGAGCTTATGGCGGATCCGGAGACAGGCCCATGGCGGACCACCGAAGACAGGCCCATGGCAGGTTGCCTTGTAGTACACGCATAGGACTTAGTCTAGGACTCCATATTGTATCCGCCCCGGAACCACCGTGATGCCCACGCCAGGCGCCTTTATAAGCCGGCGTGGAGGAGCCCTTGAGGCCATAGCGACTTAGCCATGAGATAGCTAGAATAGCTAAGACATAGCAGATCGCATCGCGACCAGCACAACCATTGTAACCTGTACACATTGTGCCATTATAGTGAGTTGTAGCAGGATGTAGCGATCCTCCACCGCGGGGACGTGAACCTGGGTAATCCCTGTCTATCACCGTCCCGGGCACCAGATCGCCTATCCCCTCTTTCTATCGCCTTGAGGTACCCCTCATGGCATACATGTCGTAAGAACCACAACATCATTCTTGTGATAAATGAGTTTCAATGACGAGTATTGGTTATGGACCCAAGATACATCTTCGCGGTCCAATGCCATAACACTCATACATGGTGGCCTCGGCCACCGACCTCTTCTTTTCGAAGAGTTGACTCCTTGCAAATTCTATTTGAGGTTATTGAACTTTTTCGTCATTGTCTCTATCCTTGAAATGGGAAGGCACTTGCATTGGTTTTTCCAAAGATTTCTTGTGTTTGCAATGACAAGTGCCGAGAACCACTCCATGCATGTTTTCTATCCTAAGACCACTTATCTAAAGCCAAAGCATCCTCTCTTGCATGCCCAGAATTTCCTGAAATCAAAGTCATCAGTTTTGTGTCATCTTGACCGGCTATAGCCGGTCCTTCACCGGAAATAGCCGGGGTGCGGCTTTAGCCGGCCCACCCGGCTATAGCCGGCCTGGGGTTTTCGAGCCCAACTCATACGGCTGTGGGGGTGAGGGTTTCCTCAGTTACCCCCACGCCTATCTTCCTCCACTCGAGCCCCTCCTCCCCTTGTGTCGCCGCCGCCGTCAATCACCTCCCATCCGGCCGCCGGTGCCCTCTCATCGGCCGACCATCTACTCCGGCGCCCTCCCCCATGGATCAGGGTACTCTCCTCTAACTTCTCCTCTCTTTCTCTCCCTAGGTCTCCCTAGGGTTAGGATTGATTGCTTATTGGTACCTTGTTGTTCATCTGGGAGACTTTGGATTCGTGATTCCTCCTGCATTGCATAGATTGAAAACACTTGACTAGTTTTGGTGGCCTACTCCTGAGATTTCGTTTTTGCTCATCTGGTCCGGCTAAAGCCGGTGTCAGACCGGCTATTGCCGGCCTGACCGGCTAAAGCCGGCCTGAGTCCGGAAATAGCCGGTGTAGATCACCAAGTACTGTCCTGTTTTTTCCTTTTGTGCTATTGCTCCTTGATCCTCTGGCATGCATGCTTATCCTATATGCTTTCTACCTATGTGCTGTTTGCAGGTGGTTCTCGACCCAAGCGGTCTCGCTATGTTGATCCTTCTCTTGCCCGCCGTCAAGAACATCACGATGCACGTATGACCGCTGCTATGAAGAAGAAGCGGTTGGAAGAACGGAAGAAGAAATCTCTGTTTGCTAACATTGGTGATCTCAAGAAGTTGTCCAAGCAAGAGTACCGTGAGTTCCGTGAACAGAAGTTCTATGCCTTGCCTAGGGACATCGACAGTGGTTCCTTCTACCGATCAGAGCATCAGAGGATCTATGAGCAGGTGTATGAGACTATGAGCACAAAGGTTTGCCCCATGAAGTTCACCAACATTGCATCGTTGTCCAGGGATGAGTACTTTGCTGATGCTTTCTGGGTCACTCAGAAGTTGGGTTTGCACAAGTTGATGGTCTTCAGACAAGACTATAATCCTCGTTTGATCCAGCAGTTCTTTGCCACTTTGGAGTTTGACACTAGGGATGAGGTTGGTTTCACTTGGATGTCAGGTGAAGTGAGGAAGAGCTCTACCATCTCTCGCTTCGGGCAGCTCTTGGGCTATAGGTTTGATGGCATTCATCGACCTAGAGGTGCCCGTTTGCATCTTGACACCACAGAGTACAACAAGAGGAAGATCCAGTGTCTCTATGGTCCCAGGGGCAGAGCGGGAGAGACTGCAAATCTCCTTCCCCTCTATGATATTCTGCTTCGGATGTTTCGTGCCAACATTGCTCCAAGTGGGGGCAACAATGATTCTATCAGAGGTGGTCTTGTACATTTACTCCACCATGCCCGTCTTGTCTTCGAGGCCGGAAGGGAGTGTGAAGGGATGGAGCTCGATGTGATGTACTTCATCTTCATGGAGATGAAGATTGCTATGCTTGATAGGAAGATCCCTCCTTATGCTCCATTTATCATGAGGCTCATCATTGACAGAGGCATTGAAGGAGACTTTGAGATTGAGCAAGATTTTCTAGATGAAGAGTTGGAAGTGCACAAGCCCAACAAGCTCTACAAGAAGACCGCTCATTTGGTGTCTAGCACCTCAAGTGCTTTTCCCTCTTCGAGTGATGTGTTGGGTGGCAACCGCTATGCTAGTGGTTCTAGAAGGAAGAATGCGGATCCACCAAGTGGTGGAATGGGTCAAGAGATGAAGAAGCTCAAGTAGTGGCAAAGGGCTTTGTTTTGCATGAACAATGATGTGCGTCAAACTCAATACAAGAACTATGTGGACCGCAAGCACATTCACAAGAAGCAAAGGGATTTGGATGCTCGTTTGAGGGCTGTGGAGAAGGGCAAAGGTGCTAGCCATGAAGAGGAGTCCCAAGAGCAAGATCTATCCAAGGACACTTTTTCTTTTGGCAAGTGGAATGAGGGCTCATCTTTTGATTGGAAGGAGCTAGCCGAAGTCACATCCAAGGGCAAGGAAGCCATTGATGAAGAAGATGAAGAAGGAGATGGAGATGATGATGAAGAGGAAGAAGATGATGACCAAGAAGATGATGAGGATGATGAGGACTTTGATGACGTTGAGGAGTGATCTCGTGTTGTTGTCTCCCTTTTTGGCGTCTTGATGCCAAAGGGGGAGAATGTCCCATTTGCATGTGTTCCATTTGGATTTGTGTTGGTTTTCCATTTGGATTTGGTTGGGTCACAAGCTCTTATCATGTGCTTGCTCGCTTGTGTCCCATGGTTGAACTCTAGTTGGATTATCATCTACTATCATGTGTTGAACTATGTGCTCTTATCATGTGTAGTAGTCTTGATGATTATCCTAATTGATCCTACTTGCTATATATCTTGTCATATTATATGCTTGTTAATTATGTGCTATTGAATTATTATATATCTTGTGCACATTTGGATCACATTATAAAATATAGGGGGAGTTCTTATTGTTGATGTGCCTTTGTATTCAAATACAAAATTCAAAATAAGGCACATAGCAAGGGGGAGCTCCGTCCATATTTTATATTGCTTGAAACATGCAAAATTATGTATTGTCATCAAACACCAAAAAGGGGGAGATTGAAAGAGCATTTCCCGCCTAATTGATTTTGGCGTTTGTTAACAATACATTATCTATTAATGTGGTGATTATGCTTTGCAGGATTTTATTATATTCTTGCACAAGATATTGGGTTTCCTATATTATACTTGAGAATTAATATTGCCCAAAGGAAATTCTTGAGGAAATGGTTCAAATATGCTCTGGGAGATGATTTCTATGAAGTTTGGCCAGGAAGGCCAGCTTTAGCCGGTCCCCAGACCGGCTATAGCCGGACTGCCCTGTTTCGGAAGAAGCTCTGCGCCTCTGGCGTAACCCGGCTATTTGTCTGGCTATTTCCGGCAGGGCCGGATTTTTCAGACCGGCTATAGCCGGTGTGGAGGCCGGCTTTAGCCGGTGTGACCGGCTTTAGCCGGACTTAACTCCGGCTTTAGCCGGACTTTCCTGGCTGGCAACGGTCTGATTTTGGGGGGGGGTATAAATACCCCCCACCTTCTTCCCCAATGAGCTGCTCGTCCCAAGAAGAAGAACACCATTATTTTGAGCCACCAAATCATCTAGATCTCCTCCCTCAACCCACCAAAGCTCTTGATCTTTGGAGAATCGAAGGAGAAGACCATCATCTACATCCTCACCGAAGCGATTTGATTTCCCCTCTCATTTGCTTGAGGGCCCTTGTGTCTTGGGTTCCCTTGTGTCCCAAGACCTTGTTTGTGTATTTGATATCTTGCTACTTGTTGTTTGACAGCATTGTGTTGTGCTTGGGAGCCTCCAATTCGGTTGTGGATGCGTGCCCCAAGATTGTAAAGGCCGGTTCCGCCTTGAGGAATCCCTTAGTGGAAAGTGAGCTAGGCCTTTGTGGCGGAAGCTTGCACCGGAGAATAGGGTGAGCCTTTGTGGCGTTGGTTAGGCCTTTGTGGCAACCACACCCCTCCAACGTAGACGTACTTCCCCTAAAAAGGAAGGAACTACGGGAATTACTTCCGTGTCTCCGTGTGCTCCACCCTCGGTTACCTCTATCCTTTATTGCCTTTATATATTGTATCTTGCTTAGCTTGTTTGTTGTCATATAGGTAAATTCACCTTAGTTGCATATCTAGAGAATTTACCTTTTGTGTCAAGCCTAAATTGAAAAAGTATTAAAATTTGAGTAGCACCTATTCACCCCCCCCTCTAGGTGCCCATACGATCCGTTCATTGCTGTGATGTGCCCTTTAGATGGAACATATCCTTTGTCATCGTCGCGTCCCTGGTTCAGCTTATCTTGACCCTTAGGAACTCCATTGTTTCCTTGTTGATTTGCAGGTGCGTTGCTTGTGTTTCCTTCGTATCCCTGCTGTTTTGCTTCGGCTTGCTTGTTTAGCGCTGCTTGCTGTAGTTTCAAGAATGTTGTGCAATCTTTCATCGCGTGTCTGGATATTCATTTCCCATCAAAAAATGTGGAGTGTATATGACATGGTTCGTTTAGCATATCCTCTGGCGATGGGTTGTACTCTCTAGACTCTCTTGTCTGAAACTTTTTGTAGTCTTCTTTTCCGTAGCTACGATATCCCGAGCTTTTACGGTCGTTCCCTTGGTAGCTATTATCCTTGTACCCTGTGGCTACTTGGCTGCGAGAGCCATAGTTATCGTAATTGCGGGATCTCCTCCTTTGGCCTCCATATCTGTTTCCTCTATCATCCTCTGGCGATCATGTCCATTTGTTGTTGCACGCATCTTCTCCATCTGCAAATCTATTTGCTATATCCATTAAATTTGATACTGTTTTCGGGTTGATTCTGCCCATTTCTTCGACTAGGTCTCCTCGCCTTAACCCAACTATGAATGCATCTATTGCTCTTTCGTCTGAAACTTCAACTGCCGAATTTTTGATGATGCTCCATCTTTGGATATATGCCCTTAATGTCTCACCGCGTTGATGTACGCAGGCTTTGACTTGTTCTATGGACGCTGGCCGCTTATATGTCGACTTGAACTTGCTCGTAAATTGTTTTGTGAGCTCCTCCCAGCTTCCGATTGTTTCTTTTCCTAGTTTGCTCAACCATGACCTTGCTGCACCGGTGAGGTGTAGTTGTAAACTTTGCATTGCTGTTTCCCTGGTTCCTCCCAGTAATTTTACTGCTTGTAGGTAATCTGAAAGCCATGACTGTGGCTCCTGAGATCCATCATACTTTTGTTGATCATGGGGTAGTTTGAAACCTTTGGGTACTGATACGTCTCCAACGTATCCATAATTTTTTATGCTCCATGCTTGTTTTTACACCATTTGTTTAGTGTTTCGTTACACTTCGTGGCATTTTTATGCATTTTCCGGAACTAACCTATTAACGAGATGCCAAAGTGCCAGTTCCCTGTTTTCTGCTGTTTTTGTGTTTCAGAAAAGTTACACAGGAAATATTCTCGGAATTGGACGAAACCAAAGCCAGTCGTCCAGATATTTCACGGAGCTTCCAGAACACCGAAGAGGAGACGGAGCCGGACCAGAGGGCGGCCACACTACCAGGGGGCGCGGCCCACCCCTGGCCCACGCTGGCCTGTGGTGTGGGCCCCCTGGTCCACTTCTAACGCTGCCTCTTCGCCTATAAAGATCCCCGACGGGAAAACCTAAAGACCCGATCACTTTTCCAGAACACATCGCGATCCGCCGCCGCCGTCGACCCGAAGATCGGGAGGGTCCAGAAGCTCTTCCCGGCACCCTGCCGGAGAGGGCAATCGCCACCGGAGGTCTTCTTCATCGCCATGCTTGCCTCCGGCGCGATGAGTGAGTAGTCTACCTTGGACTATGGGTCCATAGCAGTAGCTAGTTGGTTGTCTTCTCCACCATGTGCTTCATGTTTAGATCTCGTGAGCTGCCTTACATGATCGAGATCACCGTTATGTAATTCTACATGTTGTGTTTGTTGGGATCCGATGAATATTGGTGTTATGATTAAGTTGATGTACTGAAATTTATCTTATGTTATCTCTATGTTGTTTATGATCTTGCATGCTCTCCGTTGTTAGTAGCTATCTTGGCCGAGTAGTTGCTAGTGACTCCAAGAGGGGGTATTTATGCTCGATAGTGGGTTCATGCCTCTATTTAATCTGGGGGAGTGACAGAAACCTCTAAGGTTGTAGATGTGCTGTTTCTACTAGGGGGAAAACAACATTCATATGCTCGAGGGCATATGCTTTGTTTACATTATACACTTTGCTTAATGCAATTATCTGTTGTTCGCAACTTAATACTACTGGGTGTTCGGATTGATATCCCCGGGAGTGGATTATTAGTCATAGATGCAGTTGGATGGCGGTCTATGTATCTTGTTGTAATGCCCAGAGTAAATCTCATAGTGATCCTCTCGACATATCACGTTGTCTTTATTCTATCAATTGCCCAACTATAATTTGTTTACCCAGCATGTGTTATTTTATCTTATGGAGAGACACCACTAGTGAACTGTGGACCCCGGTCCTATTTCCTTTATATTGCTATCACCTGTTTACTTTACTCGCATACTATTATTATTTTCCACTCGATACGCTCATTCCTTTGTTTACAGCAAACCGGTGAGATTGACAACCTCATCGTAAGTTGGGAGCAAAGTATTTGGTTGTGTTGTGTGCAGGTTCCACGTTGCTACTAGTTGAAGACGCGCTAACTCGTTTTATCGTAAACGACGCTCTTGTTGGAGTGTCACTAGACTAGCAAGCATCACCTTCAGTCGTATTGGCTTCTTCCTCTCCTGATCGACAAACCTTGGTTTCTTACTGAGGGAAAACCTTGCTTCTATATTCATCATACCTTCCTCTTGGGGTTCCCAACTGGACGGTGAAAAACTATCAACACTGTACCGCATCAAGCTCTTTTCTGGCGCCGTTGCTGGGGAGGAAAAAGAAGACTTCTGCAAGTGGAGTTTCGCACGCACATCCTTTACTTTGTTTTAAGTTTTGCTTTACTTTATTTTTACTTGCATCATTTTATCAAAAACCCAAAAAAATTAGTTTCCTTTATAGTTGTTATTTCTTTACTTTAGTTCATTATATTGTTCGCTAAGTACATTTTGGAGGACCTCTCAGTTGGTAGTGGTTCGATTATTGGAAAAAGTAACATTGAGGAGTTCTTCAATCACATTAGTATGCATAAAGATGTTGAGGAAAAATCTTTGGCTGAGCTTGCTCCTAGTTATGAAGTTGCTTCTGCTTATTTGATTTACATGTTAGATGCTAGGTTTGCTAGCCTTAATCCTTTTATGCAATACATGTTTCTTAAGCTTCATGATATTGAGGATCCCGAAAAGAAAGCTTTTATCCTTGAAACTTTGCGCATAGAATTTAGAGATGTTGCCATTGAGGCTAGGGAAGTTTTTAAGAAATTTAATAAGCTTGGCTCGCCTATTGAAGTTGTAGGTACACCCAATGAAGATTCTTGAATGCCAATACCTTGTAAATTTGTAGGAATTCATGATGCCTTGGAAAATAATTTTAGTTGGATTTATCCTGAAAATCTTTTTGATGAAAGTAGTGTACCAAGGCGTGACTACAAGGGGTACTCAAAAAATCATTTGGACAGAATTCATTTATTTGTTCCTACAATTAATCTTAATGATTCACTTGATATTACTTGATTCGCACTTTCTGCGCCTAGCTCAAAGGCGTTAAAGAAAAGCACTCTTGGGAGATAACCCAATGTTTTTACTTTCAGTTCTTTTTATTTTATTTGAGTCTTGGAAGTTATTAGTACTGTAATAACCTCTCCTTATCCTTTTTATTTCGTTTTTGTGCCAAGAGAAGCCTCTAATTTGAGTGAGGTAAGATTTGGGGATGTTGCTGTCCTGAAACAGTTTTCGGTGCTGCACCATAAAAATTCGTGAAAATTCTCTGTATATCTTTTGGTCCTGCGATTTCTTGTGCATATGCCCCAGGTTATATCCAAACTTTCATTAGTTGAACACTTTTTTATTTGAGCAACAAAAAACCCTCTAAAAATTCGACCTTTGTCAGCTATTCTGTTTTGACATATTTCTGCCAATATTTGTGTTTGCCGCTTTATCGCTTTCTTTTTGAGTTCTTTTGATCACGGAACTTTTGGGGAAGTTGCTACAGTAGTATATGCTTTATATGTGGTAGTTTTGAGTTGAAACCTGAAGCAAAAAGGGTTGATTCAATATTATGCTTACACTAATGTTGCTAATAGATTTGTGTTTAGTTTTGTATGAAGGAAGTTTTCAAGTGTAGGGATTGGAGAATGATGAGATGAGTTGAAGAATGGACAAAAGTTCAAGCTTGCGGATGCCCATGTCACCCCAAGAAATATCCAAGAAGTACAACCGTCAAAGCTTGGGGATGCCCCCGAGGCACCCCTTCTTCATCGGCAAAAATCAGGTCACCTTTCAACACACTATATTTTTATTGCTTCATGCATTATGTGTTTTTCTTGGAGCGTCAGTTGTTTTTAGTTTTCAGTTTGTTTAGTTTTGTTTGCTGTAAATGGTTGGACCCCAACAAATTCCTTTTGGAGAAGTTGCCTTGTTTTTCATTTGCCAAGAACACTCCGTTTTTCATTCTTATAATTTCAACGAGTGTTCTTCTTTTTCTAGAACTGCGTTTAGCTTTCGTTTTTCACCTTGATTTGTGTTCAGATCTTGTTATATCTTTTCATCAAGGTGTATTTTTTGCCTCTGGTCCATATTGGTTTTGATCAAAAGAGTTGGTTATAAAAAGTTCGAATGTGTTGGAAAAGAGAAAAATCTTTATGCAAAAAAGTGGTACAAGAAGGAGCTTGTGTAGACTGCGGCCTAGGCTTTTGCATGTCGTGCTTGATGTCTTTTTGATAGTATGCTTAGTGGTTTTGCTGTAGCATGACTTGTCTCAAATGACTGAGATTGCTTAATAAGCCTTTGAAAAAATCATGCGTTGTTTTAATTATTTGGAAGCATTATTTTGGTTTTCTCCTTTGATGCTTTATTTGGATTTACTTGGCGCATGCTCACACATGTTAGACTCATACAAAGTCGCCATTGCCTCTATGATCATTTAGTTTTTGACTTTTGATGCCATCTTATGCTTCTTTTAATGTCGCTTTATCGCTATGCATGATTATGGCCGTTATTGCTCTCTTAGTTGGTCGCTCCCAGTCTTTTGCTAGCCTTCATTTTGTACTGAGTATGAGCTCTACTCGTGCATCCAACTCTTACAAACCAAGTTTGCCATTGTGTCCACTATAAATTCCTATGCATGGTATTTGTAAGCCATTCCAAAGTAAATTTTCATATGCTACCTTTCAAAACCTTCAACTACTTCTCGTTTTGTGCCACTGTTTTTAGCTCATGGGGATGTAGTGGTCGGAATTGCTATCTTCCATATTAAATTAAGTACCTCTCAACTAGGCAGCTTCATCTGCTCGTCATTAATTTTGCATGAGAGCTGGTCAGACCATTGCAATCTAATTCTAAAAAGAAAAAAAGTCACTCCTCCATGGTATGTGAATGTTGGTGGGCACCCGATGTAATCGGTTAGCCATGGTTTGAGAAAGGAAAAAAGGTGGGGAGGAGTGCCAAAGCTTTATAAAAGAGCACCAATGTGCCAAATTTTCAAAGAACTCGGAACCGCTCTCACTTGTTTATTATGGAAGATAGTAAGACCCCATTGCTAGTCTTTGACATGAAACAACCACCTCTCAAAACCCAATTTTTGTCTCTGTTTTACAAATAAAAAGCTCTAGAACATGTTTAATCACTGCTTCCCTCCGTGAAGGGCCTTTCTTTTACTTTTATGTTGAGTCTCCACCTTCTACCTTTATGCACCGTTAAGAGAGCATAGTTGTCATTCTGAGTATAATGTGCATTGTCCCAAAGTTTTCATTGATTGATTCATATTGTTGGTTTCACTTGTTCTTAAATTACTTGTATCTAGTCGCCCTCTTAAACTTGAAGGTGTCCTATGCATTTATGTTTTGCTCTTTCATGAAGGACAAGCTGAAAACCATTTGTATGTTTTTCCTTATAATTTGAACACACGTTTGACTTTCATTGTTTCATTTTCATGATCTTTTGTTTGTGTTCATTTTCATGTTATAACATGGTTGCTAAGTTTCTTCTATCAAGATTATATCTTTCATGCCCATATTTTAAGTTCTTTTGATCCCAGCACACAACGCTTACATAGATGATCAAGATTATGTAGGTGCATGTCACCTAAAAAATTATTTCTTTTGTTATCACTTACCTACTCGAGGACGAGCCGAAGTTAAGCTTGGGGATGCTGATACGTCTCCAACGTATCTATAATTTTTGATGCTCCATGCTTGTTTTTACACCATTTGTTTAGTGTTTCATTACACTTCGTGGCATTTTTATGCATTTTTTGGAACTAACCTATTAACGAGATGCCACAGTGCCAGTTCCCTGTTTTCTGCTGTTTTTGTGTTTCAGAAAAGTTACACAGGAAATATTCTCGGAATTGGACGAAACCAAAGCCAGTCGTCCAGATATTTCACGGAGCTTCCAGAACACCGAAGAGGAGACGGAGCCGGACCAGAGGGCGGCCACACCACCAGGGGGCGCGGCCCACCCCTGGCCCGCACCGGCCTATGGTGTGGGCCCCCTGGTCCACTTCTGACGCCGCCTCTTTGCCTATAAAGACCCCCCAACGGGAAAAACCTAAAGACCCGATCACTTTTCCAGAACACATCACAATCCACCGCCGCCGTCGACCCGAAGATCGGGAGGGTCCAAAAGCTCTTCCCGACACCCTGCCGGAGAGGGGAATCACCACCGGAGGTCTTCTTCATCGTCATGCTTGCCTCCGGTGCGATGAGTGAGTAGTCTACCTTGGACTATGGGTCCTTAGCAGTAGCTAGTTGGTTGTCTTCTCCACCATGTGCTTCATGTTTAGATCTCATGAGCTGCCTTACAAGATCGAGATCACCGTTATGTAATTCTACATGTTGTGTTTGTTGGGATCCGATGAATATTGGTGTTATGATTGAGTTGATGTACTGAAATTTATCTTATGTTATCTCTATGTTGTTTATGATCTTGCATGCTCTCCGTTGTTAGTAGCTATCTTGGCCGAGTAGTTGCTAGTGACTCCAAGAGGGGGTATTTATGCTCGATAGTGGATTCATGCCTCTATTTAATCTGGGGGAGTGACAGAAACCTCTAAGGTTGTAGATGTGCTGTTGCTACTAGGGGAAAACAACATTCATATGCTCGAGGGCATATGCTTTGTTTACATTACACACTTTGCTTAATGCAATTATCTATTGTTCGCAACTTAATACTTGTGGAGTTCTCGGATTGATTCGCCACAAGTGGATTATTAGTCATAGATGCAGTTGGATGGCGGTCTATGTATCTTGTTGTAATGCCCAGAGTAAATCTCATAGTGATCATCTCGACATATCACGTTGTCTTTATTCTATCAATTGCCCAACTGTAATTTGTTTACCCAGCATGTGTTATTTTATCTTATAGAGAGACACCACTAGTGAACTATGGACCCCGGTCCTATTTCCTTTATATTGCTATCACCTGTTTACTTTACTCGCATACTATTACTATTTTCCACTCGATACGCTCATTCCTTTGTTTACAGCAAACCGGTGAGATTGACAACCTCATCGTAAGTTGGGAGCAAAGTATTTGGTTGTGTTGTGTGCAGGTTCCACGTTGCTACTAGTTGAAGATGCACTAACTCGTTTTATCATAAACGGCGCCCTTGTTGGAGTGTCACTAGACTAGCAAGCATCACCTTCAGTCGTATTGGCTTCTTCCTCTCCTGATCGACAAACCTTGGTTTCTTACTGAGGGAAAACCTTGCTGCTATATTCATCATACCTTCCTCTTGGGGTTCCCAATTGGACGGTGAAAAACTATCAACACCGTACCGCATCAGGTACTGGCATGATGCGAACCCTATGGGTAAAGCACGGCGCTCCCATCTCTTTTTCGTCATCTTCATAGTCATATGCTTTGTTGGGGGTTCTAGATCGTCGGGTTCCTTTATACTTTGGACTATTGTGCTGCCCTGGTGATGGTGTTCTAGATCATCGACTTCCGCTTCTGTGCCGAGGACTGTTGTGACGGCGTGGTGATCTTGGCTTGTGGGTTCCTTTGTTGCGGTATGCCTCCTCTTCTTTTGCTGATAATTTGTTGCCTACCATCTTCAATCCATTTAGTGCTGCCCGGTGCATATGTTCCCTTGGGTCTCCTGGATTTGGTCGCGTTGTATGTAGGTATGCTTGAGCTGCCACCAATGCTGCTTCGGGTGTCTTTGGTATAATGTTCCCTTGCTCGTCGACTGATAAGAAAGACGAGTCGAGGTTTTTGGAGAGACTTTGCCTATCTGAATATTCGAGGTTCTCGTACATTGATCCGTGCCGACGATGTCTTTTGCCGTTTGTGTATGATGCGTCGCTACGTGCTCTGCGAGCAGCGTCGCTTGCTGCAATGGCTGAGTCTTTTCTCTTCTGTATTTCAATTCTTTCTTTTGCTAGTAGCTTTGACTGCTGTCTTAGGGCATAGTGGTACCCCAAAAGCATATTTTTGCTAGCATTATTTGGTATTGGCGTGCAGTGCTCCATAGCTGTTTTGATTGTCCTCCACTCATCGACTGATAGTTGAACTTTTCCCGGTTTGCCAGGGAGTCTGCAGTTTCTCCTTCTGCTAGGTGGTTTGCCCCCCTGTTTATGTTTGCTGGGTTGAGCACTGGATTGTTGTTTTCGTCGAGCTCCTGTCCTCTGTAATAGCGAGTACTTGGTACCGATTATCGAACTTATTATCGAAGCTTGAGAAGATTAAATTTTCATCCTCATGAAGCTCTAACCCTGTCTTCCAGGTGTCCATTGATTTATCTGAAGTATCGTCATGGCTAATCATCAGATCTTCAAGTTGTACTTCTAAGTCGAAGTTTCCCATGGTTTTGTCGCCTTCTGTGAATTTTCTTTTTTCTGTTTCTATTTCCATGAAGCTGACCAGCAAATTTACTTCGCTAGAAGAGCCTTCTGATGATTCTGACATTGTTTCTGCCTTGGACTTGCTTGCCGACGGACCCGGTTTCACCGGATCTGAAAGGCGAATCGAACCTAGTGATCCGACGCGAAAGTTTAGGCTTCCGATCGTCAAATCCATATCTTGATCCATGCTCTCGAATACTTGCGTGAAACTTGACTGGTGAGGTTGAAAATCGACGGTTCCGAAGGGTATCTGGATTTCGTCGACTTCTGGACTGCAGTTGGCTAAAAGCAAAAAAGCCGTCGAATTCATGATTCCAACGCCCAGAGTCCCCACGGTCGGCGCCAATTGACGAGGGTTAACTCGAGAAATGTCCTAGATGAAGGACTTAGGATCGGGGAGATAAGGCGTCGGATGAACTCGAAGGTAAAATCAGTCAAATAAGGTGTCTATCGAAAGTAAACGTGGGTGTAAACCTGGCTTGCTTTCAATCTGTCCCTTACCGTCCCCTCCTGGCCCCTATATATAGGTGGCTAGGTCTCAGGGATCGGGAGGGATCCGATACAGATTACAATATCGACATACGATATGAACTCGTATTTGGACTAATGTTACAATTGGGCCTAGCTTAACGGGCCTCAGGGGTACTCAACTGTCGGGCTCTATTATCTATACCCTTGTCAGAGATGCTGTTTTAGTTACGAAGATGAATGTGTTTGCTTGTAATATTTGTTGAATGATACACTCTTAATTTTCTGAGAGATTGATTTAAACTTGGAATCAATTTTTTATATTGAAATCAGCATTATGGGTGATATTGGTTTTTTGGTGTGATATATTATTTCAATTTTCAGTAATTTTTTAATGTCAATTTGCATGTGTTAATATGCTGTCGAATTTTCGCTTGCAATGGGAAATGATGCACACCCAAAAGTTTGAGTAATAGGGGAAGTATGTGCATTTGCCGAGTTTGATCAACATAAAGCTTCAGGTCAATGTGCATTTTCTGTCTTAGATTTTGAATCAGCCAAGGTGTTTCAATGTGCATTTGTTTTGCTCATGTAAAATGATGCACAACTTCAAGCTTTTGCCTCTGATTCTGAATCAGCAAAGGTGTTTCATTGTAAAAAAATGCAATGCAAAATGATTCACAACCTTTAGGTCTCATTTGTTCATGTACAATCTCTTAATAGTGAGATGTATGGACATGTTCTTGTAAGGTTCCAATGTGTGTCCAAAGTTATCTTTACAAGTTTCAAAAAAGAGTGCTACGTATGACTCAATTAATGGTGTACTCCTATAGCATGTACATCACAACTTTCAGATTTCAGATTATTATTAACATTCAAACTTGACACCGTTACAACACAATGTCATACAAACACCGTCACAATCCTGCAAGCACATGAACAATTCCAACTAAATAAGCTACTAGTCAGCACAAGTACATAATCAAGCTTCTACTTTTCTCCTAATGTGTCACTTCAGACACTTCTTTTGGTCACTTCTTCAGGAAAGGCAATGGGTTGGGTACTTGGGTCGGACGAGATTGACCAAGTCACTTTTTTAGTCACTTCTTTCAGTGCAAGCAGCTGAGCCTTCATCCCAAAATATTAAAAATTTGCCAAAGGGGCATTCTGGTCATTCCACACATATTTTTGGAGTTTCAGAAATTAGTAAAGCGAGAAATAGGGCAACTTATCAAGGAGTCAACCTAATGTGTGGCAAATTATCAAAGCCCAAATGATATGTAGCAAGTAATCAAGTTCCAATGTAAAAGATGGCAAATATTTTTTAGAATTTTTTTAGTGTTTTTTTAAACAAAGGCATGGCAAGTTATCAAATCTCCCATATCTGCGGTGCCCTATGTATACCAAATTCTTCCACCATGGTCTATGGTTCACTAGATTGTCTCACTGCAGAAGCAACGGCCACTGGACCGTGTTCCCTGTCTTCTCTTCTTTTCATCATTTTCAGCAGGGTATGATACCGTGCTAGTATGATATCTTCATGCACCTTAGTGAGTTATCTGTTAATATGTTTATTTTATTCATTCTGTCTCTCTATGTGGGGTTAAAAAAGCTCATGCTAGAACTATAAAAGAAGTTCATGTTAGATTACATTGATGGAGATTGCTAAAAACTCAGTTGATGCATATTGCTGTGATTTATTTATTTGAGGATCAGTGTGGCCTGCAATTGTTTTCTAATTCATAACAGGGATATTTTCCTAATATTTTAAGTTTTTTTTTACATTATAGCTTTTCCAGAGAGCTGTAGCCTTTGAACTGTACTAATATAGAAAGGATTCAAAGGAGCCAGGTTAGTGCTTACTGTGGTTTGTTTTATTTGTGCAAACTTCATTGACGAGATTGGGTGGTGTATTTATGTTTGTTGTTTTTTTGGCTCTAGGTCACTACATGAACTGCGAACCACACAGGTGGCATCCTCTTTGATCAGTAATCATCATGTCAATCTCTGTTGGTGTAGCTAAAGCATAAATTTGGTTGTAGCTTTATCCATTGGTGCAAAACCAGCAACGATGAAAGCATTAGGATCAGTTCATTGAAAAATATGTTTTTCTAAATTTATTTATCAGCTATCTTTCACGATCTACAAACACAACTGTGGCTCATATCACCTCAAAAAAAACTTAATTACTAGCTATGTTCTTTGTATACCGGTGTGATTCAGCCACCAAAAGTGCGGATTCCTTACAGGTATCTCGAGCCACTGCTGCTGTGAGGAGCTATTGGCGGTGCTGTTACATCAGACAAGGCTTCATACCAGCATGTAAGGTGACACATTCTTATTCCCATTTCCTTTTAGCAGTATGCTTTAGAAAGAAGACAGTGCAGCTTTGCCTAGGAGGATCAAGTGATCATCAAATGTCCCTTCAAGTAAAACATGCTTGCCCCAATTTGATTTTTCAAACTGAATTTCCAAGATATCTCCTTTATTTTGTAGGGCGTGTTCGGAAACATGCTGGCTTCCCAAAAATCCCGACTTCCAGCTTCTCAGAGCCTCGCCAGCTTCCCGATCGGAGCAGATAACGTTCGGCAAACTCTGCGTCCTTCAGCTGGGCTGGGATCCATTTCAGCAGGCCTATTTGTTTGCTAGTTGTGGCCGGCCTGCTCCTTTGCTAGCTTTGATCGGCCTGTTTTGTATCTACTTTATCAATCCCTAGTTCAATGCCCGTGCGTTGCTACGGAGTTAAAGTTCTTTGACATGTAAGCCTAACACATTTAAAATTTGGAAATCTTAAAATACAAACATGTGTTGGCGCGGATACCAACATAATTATGTAATTCCTTGGACTTGTGTACTTATCAATCATATTACAATTAATTATACTTCTGGCCAGAAAAGAAAATAGAAACTTGAATCCATATTTCTCTAAGCATTACAATATGACTCTTAAAATTAGATTTACAACAATAACATTGGCAAATGGTAATATACATTGCAATTGAAGTAGTTTTTTAGTGTAACACTATTCTCTCACTCAAATCTTCCCATCTCTATGCATTGGAGAAAGTCCGGTAACTACCCTAAATGATTTCACTTAACAAAGTCTCAGTTCTCGCAATGGAGACTGCATCCTTTCATTATGCTATTGCAGGAGCTGATCTCAAGAGGAGCAGTCCCGAGCCAAGCAACTTGTACATCTCCTTGTTCTGTTCAGAGCACACATACACACGTTATTTACGTGGGTTTATTCATAAGTAAAAATGTATTATCAGGCGAGAACATAAATTATCATGAGGAAGAATACAATAGTTATCATTGGAAAAGGCTTCAGGCGAGAACATAAATTATCCAACGCTTACAAGGGGCGAGAGGTTTTTAGATTAAAAAATCTAAAAGTTTGTAAGCACTGCGTCCAACACTCACTCAACAGTCAACAAGATTGATGTCCATGCAAAGTAATTTTTTTCATACATCTTGAAGGTGTTGGTACTGATTCATTACTAAGCCGATGTCGTAACCAAATTTGACAGACACAGATTGCAGATATTCATAGATGGATGGAAGCTATTAACGTCTCATCTTAGAAAAGGAAGATACATGTGCCCAGCTTGTCAATCTTACCTTGCATTGGATACGCTAATATTAAAAACACAAGATATGTATCATGGCATTCATTCAAACACTCATTGTAATAGTCAAGATGAAGTGGGATCAAGATATTAGCCATCGAGCAACTGTGGAGAACGCACCTGACGAATGGAAATCGAGTTGAACAGGGTGTTCGGCGACAGAGGCGGTGACGAAATCGACAACTATGAGGTTCCAAGGATCAAATAAAGTCTTGAAGTAGGCTCAGTCCATTAGGTGCTGCATCACCCGCTATCGATGGTTTCCCAACAGGTGGCTGGCAGAGGAACCCTGTCGTGCTTCAGGGCAGGGAGGCGGGCAGGGCAGCTGCAAGTACAATATCTTCCATGGTCACTTTAGTAAGTTCCTCACTAACCTCCAGACAGGGCCGAGCCAGCAAAATTTGGGGCCCCGTGCGAAGCTCTAAAATAAGGCCCTATTTTACTAATCTTTTTAAACTATTAAATAATTACAAATACAAAAAACAATTAAACAATTTGAAGGAACACAAGATCGTCAGTTATTGAAGTATTAACAAACCAACGTTTTTCAGTGATCGCCATGCGCTGGATTGCCTACTTCTCGCCTTCTCGGCTTCTTGGCAACGCTAGCAATAGGCTTCATGCTCCCTAACCGCAATGGCCCTGAGCCCCTAACTGATCAGGGCGTCGACCAAATCGGGGGCATGGCCGCTGCAGCGTCTACTGGTCCTGGTAGGGTTGATTTGAGCTTACAAGATTGCGATGTGGAATTTTTTCATGTGGCAATTTTTCCAAATGAACCACTCGATCGAGTGTGGACATGCTACATAGCGCATGTTTTTTTACAACGTACAAACGTGTGATGTGCACGCTGTGCTGACAAGTTGTAAATGGGCCTTCCGTAATCACTTAAGCCCACTAATAGTAATAAGACCGTTTCTTCCTTTCTTCTTTCTCGAGAGCTTAACTGTTCGACTAACATGGAGTTCTCGTCAATGGTGATGACCCTTCGATAGGAACCAGAGGGCCTGAACAGGGTACCCTGCTCCGCGCCTGGAGAAACCAGAGAGTGCTGCAAACCCTAAGACTTATACAAAAATTTGGGGCCCCCAAATTTTGGGGCCCTGTGCGGGCAGCACCGATGGCACACCTGCTGGCCCGGCCCTGCCTCCAGAAGGGCTTTCCTGATAAGAGAAGGTTAGCAATCGGTTAATAGCACGTTTTCTAAATTCTGAATCATTTCCTTGTTTCAAATCCAAAACTCCAAGGTCATTCTTGGTTCTAGCAACAAATACAAACTTCATGGCTGCTGTGCGTCCTCTTTGACATCATTTCCCAGTGTCACATCGTTTCCTCTATGGAGCATGGTGCTCTTGACAGGGGTATTACACATGACAAAATGCTATGACATAATAATGACAGGGGTATATCAATGTGGAGTTAGGAATCAGCCAAAGTGGTATCATACCTGCGCCAGAGGTTGGTAATTTGTGTTGAAATGCATAATAACTTGCAATTGACCGTGACTGGAATGTGAACTTCAATTGAGCATTCAGTTTCGTCCTGCACATCAATACATACAGCCCAAATTAATCTTATGCTCAATAATTTGGCATGGGATTTTAAATACTAATGTATTACTATTCTCACCATGTTCAACTACACAGTATATACGAGTCGATCTCCTCTGTTACGACCGGATTCTGATGGCTCCCGGTGTAGGAATTCCCGTGCCGTGCCTCCAACCGGCTCCTCTCACGTTCGATCGCGTCAGTGCGCCACCGTCGTCGGAATCATCGTCGTCGGCGACGTCTTCGTCTGTGTCCAGGCAGACGGCCTTCCCTTTCCTGTCGTCATACCGCCTACTCGCGTTCGACGGCGGCGTCGATCTCTTGTCAAAGCTCCCGTATTCGTACAGGCTAGGTGAGCGCCGCAGCAGCAGCTCGCTCGCAGAGCCGTACCCCATCAGCCGGTGCAGGCTGTTGCTCTGCGGCCGTGCCGCCGTCTCCTCCGCCGCGACAATGGTGTCGAACGACGAGTTCCTCGAAACGTGCAGCGGCCGCTCGTCCTCCGTGGTGGAGTAGCTGCTTACCCCGCCCGCGAAGTCCTCGATGAACGAGAACAGGTCCGGCCGCGCGCCGTTGTGGCGCGCCGGAGAAGTACCGTTCTGTTCGACGGGCTTCTTCCTGTCCGTGTCGCGGTAGGAGTAGGAGAGGACGGCGGAGCAGGCGCCGCACCGCAGGTCGCGCACCCTGGCGCTCGCGACGGCGAAGCCCGCGGGCACCTGGACGAGCGTGAAGCAGGTGGAGCAGACGATGAACGGCGCGCCCTTTAGGACCGGCCGGCAGTGGTGCCTCGGCTGCGGCGCGCGCCGCTTGGCCTCCTTCGCGGCGACCGGCGGCCGCGCGGACTCT
Source organism: Dactylis glomerata (assembly GCA_007115705.1). Classification (NCBI taxonomy): domain Eukaryota; kingdom Viridiplantae; phylum Streptophyta; class Magnoliopsida; order Poales; family Poaceae; genus Dactylis; species Dactylis glomerata. The sequence goes on along the minus strand of QXEO01000533.1, from coordinate 3,533,355 downwards.
CGCGCTCTGGACGAGCCGCAATAGTGTCCCCTGCAGCTGCCGCACTCGGGCTTGCGGTGATCGCAGCAGCTGTGCCCGCGGCATGGTCCCGCAGGGCGCACGTCGTAGCCACCGCAGGGATCGGCCCTGCACCGGCGGTACCGTCTCGACGGCAAGCTGTGGGGAGCAGCTTGGCCGTACTTGTCTGCACCATAACCGCGACGGTGTAGAGCAGCAGCGGCCGCAGCATGGCGAGCTCTGGTGGTAGGTATGGCTGGGCGAGAGACGCGTTGCTCGGGAAGACAAGGACTGCGCGCAGGTGTCCGTGGCGGTGTGCTTGGCTTGAGCTCCGGCGATTTGCTGAAAAGCTCGGAGAGGTCGTCTTTGAGCTCGTCCACCGTCTTGAGGATCTTCTCGTGCAGGGGACTCATCTTCTGTGGCTGGACCGCGTGGCGAGGAGGAGGGCTCGGTGCCTTCTCCACGGCAACCGCCGGCGCCGACCGCCGGTGCCGCCGCGTGCGACCGCCGGTCTCGTCTTGGCGTGTGGTGCCGGCGGCTGGGCGGCTGGTGGTCGGGGCGTCAGGAGTGGAGGCAGGGGCGGTCGTGCTGGCCACATCGCCGGAGCCCAGGCGCCTGCTCTGGCTTGGACGGGGAGACGGCAAGGCACTCTCGGACGACCGAGCGGCACTCACCGCCGCCTCCTGCGCGTCTCCACTGCGGATTTTAGCTGCGTGCACAACGAATTCAATCAGAAACCTGGGGTAAAACATTAAACAGCACAGAAACACAAATTCTGAACAAAATCGAGAGCGGAAGTTGAATTTACCTCGGAGGCTGGCGCCGCACCCGCCGCATTGGTACACCGGGACGCCGCTGGGCTCCTGGAGCACGCTATGTTCGAGAGGGAAGGCTTGTGGAGGAAGATGAGGCGGTGGGAGCTGAGCACGAGGAGGCAGCCGCGGGGGTTCTCCTCTGGCTCGAGGTCGGCGAGCGGGAGTAGGTTCCGCTCGATCTCGACGTGGGAGAGCACCGGACGGTCGGACGCCGTGACGGTCGCCGGCGCGAGGGGCCGGCGGGGCTGGCGGCCAGGCGGGGATGACAGATTTGGGCGGCGCTGGGAGGAATCGATGTGGAGGAGGGAAGTTAGGGCGTGTGTGGGGATCGTGGGAAAAGTTTTGACAGTTTTTTGCATGAGGCTGGTTCAAGGTTGGATTGCGTTTTTTTCCCGCACCCTAAAACGGACGGACGACGTACCAACCTACCGACCATCACCTCTAGACAATTAATATAGTAGAGATACTAGCCTACAAGCACGCAGCTAGGAAATATATACCTAGCTATCATACAGGTATCCATGCATCACTTGTACTACCACACGGTAGCGAGTAGGAATACATTGAAACATAGCGAGTAGGAATACATTGAAACATAGCGAGTAGGAATACAGGAATACATCTGAACACAAACACAACACAGACCATTATATAGAGCGGTGGTAGCAAGTACAAAAGCATCACATTTGCAAAGGCTATTGCACATCAAAATGGGCAGATATATCTAACATGCCTTCCTCATCACCATCCTAGAGCAATGACAGTAGCTAGTTCATCTCTGAAGTCATCCATGTCAGCCCCATTTGCCTCCGAAGTTGATGAATCTGAAGCACCAGCAGGAACAACGTACCGCTTATATCGATCCGGAATTACTGGCACATAATCCAGATCCCTGTCAAATCGCTCAAAGTGGATATCTTTCCTATCATGAGCACGAATATAGTTGTGCAATGTCATACAAGCAGCAACAATCATCTTTTGGGTTTCAATGGAGTACTTTGGCATCTTGAGAAGAATTTGCCATTTCATCTTCAATACTCCAAAACCACACTCAATGATATTACGCTTGGACGAGTGAATCCTGTTCAACTTCTCAACAAGAGTAGTTGGAGGTACACCTCTATGGAAGTCGGGAACATGATACCTTTCTCCTTTGTATGGTGCGAGATATCCAAATCTATTAGGATAGCCAGCATCTACAAGATAGTACTTACCTAAAACAAAACAAATACAATTAGCATATTAGCAATTAACACACTTGTGTCATGCATAGCACAAGGTTGGATTAGTAGAAAAATGCTCACCCTTTGGAGGATGTGGAAAAGTGTCCCTGTCCTTATCAATTGCATGATATAGCACACTTGTGTCATGCATAGCACCAGGTTGTCCAATTGAAGCATAAGTGAAATGCATGTCAAAGTCACATATTGCCATAACATTTTGAGTGACTGCACCTGTTCTTCCAATGTACCTCACTTGCTGGTGCGGGGCAATGACGGCCATAATGTGAGTCCCATCTATTGCACCAATGCAATTTTTAAGATGAGGGTAGGCTCTTCTATCATTCTTGATCCTAGGATGCACGACGCGAAAATTTGGATCCTTTGGTTTGATGTAGTGAGATGACATACGGATCACACAATGTAGTACCTCATGGAATTTGCGGTGGATAGTATCGGCTGCATGTTTGAAACGGTTTTGTGTTTTCCTATTTGATTCACAACCACCCAAGGTCCACAAGAACATAGCAAGAGACTCATAACTGCTAACATACAGGGAATGTGTGAGGCCATACCGTCCGACCAACAGGTCATGGAGATCAAAAAATACCCTTGCACTCATTCGTAGCATTCTGTATGTCTCTCCAGGTGTGTCAATAGTCTCTTGCAACCATCCAAACCCACTCAAAATAGTTAGCATATATACAAGACAGAGAGCAATTATAATATATCATCAGACAAGACAGAGAGCAATTATCAGCATCACTATCACTGTCAGACATCTTGGTACTCATTCTCAGCATCACTATCACTATCACTGTCAGACATCTTGACTTGTACTCTACAAAATCGGTGTCACTTCTATAGCAAAAAACACCACAGTTTCAGTTAACAGTACGTAAATGAACTACACTAGGGATTCCGGCTGGACAGCACTTTCATCTAAGAAGATGTTCTGGGCTCTCACCTTTACTGGTCAGCGACGAGGGATCCCACGATTCTCGAGGTCTCCGACGGCCGCCGCTGCTTCAACTTGGTGATGGCTCGCCGGCGGAGATGCACCTGGTGTGGGCGGAGGAGCACCTGGTGCGGGCGCCGGGCCGGAGATGCGCGCGGAGGGCGCCGTCCGGAGTAGAGGTCGACGACTTGCCGGCTGGAGGAGCGGAATCCGACGGCGATGGCGACGGCGACTAGGCGGACAGCCGTGGCGGCGGCTAGGTCACAGCCATGGTCACGATGGGGAATTTTTGGATAAGGTTTGGGAAGACCGGACTAGTGGACCAAGATATACCCAGCCAAACGTTTTTTGACTAGGCGGTGGTGTTTTCTTGTAATTAATAGCTGCTCCGTAGTTTTGCTTGCTTTCTTCCTTCTCCAGACATTTTCACTTTTACGGTGTTGTACTCCCTCCGTTTCAAAATATAAGATGTTTTAGCTTTGTGAAGCAAATGTATTTAGACATCTTTTAGTGTGTAGGTTCACTCGAATGTACATACTAAAATATGTCTAGATACATTTGCTTCACAAACCTAAAACATCTTATATTTTAAAACGGAGGGAGTATGATCAAGTGGTAAACTCAGTAATTTGGCCATTAACGAGATATTGCTATTGTCCTATTGGCTAGGATTTTACAGCACCACCAGGACCACGCTGAACTCTCATGACTCTTAGTCCTGACACTGACAGTGCGCAACATATAAAACATTTTTTTTGAGTAGAAAGGGAATTACATAACAGTGTGTGTGCAGTGGTTGGTCTTCCATAACCAGGTATGTGATGTGGTCTGGCACGTCAGCAGTCCAGATGCAACTGCCAGCCGATCTGGCTATAGCAGCCAGCCCATCAGCAACTCTATTATTCTCTCTTCTCGTGTGAACGATGCGGGAGTCCCCTTTCCCTTTCAGAATCTGCTTTGCCTCGTCGAAAGTGGACCAAAGCAAGGATCTATCAGGTTCCGGAGAACGCAGGGCCACCACCACTGCGGAGCTGTCCGACTCCAACAGAATCTTTTCATGGTGCGTTCCCTCCAGTAGCTTCAGGCCTCGGAGAGCTGCAATAGCTTCCGCTTGCTCCGCGCTGTGGCATTTCTGGATCGACGAGCACGCCGCCAAGACCACCGTACCTTTGTGGTCTCTAGCCACCGCTCCAGCCCCGCCCGTAGAGTCCTTTTGGCAGAAGGCAGCATCGGTATTAAGCTTGATCCACCCCTCCTCAGGTGGCTGCCAGCAGGGATTGGCGCTCTTCTCCCTTTTCTTGGAGCCAGACGAAACCTGGGAGGATAACCGCATTGGCTCTTTTCCTTTCCTGTCTTGAGGAGCTGGTTCTGGAGTGATCTGTGCAGTGTCGTAGCTCTCCAGGAAGATAACGGATCGCTGGATCGTTTCTTTACCTTGATTGTGAATTATGTCGTTTCTAAGGTACCACGCCCGCCAGAGCAGGAGAAGGATCCTTGCCTTCGTGATCTCGTCCACCTGCCCGAGGAGGAGCTGCAGCCAGTCTCTGCCGGTGTAGGCGAAGTGTTTTTCATCCGGCAGACACCAGCGCTCGCGCATGGCACTACGCAGGGCTGCAGCTTTAGTGCACCGGACGGTGGCATGGTGAGCATCTTCGTCGCCCATGCCGCATATCGCGCAACATATAAAACATGATGCAAAGGTGTGTTCTGTTGCATTCTTTTCATACACATCTTTCATTTATATAACATTTTTTTGTTTCAAAATATTGGCAGAATGTTTTGTTAAATTTTAAATTACAATATCCTAAATAATTCGGATAAAGATAGCTTGAGTGAGTACATGTGTAATAAAATCCATATGTTATTTTGAGAATTAGTTGAAGCAGATGTTGCATTATTGCCATAAAAATTACAATTGTCAGTTGCATGGAAGTGATAGTGATATTCAGTTGTTTGTGTTGATTTCTAGCATAGCATTTAAATGGTGTCTTCCTCTTGCTATGGCTAATTAATTGCTCACCAATTATAGCTGTGTGCAGATGACATCCATATATTCGTGACTTTTTTTTAATATTGCGGATGTTTTCAGCAATTTCAGAAATAATACTATATTTTTTAAAATTTCAAAAATATTGCACTGTCCTATTCGCCGGATGCGACAAGCCGCTGGCCGGATGCGAGAGGTGTGTTTGCTGGTGGGCCACCTTCGATGTGGCGTGTGGTCGCGCCCGGCCCATGCGATTGGCAGGCGTCTGCACCGGGCATGCACGGCAGCTTCTGGGCGGATGCGACAGGTCCAATCCCGTTCAGGCTTTTTTCTTTCCCTGTCTGGACAGTTTGCATGCAGCCTATACTAATCCAACTCCGTGCCTTGGTTTGGTCCAGGCTTGCTTTTATTACGTGTTAATAACCCGTTTTAGCATTTTTTTTTGAAACGGAGGCAAAAGATTTGCCTCGATCTATTAATTAAGAAGAAGAGAATTGCCCAGTTAATTAACGGAAAACCGGGCGAAAACCATCACAACAAAAAAACACATGCCGACTACTTCCAAAGCATGAAACTCTCTAGCACTCTAGCCAAACCAACAAACTCTCCCAAGCAACTACAACCACAAACTCTCAACACATATGGCTCGGTGCAACTCAAAGAAAACTCCACCAAAAACACAAGAGCAAAGGCCTCAGACACAAAAATCTGAGAACTCATTCATCAAGTAGCTGTGTGTGCTTTGACACCACTCTTCTTCTCTTTGCACTTGAGTGACTTCTCCTTCTGGATGCCAGTCCGAGGGCAATCACTCGCTTTCTTGCTTTTTCCCTTGATTGGTTTCCCCGTTAGGAGGCAAGCGATCGCCCTTCCAAGCCCAGGAATAGCAGTCTCCAAGCCACTAAGCAGGCCACAAACCTCTTTTGCTAAGAGAGCATCAGGATTATGTGTTGTTGATGGTGGAATGGAGGAGGTAGTCACAACCGAGCGCTCAGGAGAGATCAAGGTTGCCGAAGAGTCTACCTTTGTATGCTCCACAACTGACAAAGGCAAAGCCATACTCGCACAACGCTCTTCAAGCTCAGGCATGATGTGTAGCACCGGAGGCACGTCTCTAGCAATGGGCTCGCCCTCATCGATATAGGACAACGATGATGAACTGTGCTTAGAGACAAGCGGTTGGCTAGGCTCAAGCGATGGCGTCGCGGAAGCCACCTTCGAAGCACCAAGATCATCCACCTCTAGATGCAACATCGACACACTGACATCAGCGACGACCTCACTCTCAATGACTGATGACACATGGGGCTCCAACTGCGGGCTTGGCCTGGCACGAGGGGAGAAACAACAATAAAGGCCTTCATCCCCTAGAGACGTGCCAAGGGCAGCTCCTGCCTGCACCAAGAAACTCTCAACTCTGGCGAGACAACCATGGAGCTCGGAGTGAAGCAATATGGCCTGCTCAGCTAGAGTAGACTGCACATCTGATGTGGCTAGGGGAGTGGTTGTAGTAGGACATCGAAGCGGCTCATGCTGGTCAGTGATCTTCTTCCCACGAAAAGGATGCACGGAGAGTCGAGGCTGGGACACCACCACAAGGCCTAGCAAGGAGCTCAGCGGCTTCCAGGCGTTGACGCACTCGCGCCCGATGGCTAGATCGGAGGCAACGCGAACATCGAATGGGATCTTGACAGGCTGCAGCACGATGACCAGGGAAGAGGTAACGACAACATCTCCCATTAAGCCAGGCGAGAAGAGGGCGCGATATCAACTTCGGCGCAGACAAGGCCGAGCGGCACCGGGCACACACATCCTGCCATCCCATTATTAATTGGGAGATGTGGCTAACTGCCAGACCCATTATTAACCAAGCCGCTTGACCGGTTCAGTTTGCTCTCTATCCTAACCTCCACAACGACTATGTCTGCAGTGGTATATAATTGTAGTTTGGGTGAGCTACTAATTAACTGGTCGCGTCTGCCTTGGTCGTAAACAAAAAAATAAATGCAGACAGATCCAAACCCCTTGTCTAGCCGGGCCAATGCGACATGTCTAAATTCTATCTGGCCGACACGACTGCGCTGCCGGCATGCAGGGGCCTGCTCACTGCACACCTCTCGCGTCCGGCCAGCGTGATTAGAGCTTATCGCGTCTGGCGAATAGGACGCTGCAATATTTTTAAAATTTCCAAAAATATAGTATTATTTCTGAAATTACTGAAAAAATTCGCAATATTAAAAAAAATCGCCATATATTCCCTGTATTACTATACATTATTTTATTTTTCTCTTGCTATCCAGTATTTCTAATACCCAGATGACAATTCATCCACAATCACTTGAATTGATAACATAAAAAGTATCTAAACACACCTAAAAAGTATGGTTCTGTAAGTAACCAATGAAATGAACATCTGGTTTTTAAACTAAAGAAATGAGCATCTGTTATAAATTGCAATGCTTAACACTATCTTCCCTTGGCATTGCTTACAAAATATACTTGAGAAGAACTGGGTCTATAGTAAAGTGCACTATGCCAGGGATCTAGAATAAATAATGCGAGAACCGGGCGTCGACCGGTTGGCAAGGGTAGCGAGTGCGCTCCCAGCCCACCAGGGTTCGGGTTGGCAAGGGTAGCGAGTGCGCTCCCAGCCCACCAGGGTTCGAGTCCCCGGACTCCCCTGGAGCGCTCATGTTGTTTCTTCTATAAAACAATGTCAACAGGTGCTAGTGCCTGTTGATCTCTCTCTTTTTTTTAGAATAAATAATGCATTATTTGTTATGTCCAAGAATATTCTACAACACAGAGGCTGTGTAACTGTATGCACCACAGTTTTGGACAAGTCAATTTCAAAAGCCACTCACTTAAGAGGGAATTCCAGTCAATACAGAAGCTGTGTATGCACGGCAGGTCAGAAAAGTTTCTTTTGAAAGCCAGGCGCAGAACAATGTGCGCATTGCCAAGAACCAGGCAGGTCAAAGCAATTGAATACATGGAGAATTGCCAGAATAAGAAGCTGAAAGACTTATAACTACCCTAAGCTGAACAAAAGGTAGGACTTTGATGAAGGTCTCCGGCGCCAGCTTGCAGAGAAAAACAAAGATATGCGACCAACAGTCAGCGAGAAAAATAAAGAGATAAAAAAACTTACCAAGATCTGGGATACCTACATAGATAATGTATCAATACCTTCTGAATGGATTCGGATAATCATTCACCAAAACCTATCTGATCCAGAGACCTGCGAGAAGTCTGATCAACTCAGTCCTTCAAGTTGGCTGGGTCTGAGCTGCATCACTTCGCCGTCCAAGCTACTGAGATGATTCAGACAATGGGTACATATCCCTACAACAACTCTAAGTGAAGTACCATCTCATGATCCCAGGCTGAAAGAAAGTATCCTTGCGATGTTCAGTCCCTCCACCGTCTACAGTTTGATCCCTCTGTTTTCCGAATGTTAGCCCTATAAACATAGCCAGTTGCTTTCCCTATGACCACTATATGTACATACGTGAAGTTTAAGATTGTATTCTAGTACTAATTTACCTGTACAGAGCGGCACTTATCTGCCGTTATGTATGTGAGACTTATATATGCACAACACTGTGCTCTCCTTCCGAAACATATGATATGTGTTCCTTATTTGCGCTACATCTGCTTAACATGTGGTCACATAATTGTCATGCTATCTTTGCCATAATCTGAGTACCATTATTTGCGTTACTGTTGCTAATCTTTATAGCGTTTTTTCCTCTGAATAATCTATATGCCACTAGTTAATCTACTAGGCTACAACTGCTAAAAAACAGAGAAATTTCTCAGCTACAAAATCAGAAAACCTTGTACATGCACTAGCTGTAGGTTGTATGTGAAATTTAAGCTGAGGCTTACTCCACCACATGCATCAAGAGGGAATCCAGCCATCGTTTACAGGACATGGAACATAGATAGCAAGAGGAGGCAGGAGCCGGTGATGAGCCACCGCTGCACTGCTGAGACGCGCACGTCCCAGGCCGCGTTGGGCAGCGAAGGGTACTGATCAGGCGAGGGCATGGCGCACTCGTGCCCGTTGAAGTAGACCCTCCGCGGGAACGCCCAGCCCCCTGAGAAGGTGAACTCGCTCGGGTCTTTCTTCAGTATCATCTCCGTCTGCACATTCCCGTCCCGCAGCAGCATCTCGTTGTAGTTCACGATCCCCCAGAACATCGCTGTGTCATCTGCAAAAATCCAATCATTTCTTACCCCACTGTATGCTGCATCTTAGTAAGTTTGCGATGTGTTAACTCGCTAAGTCAGTGGCGCTTACTGATGGCGCCGTACTGGATGAGAGGCTGGTAGTTGAAGCTGAAGAGCTGCGTCAGGTTCGCGAGGTTGGGGTGCCGCACCACAAGGTTCCAGTCGCTGTAGTTGGTGACCACGTCGTAGTTGGTGATCGACGCCTTCACCCTCCAGTATTCCCGGTAGTTCTGCTTCACATGCCAGTGCACCCGGATCGGGCACATGTGCTCCGTGCATCGGATGACCGGCGTCGGCGGACCGCCGTTCGCGTCAGGCAGAGCCAGGATCCTGGACTGCTCGCTGTCGCTGAAAAAGATCAAACACACGAATCAGGAAGATAGCAGAAATCAGAAGGAGGCGGCTGTGTGTTGGACGGTTTCGACTTTTAGTTTCAGAAAATTCTCGCCCGGTACTGAAATCACCGAAATTTGGTTTTCAGTTTGATCAAACAGGCGAACTGTCATTTGAATTTTGCCGAAAACTGACTGAAACTGACAAAAAACTGTCACTACAATTCAGTACCGAAACATGCATCTCAGACCTGAAAAACAGAGCAAACAGAGGCAGAACCATGGGCAGAACAGAACAGACATGGGCAAAAAAAAAAGCAGATCACAAGCACCTAATAGCAGATACATTCTACAATCTAGATCATCAGCCTACATCAGCCAGTGCTTATAGCACGATAAACATTGAAACTAGGAATTTGACATCCAGACTAACATCAATCAAACAATCTATTAGAAGTTCATACAAACTCACAAAATTAGAGATTTTTAAGATGACGGCGTTCGATAAACTGTAGGATCAATGTTGGGCGGCCTTGCCTGAGGCATTGCGGCGCGGATGTAGAGTGCGGGCAGCCGCAGCTGCATTGCGGGCACCCCACAATAGTGTTGTTGTAGAAGGACGAGAGAGACACGCAGCAGGACGGCGACGGTCCATCCCTGAACTGCGAGTACGAGCAGGTGATCTGCCATGTCACTGCACGCCACAGCAAGCCAAGTCAGAGACATCGCTCGCGCGGCGGCGTGCGGACGGCGCGCCATGTGTCATGTCAGCCAAGAAGGAAAGAAAATCCTTACGCAGGACTTGGACGTGCCGCTGCTGGTCGACCTTGGACCTCGTCGCGGGCACATTGCTGGCGTTGCTGCAGGTGTAGCCGGGCACGCCGATGCTGAAGTTGGTCGGCTTCACGGGGTCGCCGCTCCCGCCGTCGAGGTCGAAATTGCCGACGGTCATCTCAAACCTGGCGGTGGCCGTGCTGTTGTTCTGCGTGAGCGACGACAGTACGCCGCCTCGGCAGCAGTTGGTCGCCTGCATGTCGTACGGCGCGCCCAGCGGCAGGTCTACCATGATGGGCTGCTTCTCGCAGCAGTGCGGAGGGTGGGAGCCTGGGTCGACATGGACGCCGGAGCAGTTGCCCTGCTCCGTCGTCTCCGCGCCCCTCACGTCCCAGATGATCTCGTGCCCGGCCCACGCCCAGCCTAGCCGCCAGCCCGGGCTCTCGATGTGGCGGTACAGCTGGTAATTGTGGATGCTCACATGTACCTGCGCATACAAGAGTTCGGCTGATTTGTAAGCAGTTTCACTGGCAGTAAAACGTCGGGATTTCTGTCAGAAGCGTTGCATTTCACGGAGATAGATCAAAGATTTCACCCGCGGTAAAATCATGGGAAGGTTGGATCATGGAAACTTGCTGGCTGCAATAGGTGTAGAATGTGTCGAATCTTTATTCAGGTGCATCACCTGGGGATGCTTACGAACAGTAAAAAATGGCGATCCTAAACCTCACAATCGAGCAGGTATGCGCACCTTGTACGCAGTGTCGATGCTCATAAAATCCCAATTGATGGTGATGTTCCCCAGCGGATCCACCGGATCATACGCATCTGCCAAAGCCATAATGACACCATCAGTCGGAGTTCACGGAAGAAACTCACAAGACGGAAAAGAATTGAGAGGAAAAGCAAACGTATGAGAAGAAAAATCAGAGGCTACGTACCTGCAAATCGAGAGGAAAGACAGCACAGGAAGATGAGCAGGACGAACCGTTCCATCGCCATAGATCTCAGGCTCGAGGGCTTCTTCTCAACGCAACGGCGGTACGCCCGACAAGAAAACCCCGAGCACTTCCACACCTGGTCTGCGCAGGGGACAACGGGGATAGAGACTGGGTGGGAGTACGAGGAAGATGACAGGGATTAGCACACAGATAATCCCTTCGGTGATGTCACATGCGCCTCAAGCACCTCGAATTATAAGACGGGGACAGAGTCACAGAGGTGTATGCACGCAGATTGCTCGAGTAAGGCAAGAAACGGACGCTGATTACTCTCCTCTTTCCTTCTCTAGCCAGTCACTTGTGGCAGGTCCAGCTTGCGTCCAGTCACCGAGAAGCTACTTGTTTGGAAAGCCATCCCAGATTAGCCAAGTCTGTCAGCTGTCATCGTTCCAAATTACCAGCCACTAAATGCGCCTCCTTCTCTAGTAGTAAATGAAAATGACTAGACCTTGACCGATTCACACAGTTTGCCTCCTTATATGCTGCATATGCATATGCATACGAAATGCAAAGTCAGACTCCGTCTCACAAAATCCAGTGGTCAAGACCAAGCAACACCTGACATCTCACTCGGACACTTTTTGTAAACTAACGGAGAGTACGTACTACAAAAACAACGGAACTGACAATTGGCAGCCTGTTGCTTTGTCGCACTGGCGGAAAGAGATCTTACTTCTTAGTACGATAAAAAAAATCGTCGGAATAAGCAGATGGACGATACCGAAGCAACATTCTCCGAAACCAACAAAAGCGTCATCTAGATCATCAATCGGTTCCGTCCATCACGCTTTCGCTTCGTCCATCGCCTTTTGTCTGATCGCGCAAACAAAAAACCGTTCCAAAAGAACATTTCCTTCGTCCGATCCGGCACCAAAAGAAACAGATGGAAAAACCAAACCTCGTTCGTTTCAGTTTGAAACACAGGGCCATGTGACGCCGCAGCTGCTTCCTTCGTCCCACCCAAGGAAACCTGTTCAGTGCAGTTCTAACTGAGAATTTCAGTACACTAACTCCAGCGACTCGCAAATATCTGATTTGCAAAACACAGACTCCCCCGCGTCGCTCCCTCCCCAGGGGCGGCACGGGCGGCGCCGAAGCCCAGCGACCACCGGCCCCCCTCCACGTACTCCCCCTCCCTTGCCGTCGCCGGTTGCCTCCGCCGGGCAAAGCCCGGGCGGAGCGGCGGCGGCAGGGCCCTGACTTCTCTTACCGCGGCGGTTTTGCAGGCTGAGCTGGGGATCTCGTCGCCGGCCGCCTGCGCGACTGCTCCGTTGTCCGTCGACGGGGCTCTGCGGCCTGCTGGCGGTGGTGGCTGCGGTTTGGAGGGCGCCTTGGGCGCGGTGGCGGGCGGCCTCGAGCTCGGCCGTGCGGGCCAGATCTTGGCCATCGGGCTCGATCTGGGCCTGGCGGGCCCGAGCCCTCGTCATGGGAGGCGACGCCGGGCGTTGTGACGTCGCAGCGCGTGTGGGGTCTGCGTGGATGCCGAGCTGGCGAGCTCGGGACGGCTGGTCGGGGCGGCGTCCCCGATTGCGTGCGGCAGGGCCGGCCTGCATCTCCGGCGATGAGTTCTCGCCGGAGAAGAGGTTGTAGGGGCGGCGGCCCCGGGGGTGTGCGCTTTTCCGCCGCTTGCTGCGGTGCGGGATGCGCGTTTGGCGTACAGCAACGAGGCGTGAGGTCTGCGCGGTGATGGCGGGATGTGGTTCCGGGGCTTTGGCCCATGTTGGCAGCGATGAGATCTTGGGCTGGTGGCATGCTGCTCGATGCGGGCGCCGGTTGCGGCTGGAGTGGTGGTGCGGCCTTCCGAAGGCCGAGCATGCTTGGAAGGGAAGTCGGGGCGGCGGCCCCGGGACGAGGGTGACGATATCCTGGGTCGTTGCAGATGTGTGGATGCGTTCTTTGCAGTATGAGGTGCTGCTCTTGGCGCTGGACAATGGAGGTTGGCGACACAACTTGCCTAGCTCTGAAGGCATGGGCACTCTCGGGTGTTTAGTCTTGCAAGCCTTCCCTCAGAGAGGACAAGATCCGGGCGAAAGCTTTGCACCGACCCTTGTGTTGGTGCCGATGATGGCTGCGTCTACGGGCGTCGTTTACCTCTATGGAGGCATCGTCGTGGATCTTTGCTTTCTCTTTGGTTGAGTATGGCTTGAACTCTTCGGGTGAAAACCCAAGTTTCGGCTAGCCGGAGCGGGCGACGATGGTGTCAGCGTCACATCCCTCTTGTGGGCGTCGCCTTGGAGAGTCAGCTTTGGCAGTTGTGTGACTTCTCCTATGTTGGGCTTGGTGGATGTCGGGGCAGCGGCCCCGGATGGTGGATGTGCGTCGAGGCGGCGGCCTCGGGATACATGGTGGGCAGATGCTTCATGAGGCGGAGCAGTTGCTTCCATGACTTGGGTGACTGTCTTGTGTCGCTAGTGCGGCGAGGCTGTCGGCTCGGTTGACGCTGTCTCAAATGAGGCGGTCTTGACTTTTAGGCCGGGGCGGCGGCCCCGGATGTTGGTGCGGCGGCCGTGGTCTACGAGCAGTTTTGCCTTGTGCAGCTTGGGCTGTGGGCAGCTGGGTCGTGCGGCGTTGTGGCTCGAGTTCGAGCGGTGGTACGTCGGGACGGCGGTCCCGGAAGGTGGTGTGGGTGGTCTGCCGGGCGTGGTAGAGCAGTTGGATGTCGGGGCGGCGGCCGCGAAGGCTCTCTGTGCTGAGTGTATCGAGACCTTGTGTCGTGTGGGCGACGAGGTTGTCTCGATGCTAGTCGTCGGCGCCGTGTGGCGCAGCTCTTCTAGAGGGTTGACTTCTTCATCTTCGTTGGAGCGTCCCGTGTTTGTTCCTCCCATAGCTTTCACGGCGTCTTCTCTCCGGCTTAGTAGGAGTTCGTCTCGTCTTGGTTGAGTGGTGTTGTGTGGGCTTTGCCCTTGTTGTATCGGTTTTAGCCCGGTTTTCTGTTAATTAACTGGGCAACTCTCTTCTTCTTAATTAATCGAAAAGGCAAAGCTTTTGCCTCGTTTTAAAAAAAAAACTGAAGTCACTAATATTAGGGTTTATGACAATCATATTCCTTCAATAATAGGCCAAGAAAGTTAGAGTGCAGTATATCCACATGGACAAATTCTTTGTGGCAATAGGTAGACAAAAAACAACAGTTACCATGTTGGTTTTTGCAGTTACAGTTTAGATAATATGTTGGGATACCACCAGGCATTGCTCCGGACAAATAATCAAGCTAGCGAGACTGTAAGCACGATTAAATTGTACAGAAAATTTTAAGTTGATTCAGAAATCAACAACAAATAATTCAGTCTGGAAAGAGCAAATGCTTGGAGGATACACAAACGTGGTCTGAAAAAATGCTACTGCCCATCTGTAGCTGCTAATGACTCCTGGTCCTGGAGCAGAGTGTAGAAATATCAATGTCGTGTTTTTCTCACCCACTAAAAAGGCTTCTTAGGGAAGCTGGCGTTCTCTTTCGTCACTGATGCAATTTTTCAGTCTCTTGGGTTAACAGGTAGCTACAGCAAAAGTATAGAAAAAGAACTTCCTCAGTGGCAGTACCTCACCGAAATTTCCTGAAGACTAACATCAACTAGACACTGCAACAGTTTGATTGGCATTTTCAGTATACCAAAAAAGTTAGCGAGGTACACTCAGAATATGAAGGTTTAGGACACATGATCCTTAAATACTCTGACCAAGAAAACCCAATCTCAGAAGAAAAAAAGATAAAGAAAGCCAGATTTCAGAATTATTTTGCCACATGAAATTAAATCGTATCCAGGATAATAGCAATACAAACAAGAAGAATACCATGTTCTTAAAATTACAAACTGCTTAATCTCTAAGCTAGTGGGAGCGTAAGCACCAGCAAATGAAGTGACATGATTTAAGCAGATTCACAAATCAACAGATAGATAGTTCAGCCTAAAGAAGAGCCAACTCTTGGAGCTTGCGTTGTGGATACTACTGCCCATCTGCACCTGCTAATGAGTCTGAGAACCGTGGAACATAGGGTGTAAATAGACCTGCCTTGTTTTTCTTAAGAGTAAGGATATGACGGAATTCCCGATGTGGTATATCGTATGATGCCAGTGTATCAACATCACATGAATCCAAGAAAACGGTGTCGCAGTCTGGATGAATAGCAGCCACCTGGTACTCCACCCCAGTTTTGGTCCGCAGCTCATCCTTGCTGAAACTATGCTTCAAGACCCATTCTTTACTGCTATAATCCTTCATGTACCAGACTTCTGCTCTCTTGCTAGCTAGGGATGTATCCTGCTTCTTCTTTTTCTTGTTCCTCTCAACACAAGTTATGGGTGTGGTAGTAAAGTGCAAACATCCCTGTGACAATCCAATTATATCAAAACTCAAACCACCCGACGGCACACGGATAGTCTTCCACACCTGTCCCTCCATGTCCACTGGTACGAGCACAACATCGATGGCAGTTTCCAAGGGGCGCAGCCAAGCAAGCAAGTGAAGCATACCGTGAAAGAAGACACTTGAAAGGCCAGCGTACAGGCGAAATTTCTCAAGCAACCGTGTTTTTCTATGTTTCCAGGTTCCAGTTTGCGATGAGTATACAGTCACTCCCAATGTGCATTCCTCGTGATCGGTCTGATCAAACTGAAGAACGTGGAAATGGGACGAGACTGCTGGATCAAAAGCCAAACGAGCAGATACGCGGCCGGGTGGCACCTCGGGTTGAGGGGGCAGGTGGACCCAGCTCTCGGTGGCCGGATTGCACACGATGTAATGGAATTCAAGCACATCGTCGGGCGCGAGAGAAGAAGAGGTTGGTGCCATGAAGCCGAGGCAGAGGAGGAGGCCATTGCAGGTGTCCAGCTGGTCGACGTACAGGTACCTGTCGTGTGGCAGAAAAGGGAGGGACGGGTCGACCGACGGGGCTGCGCCGACGGAGACGTTGGCGAAGTGGAAGTCGTAGAATTGGGAGCCAAAGCTGGCGCAGGTATTGTAGAAGAAGCCGACGAGGGTGTGTTGCAGCTTCTTGCGGTGGGCGGGGTCCGCGATGAGGTCGCGCCAGGACGGGGAGACGCACTTGAAGCGGTGGACGGACTTGGCGGGAAGGCGGGATAGGATCTCGACGATGAGGTCGTCCGTGAGGTGGCTAGGTACCGCCGCCGCCGGCACGGACGCCTCCGCCGGAGGGTTGGCCATCGTCGTCTTCTTCTTCACAGAACTCTTCCCCATGGAACTGGTTCGAGGCAGCGGCGTAGGCGGCGATTGTTCACGGGGACCCGGCGGCGGCGGCGGCGGCGGATTTCTCGGTTGGAACGGGGAATGGGGCGACTACGATTCACGTCAATCAGGCCTGGTGGGCCGCGTGGGCCAAATGTTTTAGGCAATGTGTAGCTCAATTTATTTTTGAAAAACACGACGGTTTATTGATAAAATAATATCAATACAAAGAAGGGAAAAGATATGGAGAGGCGCCGCACCAGCGGCTCTCCCGTGCGACGCCTCACGATTCGTGAAAAGTAGATCGTGTCCCGCATAGCCCCCACCAACCGTTTGTTCTCCTCCAGTCCTCCACCTTATCCTTATCCCCATCACAAATTCCTCCTGGCCGCACAATTTTTACCCTCTCTCCCTCAGTCCCTCTCGATGGAATGTCCAGGAAAGAGCAGCGCCTCGTGAGATGTCCAGGTGTGCTTCGCCGGAGAGGCGCGTGAAGAGGAGGCTGTCGCCGAGCACGCAGCGGGAAGCTGCCGCCGAGCACGCAACAGGAAGCCGCCGCCGGCGAGCGCGAAACAGAGGCGTCCATCTTGGAGGCTTGGAGCGCCGGGAGGCCGACGCCGAGCATGAAGCAGGAAGGCCGCCTCCGACAAGCACGAGAAGAGGTGTCCGGCCGCCGCCGACAAGCTCGCAGCTGGGAGAGCATCGACGAGCATGCATCCGGGAGTCCCGCCATCGTCGGGCGCAAGGGAGAGGCTGCCGCCGTCGAGGCGAGGAGGCTGCCACAGTCGACCGCGAGGAGACTGCCCGCTGCCGCCGTCGAGCGCGAGAAGGCCGTCGACGACAAGCAGATGTCCGCGCGGTGACAGACGCGTTGGATGGCAAATTTCCTCTTCCCTTCATCTTGGTCTGCCGTGATCTTATTGTTTCAGTGAGATACTCGATTTTGCATTTGCACTCAATCTGGAGTGATTCCTAGTTGCATTTCTCTTCCGTTTTTGGAGGACATGGATTTTCCGAAGTACTACATCTAAGATTTTCTGAACCCAATCAATACGGTTATTACTATCACTTGAACCTGGCAGTCAACCTTAATCATTCTGGCAATTAGAACCTAATTAATATGATAATTATTAGCCGTTGTAGTACCTGGCATGAGTAGGCCTAGTAAATCTGGCAATTAAGCTTAATTAAATGACCAATTAAGTTTAATTAATCTGGCAACTAGAGCCTAATTAATATGGAAATAATTAACAGTACTACGAAAAATTAATCTGGCATGAGTAGTACTGCAGTAGAATCAGGCAGTTTAGGCCTAATTAATCTGGCAACTCGACATATAGTCAACCTGGCAGCTAGAACCTAATTAATATGGAGTAGCAGGAGTACGAACAATTAATCTGGCAATTAGGCCTAATCATCTGGTAATTACATATAATTAATCTGTCAACTATGAACACTACAAACTGCTCAATGATACTGTATCTGGAAACATGAGCGTAATTATCTTAGTATAGTAGTAACAAATATTTTGTTGACTGTGAAACACACTAGTAGTTGTTGGCAATAGTGAACACTGCAAAAATCCTGTGAAACTTCACTTTCGGTCCGTCGCCACATGTCAATGATAATTTTGGTCACAAGTGACACACGCTTACAGCAAAGTCGTCAGCCAGGTACTGACACAACTGGTCTGCTCTCGTGATGTAGTATGGGCCGCCGCACGCCAGGGGCTCCCGTGCGGCGCCGCTGCGGAGTACTGTCCTACAAAGAATTCTCCAGATACACTCGAGAACAAAATGAAATATAAAACTAGAGCTATGAATAATATATTGCATCAAACATCATGTTTGCCAAGAGATTACAACGGGGATTAGATGAAGATGTTGATATAGATGATGACGATGACAACATTGGAGGCGGGTGGAGCCAATCGGAGGTGATTTCAATAGTGTTTCCCCCCTTCGGACTTCCCCGATGGCGGACTTCTGCCTCTTGGTCTGTTGGTTTTTTATCTTCGCCTTCGTTTGTTGCAAAATAAAATCCCATGGGGTATATATGAGTCTTTAGGTCAAACCTGAGGCCATGGCACGAAGACCGAAGCAAACAGAGGTCGAAGGGCCAAGATCACCCCTACCACGTGGGCTAGGAAGTCGAACACATGGTGGGCCCTTGTTTGCAGCTTGTTGACCTCCTGGTGGCCCACTTGGTCTCGTTGGATGCGTCTCAAAATCTTAACCATGCTCCCTGACCTTATCTTTTCTCGAGTCTTGAAAAAGTCCAAAATACTAACATAAGGTTTTTCTATCATATAAAGTTAAATACCAAATAAATGAGGACTTTGTGGAAAATCCTTGAAATCAATGTAAAACATGTTGGCAACATCATATAACATGTAAATATGAAGGAATATGACCTTTGGATGCATTTTACATGCATCAATGATAAATTAAGAGAATGCAAACATACAAGAAGTCATTGATAAGCATGGACATGGGCATAATGTTCTATCATAGAGTTGATGCAACACAACTCCCTAATACTCTTTCAATAAGGGAAAACTTCCTCAAGGCAAATTTAAGAATATACAGAGTATTGCCTTAAGATCTATAGCATGACGTTGAACACAAATATGCTACCTTTGAGCAAACAAGACCATTCTTTATGTCACTATAATGGTTACAGGTGTATGCGGAATGTTTTGGAAAGACCGTAAGGGTCCGGTAGATTATGGAAGGTTTTGGAAGGGACCAGGGTGACCCGGGCTGTCTAAGGAAGTCCAGAGGGTTCCATGATGTGTCACGCCCCGAAACCGGGCCTAGCCGCGACAACCGCCACATATTATAACCTTGCGATTATAAACATGTAAGGCTGAAATAATACAGATTTACAATGCTAAAACAGGTGGAATACTTTATTTATTAACATCTTTATTATACAAGTCAAGCTACAAGCATGTTTATTTTTATTCATCTTCCCATCCCGTAGTACTACTCCTATTCGATGCCATCTTGTTCAACCATGCTAAGTATCTGCAAAAGAAGGAAGATGGCAAGGGTGAGTATGATACATACTCAGCAAGCACACATACACAAAGAAGATCAGTGCAAAGGAAACATGGTAAATTGCACTGGACCAAGATAAAAGGATTAATATAAGAATCAAGGCTGAAGTAGCTGCTGAATACAATAAGTTCAAATGGAATGAAAGGAAATGGAAGGGGAATATCCGATATCACACATGACAGCAAGCATTCCCTACCCGAGAGTCACAAGGGTGAATATTCACGCTTTTACGCTCTGCAGAGGGGTACTCCGACATCGACAGTCTCGACTAACTCCACACGGGCGTTAGCCGAGCAGTGCTCTTTTACCCGCCAAGACCCGAACACCTGAACCTACTGATGTCGATCACTCCTACGGATCCATCATCGACACGTTCCCAAACAGGGCCGTTCCCAACGGAGAACACATACAGTCCCATACCTGAACTGTGACCGGTACAATATGTTTGCCGTCGTGATACCAGAGTTTCACAAAGGTTATATGACAAGGATATCAAGAAGGAATTTAACCAACTAATCATCTGAATGGTGTCTCGATCCCTTTACATAGAACTAACCAAACTGATGCATGTGCACCGAATGCAAAGTGCTACTATCCCAGGTTTCTTATTCACATGGTGTGCAAAATCAGCTAACAATAAATAGGGATCAGGTAGCTTGAGGTAGCTTGAGGTGACACGCACGGTACAAGGAGTCCAAGGGTAAAAACTTAATTAGTACTTGGAAGCATATATAGGAATTAGGAGCACAGGAATCATGGCGATGGAAGCTTGCATGTACCACCATCGATCAGTAGCAAGACATGCATAAGCTACAGAGTCAAAGTTGCAGTATATAGGAACAACAGCAATAGCAGTATGGCAATATAGTACTAAAATCATGGCATAGTACTGAGTAGATGGAGTGAAACAAAGAAACTAGGAAGGCTATAGAAGATGAGACGCATGCTTGCCTTAAAGAGATAATCCTCCTTCTGAATATAAATCAATGTCAAATAATAGAAATCCAAAGAAGTCCAATAGCAGTACAAGCACCAACAATCTGCGCATCGACTCTCCTCCAAATTTCAGCATCATTTCTCTCTATGATTGACTAGCGCCTCCTGCGACGATCCTCCAAAATATGCATACATGCTCTCTGATTTCTATCTCTGTTTTCTCTTTAATTCTATCGCTGGCGCTCGCTCTCTCATTCTCGGTCACTTGCCAGCGGTAGGAGAGCAGCCCATCTATTTATAGAGCTGAGCACCGTGTGGAGAGCACCGTCTAAGGGTGTGTTTGGTAGACTGTGTCACCTCAGATTTACTTTCCCATCTCAGATATCTCACCTTATACAAGCTGTCTTCAGATTTTATGGTGTGTTTGGTAGCCTGTATCTATTAGGAAAAGCTCCATTGTGTGATGTGTTTGGTAGCCTGTATGGGTTGAGATATGAGTTGAGTCTGAATTCTTACGGAGAAGACCCTCTATCAAAAACTATTGCAAATAAGTCTAACTTTTTTACACGCAACACCCTGAATAAAAAAATAAAAATCAATCAAGTCCTCTCCTCAACAATGGCTGCCGGCGTTTGGGGTGGCCGCCGCCGCCGGTGGCGGTCCTGGACGGCTAGAGCCGGTGTAGATCGGGGCGGCGGACGCCTGCTGTGGTGTAGATCGGAGGTGCCCGGCGAGCTCCGGTGCTGGCCGCCGTCGAGGAGGGCAACAGATGCATGGCCGTATATCGGGGGTGCCCGGCGAGCTCTGGTCCTGGCCGCCGTCGAGGAGAACAGGGCCGGAGGCCTCCGTCAACCGCAACCATCGAGGACGGAGCACGAGCAGGAGCAGGGCGCCGCCTGCGTGAAATCACCGCCGCCGTCTACGTGAAACCGCCGCTGCCGCCTGCGTGAAACCGCCGCCGTCGCCTGCGGTCTGGTCCTGGCCGTCATCGAGGAGGGAGAGGGAGTGGAGGGGGCTCGGGAGAGAAGAGGAGGGGGCAGACCACCGACGAGGATGGGGCTCGGGAGAGGAGGTGGTTTGGCCGATGGGACAGGAGAGAGGACGGGAGGAAGGAGCGATGAGGAAAATGAGAGGGAGAGAAAGATGCGGGTGGGGGTTTGGGGGTGCCGCGGGACCAGTCTACAGTGTTTTGCGGGTATCAACTCATCCCGGATGAGCAGCGAAGCTCGATTCGGGCTTCGCTCCTCGTCCCGGCTCTGAGGCGTTTTCCGTATGAGGTGCACACTGCAGCGATGACCCGACCCGGGCTAACAAACAGCTTCTTTGCCTGAAATCTCGGTTGAGAAGAGAATCTCTGTGCTCCCCCGGGCTACCAAACACGCCCTAAATGTTTGGCTAAAATATCTAAGCTACCCTTGCCGCTTACCGCTTGCCGCTCTTGACAGGATAAGAAATTCTGCCGACGTCCCTACGTCTAACATGCACGGAGTCCACGCATCTAACCTTGCTGACTAAGCTATTTTCTCTTCTAGTATCCAGCCACGTAGCAACCTTTTCAAAATAACTTGTCATGCCAATCTATTACTCAGTATGCATGTGAGTACTCAAATATCTAGTACTCTGTTACTTAGAATAACACCTCTAATTTTTATTGCATACAAAGTGCACCATTTAATTTAAATACTAGAGATTACCAAAACTGAAATAATTATAGGCTAAATATTAGTTAAGTTAAGTTAGTTAATAACTCAAAATTTTGGGTTCTCACATGATGTCTACGCACACATTTGTTCTTGTAGACAGTGTTGGGCCTCCAAGTGCAGAGGTTTGTAGAACAACAGCAAGTTTCCCATAAGTGGATCACCCAAGGTTTATCGAACTCAAGGAGGAAGATGTCAAAGCTATCCCTCTCAAACAACCCTGCAATTACGATACAGAAAGTCTCTTGTGTCTCCAACACACCCAATACACTTGTCAGATGTATATGTGCACTAGTTCGGCGAAGAGATAGTGAAATACAAGTAGTATGGATGATTATAAGTAGTAAATACAATCTGGAATAAAAATGGCAGCAAGCAAACAAGTAACAAAACAACAAGTAAACGATGTGCAAAGCTTGGAAACAAGGCCTAGGGATCATACTTTCACTAGTGGACACACTCCCAACAAATATAACATAATTGAACAAATAAATAACTTCTCTTCACTATGCTACTCTAAATTACTCTCCTATTGAATAACACTAATCATTGCGTAGGGCTACGAAGCACTCCTCAAAGTTCATCAAGTACTTGACAAACATCACTCATAGAGATATCCAAATCAAATCACAACTCAAGATAGATATCATTGCAACTTAGACCAAGTACTAACACGGTGCACACACTGTCAACATTACACCATGAAAGGAGAAATAGATCACTTCTGTTAGGGCATTTTCTAGCCTCTCTAGTTTTGTGTGTTAGTTGACAACACCAGGACATTTTACCAGTGTTTTTGTGAAGAAAGTTGGCCGGATTTTTCGGCCGGATATTTCCAGATCTGGGCCGGATAATCCGCCCCCCCTGGAAAACGACTAAGGACCAGAAGAAACCCAGATGCGCGTCACCCAGATCTTGGGGCGGATATTTGGGCCGGATATTTCCAGATCTGGGCCGGATAATCCGCCCCCCCTTGGAAAACGACTAAGGACCAGAAGAAACCCAGATGCGCGTCACCCAGATCTTGGGGCGGATATTTGGGCCGGATATTTCCAGATCTGGGCCGGATAATCCGCCCCCCCGTGAAAACGACTAAGGACCAGAAGAAATGCAGATGCGCGTCACCCAGATTCCGGGCCGGATATTTTGGCCGGATTATTCCAGAAGTGGGCCGGAATATCCGGCCGCCGGATTATCCGGTTCAAGTTTGGGCCGGATAATCCGGCCCCTGGCGGCTGCAACGGACACATTTCGGGAAGGGGTATTTATACCCCTTCCTCTCTTCTTCCCCTGCTTGCTCGTCCTCATCAAGAACAAGACACTATTTGGAGCCAACCTCACTACAAGATCTTCACCCTCAACCACCCAAAGTCTTAGATCTTTGGAGGATCGAAGGAGGAGATCCCGATCTACATCTCCACCGAAGGAATTTCTTTTTCCCCTCCTTTTGCTTGAGGGATTTGCTCCTAGTGATTCTTTGGAAACACTAGGTGGTTTGATTCGAGATTTCTCTAGTCTTTGTGGATTCTAGCCTCCGTGGCTTTCTTGGGAGCCTCCAATTCAGTTGTGGATGTGTTCCCCAATCTCCGTGTAAGGGATTCGGTGAGTTCCCCCAATACCACCGCTTAGTGGAACGAGTTAGCCTCCGTGGCTTGCTCACCGGAGAACAAGGTGAGCCTCCGTGGCGTTGGTCGACTCCGTGTCACCACACCTCTCCAACGTAGACGTACTTCCCCTCAGAAGGAAGGAACTACGGGAATACATCGTTGTGTCTCCGGTCTCCGCTCCTCGGTTATTTCTTGCCCGAACTCGCTTACTTGCTTACTTGTTTACTTGTTCACTTGCTTGCTTGCCACTTAGGAAATTCACCTAGTTGCACATCTAGAGAATTTACTTTGTGTCAAGCCTAAAAATTGAAAAAGATAAAAAAATTGTGTAGCGCCTATTCACCCCCCCCTCTAGTCGCCCGTGAGATCCTTTTCAATTGGTATCAGAGCCTAGTGCTCTTTGATTGGGCTTAACCGCCTAAGAGATCATGGGCGAAGAGGAACCCGCCACTAAGGCGGATTTTAACAACATAATGACTCGCATGGATGCTATGATGGCAGCCATGGAAAGCCAAAAATCTCAACTTGATGCTCTCACTAGTGGAACATCAAGTACCACTCCACCATCTTCGGTTGACACCTCGGGTAAGGATAAGCCATCCTTAAACGAGGAAGATCCGGAGAAGGATGGAAATGAGAACAACGAGGATCCCCCCAAGAAAGATGACACCTCTCGGGGACATAGCACGGAGGTTCCACATCCTACGAGCTATGTCTCCGGAAGGCACCTTCAAATGCCACACCTTGCCTCATGTGGCCCACCGCCACAACTTGATGCTTCTAGCTTTGCCAATTGGCAAGATAACATGCGCTCTCACATAAATTTCATGTCTATTGAGCTTTGGAGGATCATTGAGTAGGGTTATCATCCAACTTCCAAGGACTTGACCAACTTGCTACCTTGGGAGCAAATCGACAAGCAGCTCAATGCCTCCGCCTTGCATCTCATTCACATGTCTCTCACCGAGAAGGACAAGGCGTTCGTCCGCAACATCTCTTCCGCCAAGGAAGCTTGGGATGCTCTCACCAACCTCTTCATCGGCAATGAGAGCATTCAAGAGTCCAAGTTTGATGAGGCATCTAATGAAGCGGACAACTTTGCTATGCTTGATGGTGAATCTCCCGAAGAACTTCATCGGCGTCTCTCGGCACTCCAAGTGAAGCTAGTCGACCTCGGCTCCACTCAATGTGATGGGAGATGGATGAAGAGGAAATTTGTCCAAGCCCTCTTGCCCTTCTTCAAGGATACGATGAACTCAATCAAGGGAGATGCCAACTTTAGGAAGATGACCGCTCATGACATCTTGCAAGAGATTGTGGCAAGGAAGATCTCCGAGAAGAATGCGGATGATGCTCTAGCTCGTGCATGTGGTGTGCGTGCACCCAATCTTGCTTTGAAGGCAAAAGTCTCTCTTCATGAAGAAGCAAGTTTGATGGAAGAGGAAGAGTCTATGAGTGGAAGTCCCGAAGACATGAAGTATGCTCATGCCGAACACATGGCTCTTGCTCAACGGGCTTTCATGAAGAAGTGGAAGTCATCAAGTCCCTCCAAACCTAAGGCCACAAGTAGAGTGAGAACATGCTACAATTGTGGTAATCAACACCACTTCATCGCGGATTGTCCCTATGAAAGAGTGGAAGATCACAATGGAAGACTCATTCGCAAGGAGATGAAGGCCAAGTCTTACCCACCAAGGAACTTTGATAAGAAGAAAGCAGTTCCAATACATGCCTTGACGACTCAAGAAGAATACCCATCTGGTGATGATGCAAGTGATGATGAAGAAGTAGGAAGGGCCGCCATCGCCATCGCCAAGCCTATCTCTTCACCATCCCTCTTCGCTTCCACAAACGAGTCCAAGCGCTCCAACTCCAAGGGAACATGTCTAATGGCTCACGCTACAAAGGTATCACCGACTTTCACACCCATCATACCTAGAAGCTTATCTTTGATGGATTGTGTTGATACTAGTAGTGATAAGGATGAGCCTAATGAATTTGACACCTTCATGTCAACCTTGCATGGGGAGACCAAAGCTCAATTTGAGATTCTCCTAAATCAATATAATGAGTCTCTTCAACTTAATGATAAAAATGAGGAAAGCATCTTTGAGCTAGAAGGGCATGCTCGTGAGTATGCCGATGAAATTGCAACCCTCAATCAATCTCTTGAGGTTGAGCAAGATCTAAGGATGGCACTTGAGGCATCCAAGTTAGGTCTTGAAGAGTCCTATAACTTGGACATTGCTAGGCTTAAGAATGATCGTGATATTGCTCAATCAGTTGCTAATGAACTTAGGTTGCAAAATGAGAAACTAAATCTTATGATTGCTAAAGAAGCAACCAAGTTATCTTCTAGCACCTTTGTTGCAAGTACTTGTTACACTAACCCTCTTTATGAGAAAGATGCCCCCAAAGGTGACACAAGGCTTGATGAGCTTTTGAGTGCTCAAAAGCAACATGGTGACAAGACCGGGCTTGGTTTCACTCCCAAGTCTAAAAAGAAGAGGAACAAGAAAAAGAACAAGAAGAAGAACAACAAGAAGACGCAATTTCTTGTGCCCACTCCTCCTCCTAAGA
Source organism: Dactylis glomerata (assembly GCA_007115705.1). Lineage (NCBI taxonomy): Eukaryota > Viridiplantae > Streptophyta > Magnoliopsida > Poales > Poaceae > Dactylis > Dactylis glomerata. Next base: position 3,506,966 of record QXEO01000533.1, on the reverse strand, counting down.
AGCACATCCCAAATGACATATGCTTTGACGAGGATGGCAATGTTTACGAGGAGGAGGGGGAGCTCGTGAGGGAAGTGGTTGGGAATGCCAAGAGGGCAATGCCCAATCACAACGACTTTGCGGGAAAATATAACCCCTCTTATGTTCTTCGCCGTGCTTATGATGGACATGTTTATGCTAAATTTGTTGGCTCACCTAATGAACGCATTGCTTGGTCTATTTGGGTTCCTAAGACCCTTGTCACTAACAAAAGAGGACCCATTGAAAAATGGGTACCTAAAAACAAAGCTTGACTTTTGTAGGGCTTTGCTTCCGGTGCGGGACAATGGATAATTGATAGCGGTGCTACCAATCATATGTCCGGAAGCAAAGAGTTGGTGAAGGAGCTTCGCACCGGTTCATCTAGTGCGGGCTACGTCACCTATGGAGATTCCTCAAGGTCAAAGGTATTGGGTCTTGGTAAAGTTGTTATATCTCAAGATGTTACCGTGGAGAATGTCATGCTCGTTGAGTCTCTCTCTTACAATTTACTTTCCGTAGCTCAACTTGCCGATATGGGCTTTGCAACTTTCTTTGATGTTGGGATTGTGGTTCTTTTGTGGAGCAAGTCTCTTAAAGTAGCCTTTGTTGGGCATGTTGAAAATGGCTTATATGTGATTGACTTCTCGGAGAAGGTCACTAAAGCCGCGACTTGCCCAATGGCTAAAGTTGACGTGGGATGGCTATGGCATCGCCGGCTAGGCCACGTCAATATGAGAACTTTGCAAAGACTCCACAAAGGTAACCACATCCTAGGACTAACCGATCTAACCTTTGCCAAAGATCGTGTGTGTAGAGCTTGCATTGAAGGAAAGATGCATGAACTTCCTCATCCTAGCAAGACGATCATTTCCTCTAAGAGGGTCTTGGAGCTCCTTCACATGGACCTCTTTGGCCCTCCATCTCATGCAAGTCTAGGAGGGAAGAAGTATTGCTTGGTGATCGTTGATGACTACTCAAGATATACTTGGGTCTACTTCTTCAAGCACAAATACGAGACCCGACAAACCGTTATGGACTTCATCAAGGAAGTGGAACGTCAATATGGCCAAGATATCTTGATGATTCGGAGTGATAATGGGACGGAGTTCAAGAACTACACCGTCAACGAATTCTTGAGTGATGAGGGAATTCAACATCAATACTCCTCTCCCTACACTCCACAACAAAATGGTGTAGCCGAGCGGAAGAACCGGACCTTGATGGACATGGCAAGGACAATGTTAGCGGAGTTTAAGTCTCCGTATAACTTTTGGGCCAAAGCCATCAATACCGCTTGTCATGCTTCTAACCGGCTATATCTTCGCAAGGGCTTGAACAAGACTCCTTATGAGATCCTCACCGGCAACAAGCCTAACATCAAATACTTTCGAGTATTCGGTTGTAAGTGCTTCTATCTTAGAAAGGGTGTTCATTTGTCCAAGTTTGATTCTAAAGCTCTTGAGGGTATCTTTGTTGGTTATGCCGCCGAATCTCATGCTTTTAGAATCTTTGACAAAGAGTCCGCTCGTGTTGTTGAAGTTTCTAACGTGAGATTCGACGAGAATGACGGCTCCCGTGTGGAGCAAAGTGGTGTTTGTGATGTAGGTGACGAAATACCTCCTCAAGCCATAAGAGGAATGGGTGTGGGTCATCTCATACCCATTGAGGGACACCTTTTGGCGGAAGGAGAAGGACTATGCTCTACTCAAGTGGAGACTTCACCTTCACAAGCTCCACAAGCTCCTCAAGGACCGATTGATGCTAACCAAAGACAAGCATTAGACCCTCATTCAAGCGAGCAAGGCCAAGATCAAGACCAAGAGGACGATGGTGATTCCTCACCAATGGTAGATCAAGGCCAAGCTCAAGATGTTGAGCATGCTCATGATGTTGATCAAGCTCAAGTTGAAGGTCAAGGCGAGGACCAAAATAGTGGTGATGACCAAGTGGCTTCTCAAGAGTCTTTTCAAGAAGCTCAAGCTCGCCGTGCAAGGAAAGTGGAAGAAGCTCTTCGCAAAGGGAGTCATACCTTGGATAGTGTGATTGGAAGTGTGAGAAAAGGGGTTTCCACAAGGAGACAATTAGCCAACTTTAGAATCCATCATGCCTTCGTCTCTTGTGTGGAACCTCAAAAGGTGTTTGAGGCACTTGAAGACCCGGATTGGGTGGAAGCCATGCACGAAGAACTCAACAACTTCAAGCGCAATGAAGTTTGGTCTTTGGTGGAGAAGCCCAAGGAGTGCCGCAATGTCATTGGAACCAAGTGGGTGTTCAAGAACAAACAAGATGCCAATGGGATTGTCGTGAGGAACAAGGCACGGTTGGTTGCTCAAGGATACTCTCAAGTGGAAGGAATCGACTATGGGGAGACCTACGCTCCCGTACGTGGCTCGTCTCGAGTCAATCCGTATCCTTCTTGCTTATGCTTCTCACTTAAACTTTAGGTTATATCAAATGGATGTGAAGAGTGCCTTTCTCAACGGTCCTCTACATGAATTGGTCTATGTGAAGCAACCCCCGGGGTTTGAAGATCCCCATTTCCCGACCCATGTCTACAAACTCGATAAGGCGCTTTATGGCCTTAAACAAGCCCCACGCGCGTGGTACGAGCACCTTAAGGAGTTGTTGTTAGACCGTGGGTTTGAAATTGGGCTCATCGACCCAACTCTTTTTACTAAGAAAGTCAACGGGGAGCTTTTCATATGCCAAATTTATGTAGACGATATTATTTTTGGCTCTTCTAACAAGCTCTTCAATGATGAATTTGCAAAGCTAATGACAGACAAATTCGAGATGTCCATGATGGGAGAGTTGAAATTCTTTCTTGGCTTTGAGATTCGGCAATTGCGAGGAGGGACATTCATCAATCAAGCCAAGTACATCCAAGACATGCTCAAGAAATTCAACATGGATTCCGGAGTTAAAGGAGCCAAAACCCCCATGCCGACAAAGGTTACTCTTGATCTCGATCCTAGTGGTAAGGAAGTGGATCAAAAGCTTTACCGTTCGATGATTGGCTCGCTTCTTTACCTTTGCGCATCTAGACCCGATATCATGCTTAGTGTGGGAATTTGTGCACGTTATCAAGCCGCCCCAAAGGAAAGCCATTTAATGGCCGTGAAAAGAATCTTCTGATATTTGATTCATACTCCAACTTTCGGCCTTTGGTACCCGAAGGGATCAAGCTTCGAGCTTGTTGGGTACACGGACTCGGATTGGGCGGGAGACAAAGTGGACAGGAAGTCAACTTCCGGGACTTGCCAACTCCTTGGTAGGTCCTTGGTTAGTTGGTCCTCCAAGATGCAAAATTGTGTGTCTCTCTCCACCGCCGAAGCCGAGTATGTGTCCGCAGCAAGTGGTTGTGCTCAACTCCTTTGGATGCGGCAAACGTTGAAGGACTATGGAGTTCATTGCGACAAGGTTCCACTCTTATGTGACAACGAGAGTGCCATCAAGATCGCTCATAATCCGGTTCAACACAACAAGACGAAGCACATTGAGATCCGGCATCACTTCATCCGGGACCACGTCAATCGAGGTGATATTAACCTGTCTTATGTAGGTACAAATGATCAACTCGCCGACATCTTCACGAAGCCCCTTGATGAAGCAAGATTCCGAGAGTTGAGGCATGAATTGAATATCATTGATTCTTGCAATGTGGCTTGTTAGTATGCACTCATTCCCATACGATAGCACGTGTTCTACTCTAGATGTGGGCATGGATATAGGGGGAGTGCGGTCCTAATTCATTGGGCTATCCCTCCCCCCATTATGACGATAGTAATGCAATCATTCTCTTAATATCATTTTGTGATATGTGAGCTTCAATGATGAGTATTGGTTATGGACCCAAGATATATCTTCGCGGTTCAATGCCAAAACACTCATATATGGTGGCTTCGGCCACCGACCTCTTCTTTTGAAGAGTTTATTCCTTGAAAATCTTTTGAGTTTGGTTTAAGTTTTTCTTGGTTTTGTTTATCTCTTGGTATGGGAAGGCACTTGAGTTGGTCTTTCGATGATTTTTGCGTTCTTGCAACTCTAAGTGCCGAGAACCACTCTATGTTTGCCTTCTAACCTAAGCCCATCTCATCCCTAAACATTCTCTCCATGCACACAAGTCCAGTTTTTCTGCCACAAATTTCCTGAGCAAAGGAGTTCCAGGCCGGATTATCCGGGCCCCTTTTGGGCCGGATTATCCGGGGGACGGAATATCCGGTCCAAGTATGGGCCGGATAATCCGCCCCTGCGGTTTGTCCATATAAATAGAGGGCGTAGGGGTGAACTGCCCACTTTGGCAGTTCTTCCACCCCCGACCCCCTCTCTCTCCACCGCCGCCGCCTGCTCCTCCTCTTGCTCGCCGGCGCCTTCTCGGCCGCCGGATCCGGCCGATCTTCAAGGCTCGTGCTCTCCTTCTTCTCGGGAACAAGTTCCTCCAAGCAGTTCCTCCAATGGATGAGGGTAAATTTCGCATCTCCTAGCCCTAGTGGTGAAGTTCTTGTGAGATTTATTTGCTTAGATCTTGGAGTCTAGTTGTTCCCGTTGGTCTTTCCTTTGGCCTTGTTGTATACTTTAGTGATTCACCTAGCCGATCTATGCGTTTGACATGTTAGGGCAAGAATTGAGAAAATTTCGCTAGGGGGCGGATTATCCGGCCCACTTTTGGACCGGATAATCCGGCCTGCCTGGTGCTCCTTTTTCTCCCTTCTTAACCATCAATGGCAGGCATTCCTCTGCTATGTTCATCACTCTAGTATATGTCTCTGGTACTTGTGTGCATCCTCATCACCATGCTTCCTACTTATTCTCCTCACAGGTGCCGGTCTGGCTAAGAGGAGTCGTCCTCGCTACCTCCGTTACAATGAAGATGGTTTCCTGGAAGATGAGGTTTCGCTTCGGACAAAAGAGCGTGCAGCCGTCCAGAAAGTCAAGGCCACCAAAGAGGCTAAGGCAGCTGAGAGGGTTGCAAGGAAGGCTGCCAAAGCTAAGGGAAAGGAACCACGAGTCAACTACAAGCAAATGAGCCAGAGTTCCTACTCAGCCCTGAGGCAGAAAGATTGGTACGCCAATCAGCCAAGGGCAACTCACATTGAAGACCGTCGTTTCTGGTGTCCAGAGCAGCTGTACATCTATCAGGATATCTTTGTTCCCATGAGTAAGCCCATTCGTCCGATGCATCCCATTGATCTTACCTTCCTGAAGTCGAAGGAGTACTTTGTTCCAGCTGTCCAGGTAGTGGAGAGGCTAGGCCTCACTGGTTTGTTGACTGTTCAGTGTGATTATGATCCTCAGCTCATAGTGCAATTTTATGCTACCTTGGCTTTTACTGCTGATGATAACAGAACTTTCAAGTGGATGACTGGGACTCGTTACTGTGAGTCTTCCTTCACTCGGTTTGCTTCTCTGTTGGGCTACCCTTTTAATGGCCCGACGAATCCTGTTGGTCACCGGGTTCACACTCCGCTTCTAGTCGACAAGAATCTGCTTTGTGATCTATATGGACCTCATGGAAAACCTGGTCTAGCTGCTGGTCTGTTGCCTCTGTATGATCTGCTTGTGCGTATCTTCAGGGAGAATATTGCTCCAAGTGGAGGGAACAACGATGCTATCAGAAGCTCCTTGGTGGATCTCCTTATCTTCTCTCATGATTGTGCCACGTCTACCGATCCGGTTAAAGATTTCTCTCTTGATGTGATGGAATTTATCTTCAATGAGATGTACGATGCTATGGTCAGCAAGGGCTCTCTTCCGTACGCCCCTTTCATCATGAAGCTCATCATTGACACTTGCAAGGGTCAGGATTTCAGCAGTAAGTGTGTGTCTCACAAGGTCAAGAAGCTCTATGTGAAGCAGAACAAGCCAGCTCCAGCTCCCATTGGTCCTGATTCTTTCATGAGAGATGCTCGTTCTAGTGTGCCAAGTGGCAAGTTTGTGTCCAAGGATGTGCCCAAGAGGGTGAAGAAGTTGAGCTGGTTTCAGAAGCATGTTCTTTGCATGAAGGTTGAGATTCATCGTGAGAACTATGAAGCTTATTGTGAGCGCAAGGCTATCATTGATACTCAGCGTGAGATTCTTCATAAGCTCAGTGGGGACCAAGCTGCTCTTCCTCCTGCTCCTCCTCCCATTGCCTACAACAAGTGGCACTCCGAGACCTATGATTGGGGCGCAATGGAGAAGTCTCTCTATGTTGGTCGCACCACTCATGTTGATGATGAAGATGAAGATGAAGAGGAAGAGGAAGAGGATGTGGAAGATGATGAGGAAGGAGAGTTTGAAGAAGATGATGAAGAGGAGGAGGACTATGAGGAGGACGACGACGACTTTGAGTGACTTCTTGGGGCGTGTAGTATGCTCTTGTCCCTTTTTGGTGTCTTGATGCCAAAGGGGGAGAAGTTGTTCTAGTAGGATTTCTCGTTGGTTTTTTCTTTGGTGTGGGAGCTGCTTCCGTTTTCTCGTTTGTGAAATTATCGTTATCTTGTGCTTGGTGAACTTTCTTTAGGTTTGAACTATTGTGTGTGGAACTTGTTTAAAGTTTGTTTGCTTAATGTGTCTTTGCTCATATTGTTATTGTCAAACTTGTTATATTGCTTATCTCTAGAGGGAGCTTCATTTGAACTTATGCATATCTTTAGGGGGAGCTCTCTTGCTTAATTGATCTTACTATTGTAAATCCTAGTGTTGTCATCTAACACCAAAAAGGGGGAGATTGTTAGGGCATTTTCTAGCCTCCCTAGTTTTGTGTGTTAGTTGACAACACCAGGACATTTTACCAGTATTTTTGTGCAGAAAGTTGGCCGGATTTTTCGGCCGGATATTTCCAGATCTGGGCCGGATAATCCCCCCCCCCTGGAAAACGACTAAGGACCAGAAGAAACCCAGATGCGCGTCACCCAGATCTTGGGGCGGATATTTGGGCCGGATATTTCCAGATCTGGGCCGGATAATCCGCCCCCCCTTGGAAAACGACTAAGGACCAGAAGAAACCCAGATGCGCGTCACCCAGATCTTGGGGCGGATATTTGGGCCGGATATTTCCAGATCTGGGCCAGATAATCCGCCCCCCCCATGAAAACGACTAAGGACCAGAAGAAATGCAGATGCGCGTCACCCAGATTTCGGGCCGGATATTTCGGCCGGATTATTCCAGAAGTGGGCCGGAATATCCGACCGCCGGATTATCCGGTTCAAGTTTGGGCCGGATAATCCGGCCCCTGGCGGCTGCAACGGACACATTTCGGGAAGGGGTATTTATACCCCTTCCTCTCTTCTTCCCCTGCTTGCTCGTCCTCATCAAGAACAAGACACTATTTGGAGCCAACCTCACTACAAGATCTCCACCCTCAACCACCCAAAGTCTTAGATCTTTGGAGGATCGAAGGAGGAGATCCCGATCTACATCTCCACCGAAGGAATTTCTTTTTCCCCTCCTTTTGCTTGAGGGATTTGCTCCTAGTGATTCTTTGGAAACACTAGGTGGTTTGATTCGAGATTTCTCTAGTCTTTGTGGATTCTAGCCTCCGTGGCTTTCTTGGGAGCCTCCAATTCAGTTGTGGATGTGTGCCCCAATCTCCGTGTAAGGGATTCGGTGAGTTCCCCCAATACCACCGCTTAGTGGAACGAGTTAGCCTCCGTGGCTTGCTCACCGGAGAACAAGGTGAGCCTCCGTGGCGTTGGTCGACTCCGTGTCACCACACCTCTCCAACGTAGATGTACTTCCCCTCAAAAGGAAGGAACTACGGGAATACATCCTTGTGTCTCCGGTCTCCGCTCCTCGGTTATTTCTTGCCCGAACTCGCTTACTTGCTTACTTGTTTACTTGTTCACTTGCTTGCTTGCCACTTAGGAAATTCACCTAGTTGCACATCTAGAGAATTTACTTTGTGTCAAGCCTAAAAATTGAAAAAGATAAAAAATTTGTGTAGCGCCTATTCACCCCCCTCTAGTCGCCCGTGAGATCCTTTTCAACTTTAATACTATCATAGTGATAATTATTCTCATAATCCATAAGAGATCACAATCATAGCCTAGACCAAGTACCACCATGATGCACGCACTGTCACCGTTACACCATGGCAGGAGGAATAGATTACTTTAATAACACACTAGAGTACACATAATGAAGAAGAGTAACATCTACTTATTCAACATGATACAAAGCTCACGATCACATAAAGATCACATCATGGGAGAGAGAGGTGAACCACATAGCTACCGGTAGAGCCCTCAGCCCCGGGGAAGAACTACTCCCTCCTCATCATAGGAGACAACAAGGTTGATGGAGATGGCAGCAAGGTGGATGGAGACGGCGGAGACGGCGATGGAGACCGATGGAGATGGCTCTGGGGGCACTTCCCCGTCCCGGCAGGGTGCCGGAACAAAGACTTCTGTCCCCCGAAATTCGTCGGCGGTGGTGGCGGAGATGCGGAACTCTTCTGGAAATTTCGCCGACTCCTTTAGGGTTTTCCGTCTCGAGGCTTTATATAGGCGAAGGGGCGTCGTCAGGGGGCTGCCAGGGCCTCCTCACACATAGGGGGCGCGGCCAGGGGCTGGGCCGCGCCGCCCTGGTGTGTGGAGCCCTTGTGGCCCCACTCCACCTCCTCTTCGGTTCTCTGGAAGCTTCCGGGAAAAATAAGACTTCTGGAACTTGTTTCGTCCAATTCTGAGAATATTTCCTGTGTAGCTTTTCTGAAACACAAAAATAGCAGAAAACAGGGAACTGGCACTGGCACTGTGGCATCTTGTCAATAGGTTAGTTCTGGAAATCGCATAAAAACGCCACGAAGTGTAACGAAACACAAGGCAAATGGTGTAAAAACAAGCATGGAGCATCAAAAATTATAGATGCGTTTGAGACGTATCAGCATCCCCAAGCTTAACTCCTGCTCGTCCTCGAGTAGGTAAGTGATAACAAAAGAAATAATTTTTGAGGTGACATGCACCATCACAATCTTGATCATATAGGTAAAGCATTGAGTGCTGAGATCAAAGACTTAAAACATGGGCATGAAAGACATAATCTTGATAATAGAAACTTAGCAACCATGTTATAACATGAAAAGAAACACAAACAAAAGATCATGAATAATGAAACAATGAAAGTCAAACGTGTGTTCAAATCATATGGAAAAACATAGTAAATGGTTTTTAGCTTGTCCCTCATGGAATAGCAAAACATAAATGCATAGGACACCTTCAAGTTTAAGAGGGTGACTAGATACAAGTAATTTAAGAACAAGTGAAACCATAGTCATAAATCAATCAATGATAAACTTTGGGACAATGCACATTATACTCAGAATGACAACTATGCTCTCTTAGATGGTGCATAAAGATAGAAGGTGGTGACTCAACATAAAAGTAAAAGAAAGGCCCTTCGCAGAGGGAAGCAGTGATTAAACATGTGCTAGAGCTTTTCATTTGTAAAACAGAGAGATAAAAATTGGTTTTGAGAGGTGGTTGTCTTTGTCAACGACTGGCAATGGGGTTCTTACTATCTTCCATACAAAAATAAAGCAAGTTTTTGAGAGAGAGATTGTCACTTTTGTGCTCTTTTATAAAGCTTGGCACTCCTCCCCACCTTTTTTCCTTTCTCAAACCATGGCTAACCGATTTTATCGGGTGCCCACCAACATTCACATACCATGGAGGAGTGCCTTTTTTTTTCTTCTTTTTTCTCTTTTTTTCTTTTTGGAATAAGCAATATGGAAGATAGCAAATCCGACCACTACGTCCCCATGAGCTGAAAACAGTGTCACAAAACGAGAAGTATTTTGAAGGTTTTTTCAAAGGTAGCACATGAAAATTTACTTTGGAATGGCTTACAAATACCATGCATAGGAATTTATAGTGGACACAATGGCAAACTTGGTTTTTAGGAGTTGGATGCACGAGTAGAGCTCATACTCAGTATAAGGCGAGGGCTAGCAAAAGACTGGGAGCGACCAACTAAGAGAGCAATAATGGCCATAATCATGCAAAGCGACAAAGCGACATTAAAAGAAGCATAAGATGGCATCAAAAGTCAAAAACTAAATGATCATAGAGGCTATTGGCGACTTTGTAAGAGTCTAACATGTGTGAGCATGCGCCAAGTCAACCCAAATAAACCATCAAGGAGAAAACCAAAATAATGCTTCCAAATGATAAAAACAACGCATGATTTTTTCAAAGGCTCATTAAGCAATCTCAGTTATTTGAGACAAGTCATGCTACAGCAAAACTACTAAGCATACTATCAAAAAGACATCAAGCACGACATGCACAAGCCTAGGCCGCAGTCTTCACAAGCTCCTTCTTGTACCACTTTTTTGCATAAAGCTTTTTCTCTTTTCCAACACCATTCAAACTTTTTTGAGGAAACTCTTTTGAGGAAAACCAACATATACCAGAGGTCCAAATACACCTTGATGCAAAGATAAAACAAGATCTGAACAAAAATCAAGGCGAAAAACAAAGGCTAAACGCAGTAGCAGAAAAAGAGAACACTCGTTGAACGACAAGAGTGAAAACTAGAGTGTTCTTGGCAAATGAAAAGAGAGTTCATCTCCTCCAAAAGAAACATGATGTGATCTAACCATTTATTGCAGCAAACAAAACAAAACTAATAATGAAAACTAAAACAACTGACGCTCCAAGAAAAACACATAGTGTATGAAGCAATAAAAATATAGTGTCTTGAAAGGTGACCTGATTTTTGCCGATGAAGGAGGGGTGCCTCGGGGGCATCCCCAAGCTTTGACGCTTGTACTTCTTGGATATTTCTTGGGGTGATGCATGGGCATCCCCAAGCTTGAGCTTTTGTCTATTCTTTATCTCATCTCATCACTCTCCGATCCCTACACTTGGAAACTTCCTTCATACAAAACTAAACACAAATCTATTTGCAACATTAGTGTAAGCATAACATATAATAAACCCTTTTTTGCTTCAGGTTTCAACCTAAAACCACCACATATTAAGCATATACTACTGTAGCAACTTCCTCAAAAGTTCCATGATCAAAAGAACTCAAAAAGGAAGCGATAAAGCGGCAAACACAAATATTGGCAGAAATCTGTCAAAACAGAACAGCTGACAAAGGTCGAATTTTTAGAGGGTTTTCTGTTGCTCAAATCAAAAAGTGTTCAAATAATGAAAGTTTGGATATAACCTGGGGCATATTATCAAGAAATCGCAGGTCCAAAAGATATACAGATAATTTTCACGAATTTTTACGGTGCAGCACCAAAAACTATTTCAGGACAGCAACATCCCCAAATCTTACCTCACTCAAATTAGAGGCTTCTCTTGGCACAAAAACGAAATAAAAAGGATAAGGAGAGGTCATTACAGTAGTAATAACTTCCAAGACTCAAATAAAAGAAAAAGTACTAAAAATAAACAATGGGTTATCTCCCAAGAGTGCTTTTCTTTAACGCCTTTGAGCTAGGCGCAGTAATTTGCAAAGATGCTCATGTGGGTGCCATATAAGAGCTTGAGGCCAAGGCGCCATATAGGAACTTAAAGCAATAGAGAGCATCAAAAAGCAAATGTGAAAGACATTTAAATCTAAACCACTTCCTATGAAAAATAGTCTTGTAAAGAGACAAGTCATAAAAGCGCAAAGCAAAAAGCATAGGAAGGTAAAACAAGTATAACTTCAAGAATTGCAACATAAAGAGGGGAAACTCAATATTGTTGAGATCCTTCAAACCATGTTTCCCTCTCTCATAATAACTTTCAATAGCATCATGAATAAAATTAACAATATAACTGTCACATAAAGGATCTCTATCATGAGCCACATGCATAAAAGAATTAATACTCCCCACATGAACAATAGTAGTAGGAGCAGATTCAACAAAATAATTATTCTCATCACCATAATCATCAAAAATAGGAGGCATATTGTAATCATAACTAATTTTATCATCAATAGTAGGTGAACTGAAAATATTATACTCATCATCATAACCATCATAAACTAGAGGTTTAGTATCATCACAAGCTAAAGAACAGCTATTTCGCAAAGCATATTCTTCAAACATATCATCATAAGAAGGAACATCACATATGGGAGATAAAATATTACCAGAACAAACTTTCTCCACTAAAGCTGGGGAACTAAAAATATCATGCTTAACAAAACCAGCTTCCCCAAGCTTAGACTTTTCTATAGCATTAGTAATAACAGTGTTCGAAACATTCATACTAACAACACTATTTGCATGCAAATTAAGCTCCAAAGGTTTTTCAATTTTCTCTTCAAACACTTCATATCTAAACTCAGGAAAAAGATGAAAGAACTCTTTATTTTCCATTAAGCCTAACTAGTGAAAATAAAAACAAGAAACAAAAAGATGTAATTGTAGAATCTAAAGGAAATAACTCCGAGTACTCACACAGGAGGATGCGAGTACCTTTTACCTTACCTCCCTGGCAACGGCGCCAGAAAAGATCTTGATGTCTATGCACACGTATGTTCTTGTAGACAGTGTTGGGCCTCCAAGTGCAGAGGTTTGTAGAACAGCAGCAAGTTTCCCTTAAGTGGATCACCCAAGGTTTATCGAACTCAGGGAGGAAGAGGTCAAAGCTATCCCTCTCAAACAACCCTGCAATTACGATACAGAAAGTCTCTTGTGTCCCCAACACACCCAATACACTTGTCAGATGTATAGGTGCACTAGTTCGGCGAAGAGATAGTGAAATACAAGTAGTATGGATGATTATAAGTTGTAAATACAATTTGGAATAAAAATGGCAGCAAGCAAACAAGTAACAAAACAACAAGTAAACGGTGTGCAAAGCTTGGAAACAAGGCCTAGGGATCATACTTTCACTAGTGGACACACTCCGAACAAATATAACATAATTGAACAAATAAATAACTTCTCTTCACTATGCTACTCTGAATTACTCTCCTATTGAATAACACTAATCATTGCGTAGGGCTACAAAGCACTCCTCAAAGTTCATCAAGTACTTGACAAACACCACTCATAGAGATATCCAAATCAAATCACAACTCAAGATAGATATCATTGCAACTTAGACCAAGTACTAACACGGTGCACACACTGTCAACATTACACCATGAAAGGAGGAATAGATCACTTCAATACTATCATAGTGATAATTATTCTCATAATCCATAAGAGATCACAATCGTAGCCTAGACCAAGTACCACCACGATGCACGCACTGTCACCGTTACACCATGGCAGGAGGAATAGATTACTTTAATAACACACTAGAGTACACATAATGAAGAAGAGTAACATCTACTTATTCAACATGATACAAAGCTCAAGATCACATAAAGATCACATCATGGGAGAGAGAGGTGAACCACATAGCTACCGGTAGAGCCCTCAGCCCTGGGGAAGAACTACTCCCTCCTCATCATAGGAGACAGTAAGGTTGATGGAGATGGCAGCAAGGTCGATGGAGACGGCGGAGACGGCGATGGAGACCGATGGAGATGGCTCCGAGGGCACTTCCCCGTCCTGGCAGGGTGCCGGAATAGAGACTTCTGTCCTCCGAAATTCGTCGGCGGTGGTGGCGGAGATGCGGAACTCTTCTGGAAATTTCGCCGACTCCTTTAGGGTTTTCTGTCCCGAGGCTTTATATAGGCGAAGGGGCGTCGTCAGGGGGCTGCCAGGGCCTCCTCACACATAGGGGGCGCGGCCAGGGGCTGGGCCGCGCCGCCCTGGTGTGTGGGGCCCTCGTGGCCCCACTCCGCCTCCTCTTCGGTTCTCTGGAAGCTTCCGGGAAAAATAAGACTTCTGGAACTTGTTTCGTCTAATTCTGAGAATATTTCCTGTGTAGCTTTTCTGAAACACAAAAACAGCAGAAAATAGGGAACTGTCACTATGGCATCTTGTCAATAGGTTAGTTCTGGAAATCGCATAAAAACGCCACGAAGTGTAACGAAACACAAGGCAAATGGTGTAAAAACAAGCACGGAGCATCAAAAATTATAGATATGTTTGAGACGTATCATTCCATAATAGGTGTATCCATGTTGCCTCGAGGGGTAAGGAGTTCCCCTTAAAACAGTCTTGAATTTTACCAAGGAGGCTAAATTCTAATAGGTTTCCCTTGGCCCTTTTTTCTTTTGGCAATTTGGGGGAAGGTGTATGACCTACGGAATTTGGCCACCTATAAAAGAGGGCCAAGGGGCACACAAAATGTTCTTTAAGTCATATCCCTAGTCCCCCAATACGTCGCACCTCCATCGCCTTGATACGTCTCAAACGTATCTATAATTTTTGATGCTCCATGCTTGTTTTTACACCATTTGCCTTGTGTTTCGTTACACTTCGTGGCGTTTTTATGCGATTTCCGGAACTAACCTATTGACAAGATGCCACAGTGCCAGTTCCCTGTTTTCTGCTGTTTTTGTGTTTCAGAAAAGTTACAGAGGAAATATTCTCGGAATTGGACGAAACAAAAGCCGAACGTCCAGAAATTCACCGAAGCTTCTAGAGAACCGAAGAGGAGACGGAGTGGGGCCACGAGGGCCCCACACAATAGGGCAGCGCAGCCTGGCCCCTGGCCACGCCCCCTACGTGTGAGGGCGCCCTGGCAGCCCCCTGATGACGCCCATTCGCCTATATAAAGCCTCGGGACGGAAAACCCTAGAGGGATCGGCGAAATTTCCAGAACAGTTCTGCAGCGCCGCCGCCGTCGAAGCCAAATTTCGGGGGACAGAACTCTCTGTTCCGGCACCCTGCCGGGACGGGGAAGTGCCCCCAGAGCCATCTCCATCGGTCTCCATCACCATCTCCGCCATCTCCATCGACCTCACCGCCATCTCCATCAACCTTCCTGTCTCCTATGATGAGGAGGGAGTAGTTCTCCCCCGGGGCTGAGGGCTCTACTGGTAGCTATGTGGTTCACCTCTCTCTCCCATGATGTGATCTTTATGTGATCGTGAGCTTTGTATCTAGTTGAATTGGTAGATGTTATTATTCAGATATTATGCTACTCCTATGCTTAATTATTATACTCTCCGGAGATACCTCATATCATGGTGTAAAGGTGACTAGTGTGTGCATCATGTGTATCTTTTTGGTTAATGTCTCTATGAATTGTTGGTGTTTGTTGGAACCATCTAGTGCGTTCATGGTGATAGTGTGGGACAATCTAGTTTGGGTACATACGGACTTTGAGGAGTGCTTCGTAGCCCTACGCATGATTAGTGTTCGTTTTCCATTGGAGAATTGTTTTGAGTTGCATATTGATGATAGTATCTATTGGTTCAATTATGTTATATTTGTTGAGAGTGTGTCCACTAGTGAAAGTATGATCCCTAGGCCTTGTTTCCAAGCATTGCACATCGTTTACTTCCTGTTTTGTTACATGTTTGCTCGCAGCGATATTTATTTCAGATTACATTTACTACTTATAATCATCACTACCGCTTGTATTTCACTATCTCTTCGCCGAACTAGTGCACCTATACATCTGACAAGTGTATTGGGTGTGTTGGGGACACAAGGGACTTTCTGTATCGTAATTGCAGGGTTGTTTGAGAGGGATAGCTTTGACCTCTTCCTCTCTGAGTTCGATAAACCTTGGGTGATCCACTTAAGGGAAACTTGCTGCTGTTCTACAAACCTCTACACTTGGAGGCCCAACACTGTCTACAAGAACAGACGCGTGCGTAGATATCAAGCTCTTTTCTGGCGCCGTTGCCGGGGAGGTAAGGTAAAAGGTACTCACATTCTTTGGTTACTAAGTCTTTTAGTTGCTGGTGAGTGCTCGAAGTTATTTCCTTTAGATTCTGCAATTACATCTTTTTGTTTCTTGTTTTTATTTTCACTAGTTAGGCTTAATGGAAAATAAAGAGTTCTTTAGTCTTTTTCCTGAGTTTAGATTTGAAGAGAAAATTGAAAAACCTTTGGAGCTTAATTTGCATACTAATAGTGTTGTTAGTATGAATGCTTTAAATACCGTTGTTGCTAATGCTATAGAAAAGTCTAAGCTTGGGGAAGCTGGTTTTGTTAAGCATGATATTTTTAGTTCCCCAGCTTTAGTGGAGAAAGTTTGCTCTGATGATATTTTATCTCCCCTATGTGATGTTCCTATGCCTGTTACCTATGTTAGTGATCATGATTGGGAAAAGCACTCTACTTTTGATATTGAAAATCTTTTTGGTACCAATTCTAAGGTTAATAATTTTTATACCATCAGTACTATCTATGCTCCTTCTTATGATGATATGTTTGATGAGTATGCTTTGCGAAATAGTTGTTTTCTAGCTTGTGATGATACTAAACCTCTAGTTTATGATGGTTATGATGATGAGTATAATATTTTGAGTTCACCTACTTTTGAGGAGAAAATTAGTTATGATTACAATATGCCTCCTGTTTTTGATGATTATGGCGATGAGAATAATTATTCTGTGGAATCTGCTCCTACTACGATTGTTCATGTGGGGAGTATTAATTCTTTTATGCATGTGGCTCATGATAGGGATGCTTTATGTGATAGTTATTTTGTTAGTTCTATTCATGATGCTACTTAAAGTTATTATGAGAGAGGGAAACATGGTTTGATGGATCTCAACAATATTGAGTTTCCCCTCTTTATGTTGCAATTCTTGAAGTTATACTTGTTTTGCCTTCCTATGCTTTTTGCTTTGCGCTTTCAAGACTTGTCTCTTTACAAGACTATTTTTCATAGGAAGTGGTTTAGATTTAAATATGTTTCATATTTGCTTTTTGATGCTCTCTATTGCTTCAAGTTCTTATATAGCGCCTTTGCCTTAAGCTCTTTTATGGCGCCTACATGAGCATCTTTGCAAATTACTGCGCCTAGCTCAAAGCGTTAAAGAAAAGCACTCTTGGGAGATAACCCATTGTTTATTTTCAGTACTTTTTCTTTTATTTGAGTCTTGGAAGTTATTACTACTGTAATAACCGCTCATTATCCTTTTTATTTCGTTGTTGTGCCAAGAGAAGCCTCTAATTTGAGTGAGGTAAGATTTGGGGATGTTGCTGTCCTGAAACAGTTTTCGGTGCTGCACCGTAAAAATTCGTGAAAATTCTCTGTATATCTTTTGGACCTACGATTTCTTGTGCATATGCCCCAGGTTATATCAAAACTTTCATTAGTTGAACACTTTTTGATTTGAGCAACAGAAAACCCTCTAAAAATTCGACCTTTGTCAGCTGTTCTGTTTTGACAGATTTCTGCCAATATTTGTGTTTGCCACTTTATCGCTTTCTTTTTGAGTTTTTTTGATCACGGAACTTTTGGGGAAGTTGCTAAAGTAGTATATGCTTTATATGTGGTGGTTTTGTGTTGAAACCTGAAGCGAAAAGAGTTGATTTATTATTATGTTTACACTAATATTGCTAATAGTATTGTGTTTAGTTTTGTATGAAGGAAGTTTTCAAGTGTAGGGATTGGAGAATGATGAGATGAGATGAAGAATGGACAAAAGCTCAAGCTTGGGGATGCCCATGTCACCCCAAGAAATATCCAAGAAGTACAAGCGTCAAAGCTTGGGGATGCCCCCGAGGCACCTCCTTCTTCATCGGCAAAAATCAGGTCACCTTTCAAAACACTATATTTTTATTGCTTCATGTACTATGCGTTTTTCTTGGAGCGTCAGTTGTTTTTGCTTTTAGTTTTCCTTTTGTTTTGTCTGCTGCAATAAATGGTTGAATCACATCATGTTCTTTTTGGAGGAGATGAACTTCGTTTTTCATTGCCAAGAACACTCTAGTTTTCACTCTTATCGTTCAACGAGTGTTCTCTTTTTCTGCTACTGCGTTGAGCCTTTGTTTTTTGCCTTGATTTTAGTTCAGATCTTGTTTTATCTTTGCATCAAGGTGTATTTGGACCTCTGGTCTATGTTGGTTTTCCTCAAAAGAGTTGTTTCGAAAAGGGTTCGAATGGTGTTGGAAAAGAGAAAAAGTTTCATGCAAAAAAGTGGTACAAAAAGGAGCTTGTTTAGACTGCGGCTTAGACTTTTGCATGCCATGCTTGATTGCATTTTGATAGTATGCTTAGTGATTTTTGCTATAGCATGACTTATCTCAAATGACTGAGATTGCTTAATGAGCCTTTGAAAAAAATCATGCGTTGTTTTTATTATATGGAAGCATTTATTTGGTTTTCTCCTTTGATGCTTTATTTGGGTTGACTTGGCACATGCTTACACCATGTTGACTACAAAATAAGTCGCCTATAGCCTCTATGATCATTTGGTTTTTGACTTGTGATACCACTTTATGCTTCTTTCAATGATGTTTTCTCGCTATGCATGATTATGGCCGTTATTGCTCTCTTAGTTGGTCGCTCCCAGTCTTTTGCTAGCCCTCATTTTGTACTGAGTATGAGCTCTACTCGTGCATCCAAATCCTAGAAACCAAGTTTGCCATTGTGTCCACTATAAATTCCTATGCATGGTATTTGCAAGCCATTCCAAGTAAATTTTCATGTGCTACCTTTCAAAAAACCTTCAAAATACTTCTCATTTTGTGACACTGTTTTTAGCTCATGAGGACGTAGTGGTCGGATTTGCTATCTTCCATATTGTCTTATTCCAAAAATAAAAAAAAATAAAAAAAAGAAAGAAAAAAGGCACTCCTCCATGGTATGTGAATGTTGGTGGGCACCCGATGGAATCGGTTAGCCATGGTTTGAGAAAGGAAAAAAGGTGGGGAGGAGTGCCAAGCTTTATAAAAGAGCACAAAAGTGCCAATCTCTCTCTCAAAAACTTGCTTCATTTTTGTATGGAAGATAGTAAGAACCCCATTGCCAGTCGTTGACAAAGACAACCACCTCTCAAAACTAATTTTTATCTCTCTGTTTTACAAATGAAAAGCTGTAGCACATGTTTAATCACTGCTTCTCTTTGCGAAGGGCCTTTCTTTTACTTTTATGTTGAGTCACCACCTTCTATCTTTATGCACCGTCTAAGAGAGCATAGTTGTCATTCTGAGTATAATGTGCATTGTCCCAAAGTTTATCATTGATTGATTCATGACTATGGTTTCACTTGTTCTTAAATTACTTGTATCTAGTCACCCTCTTAAACTTGAAGGTGTCCTATGCATTTATGTTTTGCCATTCCATGAGGGACAAGCTGAAAACCATTTACTATGTTTTTCCATATGATTTGAACACACGTTTGACTTTCATTGTTTCATTATTCATGATCTTTTGTTTGTGTTCTTTTTCATGTTATAACATGATTGCTAAGTTTCTTATTGTCAAGATTATGTCTTTCATGCCCATGTTTTAAGTTCTTTGATCTCAGCACTCAATGCTTACATTGATGATCAAGATTGTGTAGGTGCATGTCACCTAAAAAATTATTCTTTTGTTATCACTTACCTACTCGAGGACGAGCAGGAGTTAAGCTTGGGGATGCTGATACGTCTCAAACGTCTCTATAATTTTTGATGCTCCATGCTTGTTTTTACACCATTTGCCTTGTGTTTCGTTACACTTCATGGCGTTTTTATGCGATTTCCGGAACTAACCTATTGACAAGATGCCACAATGCCAGTTCTCTGTTTTCTGCTATTTTTATGTTTCAGAAAAGTTACACAGGAAATATTCTCGGAATTGGACGAAACAAAAGCCGAACGTCCAGAAATTCACCGAAGCTTCCAGAGAACCGAAGAGGAGATGGAGTGGGGCCACGAGGGCCCCACACAATAGGGCGGCGTGGCCTGGCCCCTGGCCGCGCCCCCTATGTGTGAGGGCACCCTTGCAGCCCCCTGACGACGCCCCTTCGCCTATATAAAGCCTCGGGACGAAAAACCCTAGAGGGATCAGCGAAATTTCCAGAACAGTTCCACGGCGCCGCCGCTATCGAAGCCAAATTTCGGGGGACAGAAGTCTCTGTTCTGGCACCCTGCTGGGACGGGGAAGTGCCCCCGGAGCCATCTCTATCGGTCTCCATCGCTGTCTCCGCCGTCTCCATCGACCTCACCGCCATCTCCATCAACCTTGTTGTCTCCTATGATGAGGAGGGAGTAGTTCTCCCCCGGGGCTGAGGGCTCTACCGGTAGCTATGTGGTTCACCTCTCTCTCCCATGATGTGATCTTTATGTGATCGTGAGCTTTGTATCTAGTTGAATTGGTAGATGTTATTATTCAAATATTATGCTACTCCTATGCTTAATTATTATACTCTCCGGAGATACCTCGTATCATGGTGTAAAGGTGACTAGTGTGTGCATCATGTGTATCTTTTTGGTTAATGTCTCTATGAATTGTTGGTGTTTGTTGGAACCATCTAGTGCGTTCATGGTGATAGTGTGGGACAATCTAGTTTGGGTACATACGGACTCTGAGGAGTGCTTCGTAGCCCTACGCATGATTAGTGTTCGTTTTCCATTGGAGAATTGTTTTGAGTTGCATATTGATGATAGTATCTATTGGTTCAATTATGTTATATTTGTTGAGAGTGTGTCCACTAGTGAAAGTATGATCCCTAGGCCTTGTTTCCAAGCATTGCACACCATTTACTTCGTGTTTTGTTACATGTTTGCTCACAGGGATATTTATTTCAGATTACATTTACTACTTATAATCATCACTACCGCTTGTATTTCACTATCTCTTCGCCGAACTAGTGCACCTATACATCTGACAAGTGTATTGGGTGTGTTGGGGACACAAGGGACTTTCTGTATCGTAATTGCAGGGTTGTTTGAGAGGGATAGCTTTGACCTCTTCCTCCCTGAGTTCGATAAACCTTGGGTGATCCACTTAAGGGAAACTTGCTGCTGTTCTACAAACCTCTGCACTTGGAGGCCCAACACTGTCTACAAGAACAGACGCATGTGTACACATCACGCCTCCAAAACCAAAACCCTAGCCGCCGCACCCTAGCTGTGTTGTTGAACAAACCGGTAATGCCATCACCGTCTTGTTATCATCGCCTCATCGACCTTGACCACAACCCTAGGGTGTGCAAACCCTGGGTGCTCCCCTCTCTCTTCCTCATGGAGCGCTGCCAGATTTCTGCTACCGATTAAATTATATCTAGTCGGGATCACAGAAGCATTGCCGAATCTTCATCACATGTTCCCCGCTTCATTGGTCTGCTTGATCACACTTCGATGGTGACACTTATCCCGTATATGTGAATATCGATGGAGGTGTTGCACGTGCGGCACTCAGATCGTGGGAGCCTGTAACAACTCAGAAATTGTAATCCAACTCTTATTAAATAAAGTGCCAAATTTTGGGCTAAGATAAAACTTTTTATTCATTATTTTATGCATACATGTATTTCCTCTTATATGTATTCTATGATTTTATGTGTGCTATTTTGGTTTGAGCATTGGTTAGATAATTCTAAGTGAACCAACAGAATCATTTGAGAAAGGTTATAAGAGCCAAAAGAACCAGAAATAAAAATAGGTAAGAAAGAGATAAAGTTAATATGATCTAGAAATTGTTAATGACTGCACCACTTTGAGCCCTTAGATTAAGCAATCTACATCTCACCTTCATGTTTGGCCAGTAAGTTGAGCTTAACCAAGTTATGGACTAACTCAACCAACAAAGATTTACCCAAATTTCAAACCAGAACACCACCCAAACTTGAGCCAAAGTTTGAATCTGAAACAGAAACTATATCAAATTTGAAATACAAATTTCTGCAAAACTCAACCTTTCACAGTAACAAAAATATGCCTGGGTACCTTATCCAATATGATAAGCACCCAAAGTGGAAAATTTTGAAAATTCAAACTTTGAGTTCTTGCGGGCATTTCGTCAAACACTGGCAGAAGAAAATCAAAATCGAATCAAACTTCACTGGAGCTGCACTGTGCTGGCTCGCTCCAGCACTGTCGCCATGCCCCTTGACCTCTCCTCGATCGACTCCAGTGCCCCCAGCCCCGACCCAAGCGAGGAGAAGCGGAGAGGAGACGCGGTTTGCACCCAGGGCCCCCTCCCAGTAACCTTCTGCCCCGCGCGATGCCGACCAGCTTGGAGGCGCCAGAGGAGACCCACAGCACCCCGCGGCCGACCCAGCAACCCCCCAGCACGCGAGCATGGCCGCCGTGACCGGAGAACGTTGCAAACGCCGCCAGGGCCCCCGTGCAGACGAGCTTCTGGCCGAGCTTGTCCCCGTCGCTCCGGCCTATATAAAGCCCCTCCGATCAAACGAATCAACTCACCTCACTCCCCTCTACCTCCCAGACATCGTCGCTTAGCCCCGCTTGCCCTAGTTCGCCGTCGCCAGCCTCGCCGGAGCAGCACTGGACGAGCGGAGCGCCGCCACGTCCGACCACCTGGAGGCCAGCTGCTGCAGGGAATCGGAAGAGGAGGAGCACCGCCGCCGATCCCGCACGTCGCCGACGAGCTCTGCTTCCCCTACGCCTCGCCATCGCCGTCGAACGATCGTCGCTGCTCGCAGGTGAGCTCCCGCCCGTGCTGAGGAAGACGACGAACGCGAGCCGTCCGATTCTAATCCGACGCTAGCATACCGATTCGGGATTTGTTAAGTGAGCTGACATCGCGACCCCACCTGTCAGTCCCCATTTTATTCTTTTTCCCCCGCGCGAAACGGTATGGGCCGGCCCATTCAGCTTTAGGCTGAATAGGGCCCGGCTCGTTTCAGTTTCGGTCCGTTTCGTTTTTAAATAAATTCCCGCCCGTTTTATTTATTTCAAATTTGTTTCAGATGCTATTTTCAAACTTTAATTCCTAGAGTTTTACCAATCCAAATCTAGCAAATAAATATTCATTTGAAAGCTTATGAAATACTCTATCCAATGGTACTGGTTAGAATTCAAATTAAGATCAGAATAAAATCCGATATGAATAGTGTGACCATAGCTTGTTTAATAATGAAAGATTTCTAGAAAATTATTTAAGCCATCAAAAATCATGAAAATTAAAATGTGAACTTACTAATGACCCCTCTTACTGTTAGTCAACACTAATCTACCCCAAACCATATTAGTGTGATCATTTAGACCCTAACCCAAACCTATTTGATAGCATAAAATGATAGATCACTAGTGCACACTTAGAATTAATTGCCCTCATTACCAATTCACTTAGTGGATCCATCCCACTTAAACTTGTCTTAGTAACCCTAAATCAACACCAATGCTGCACAAGTGAACCACTTATGCCACTTAGTAAAGAATCTAGCTTGCACACTTGAAGAAAACTTAGAAGAAAGACTTACAATCCAACACCCTAAAAAAATGCAACATGAATGCTTTGGTTAGCAAACAAAGATGTGTGCTTGGTGTGCTGTTAGCTTGGTGAAGTGATGGTGTGCTTTGTGTTTCTTCGTTATTAGACGCTAGTGTTGCCGAGGAGGATATTGGAGGGGATTATTATTATCAAGAAGAAGAAGAAAACCCCGGACACTTTGCCAACCAAGGCAAGCCATCTTTTGATTCATACTCCACATGCCTAGTTTTAATATTGCATTCTACTTGTTTTAAGTAAATTGCATGATTGAATTGCTAGAGTAGAATGATAGAAGTATATTGATGTCTTGATTATCAAGAGCATCAAGCTGAGTTTATCCAACCCTAGTTAGTAGTACTATCACTCAATGTAGTTGCTTAGTCGCTAATAAAAGTTGATGCTATCTCTGGAGGAACCCCACTTGAAAAGGGTGACTTGAACTGGAAACTTGAAATGGGAGATTGCTCCTATATGATGGCTTTATGAAAGAAAATAATCTTGACTAAGAACTATGAAATGTATTTCTCAATTGACAACGAGTGATGTACATGGGTGCCAATTATACCGTACAACCACTTTACCCCTATATGGGAAGGGGCTTAATCCGTAGCTTGTTTATCTTAGTATTGGAGGTCTTGCATCAAATCTTCATGGAAGGACTCCACGGGCGGATACTTCTTGACCAGGTGGATTCCACTAACCCGGTACCCGGGATGGGCAGAACTAGAGGCGCCGGAGCGGGGTTCCGTATCCCGGGCTCTAGGGAAGGATCCTATACTAGGATGAGCAAGTGAAAGGTTTTGTTTGATTATCTGAACCCCGCATACCTTTGTGTATGGCAAACCGTGGATTTCTCCCGGCAGATGTATCGAATCTTGTGGGTAAAGTGTACCCCTCTGCAGAGGTTTTCAAACTATTCGAATAGCCGAGTCCTCGGTCATGGACGATTGGCAAACTCTACCTGGCTTTTGTCAAGAATAAAAATAACAAGGGTGAACTTGGTGAATGACATGAATTTGAATTGACTTGGCTTGAACATGATGTTGACACACTTGAAGTTCCTTAGAATGAACTTAGAGAACTAAACCTCTTTTCTACCAATGAGCATTCTTGGGAAATAAAACTAGCTTTTGCAAACCAACTTAGTGCTTAGTCCACTATACCAAACCTTGCATATCTACTTCATCCTTTCAATTATAAGATGGTTTGCGAGTGCATCCAATGTACTCACGGCTGTGTCCCTGGCTATCAACTTGGCCAGACTATGGGGAGGAATACCAGGAGGAAGGGTATGAAGAAGAGTACCAGAACTAAGCTCGTCTCCGTGAGTCGCCATTTGCCTGTAGGGAGAAAGCATGGGCCGAAGACGTTATTTCCGCTGCTATATTGTGTTGTAATATGACTTGGTCTATATGACCATTGTATTTGAACCTTCGTATTGTAATGTCTATGGAACTGAGTACCAACTACGTGATGTATATCGCAACAACGGTTCTGGGATTGCGGTGGAATACATAACGGGCACTTCAAATTTGTATCAAATTTGAGGTCGTCACAAGTTGGTATCAGAGCCTAGGCTGACCATAGGAGACCTTAGTTAGAATGGGCGTAATTAAAAACTTGGAAAAAAGAAAGATACAAGAACGGTTGCAAAAATTGCTTAGTCTTTCCTCTCTAGTTGCAAAATTTATACATACTTCAGTTTTTGCCTACTTAAAATTTTGCACACTTGAGTTGATCCCTAACTTGAACTAATTTAAAATTTTGTAGATGGCCCCGGTATTCACCGAGCAATACCAGTTGGGCCATGGTGGCAGCCTTTGTTTCGAGCGCGACCTCACCACCTTGACCTTGTTCCTGAACCGTTTGTATCCGGAGTTCAAGGGAGCCGTGCTCAATGAGCACCCGGATGGAGAGCTGCGGTGGCTCATCCGAGCCAGTTGCCGTGGCAAGAAGGGGATGTTGAGTTCTCCAAGGATCAAGTTTGAGCTTGTGGAGAACACTTGGGCCGATGGTTTGGTCCGAGCGATGCAGGAGATGCACGCCCGCTTGTGTGGACTGCACGTTGAGGAGGTTCAGGGAGGACGCTTCAGGGACTTTGCTCGGCGTGATGCGGATGGACGTCCCGCAAACATGCCCGGGCAGAATGAGCCGAGTACCTACATCGATCACATGGACTTCTTGCTGTACTCCACTCAGCAGGAGGCCGACCGTGCCCGTACTAGGGCCAACCTCGAGCACGTTGCACTGGTGGAGGCGAGGAGCACTATCAGGATTCTTGCGAAGGAGCGCAAGAGCCTTCGTCGCCAGCGCGATGAGAAGGAACAGGACCTTGAGGAGTTGAAGGCCAATGTGGCGGAGTTGACTGAGTACATTGAGAGTCTGGAGGATCACCTTGGTGAGGAGGAAGGCATTGATCTCCGCAAGGAGGATAATGCCCTCATTAGTGATGAGGATGACTTCATGGAGGACCTTGATGATCCGGAGGATGGTGGACACAATGGATTCATTGTGAGTGACGAGGAGGAAGACCCCGAGGAGCCCGCTGTTTAGACTCGAGATCCACGTGTTATCTAGTTATGAGTTCCACTTTATTCTTTCACTTCGTGTAGGTGTGAGTTGTATCCCCCTCTCTAGTAGACGAGTCGCAATGGTTTGATGTAAACCATTTGTAATGTGTGAACTCGTGTGTATGATATGTTTGATGAGTGATGAATGAAATTTGAAATTGGCCTTTAAGGCCTTAGTAAAACAAAATTGCATCATCCATGTACCTTTAAATCTTAGCAAATTAGCTTTTCCCTCTTGTCTTACAAACCTTATCTTCAGATGCCGCGAGCACCCCCACCCCCGAACCCGGAAATGGCCGAATTGCTAAGGTTGATCATGGAAGACCGGGAAGCAGCCCGAGCTGAGCGCCAAGCCAGCTTGGCCACTCTTCAGCAGTTAACCCAGATGGCAATGAACCACAACAATGGCAATGGCAATGGTGAAGGAGAAAACCATGGCAATGGAGAACACCGATCCAAGTTGAGGAGTTTCCAGAACACCAACCCACCTATATTCACTAAGTCTGAAGAACCCTTAGACGCCGATGATTGGCTTCGCACTATGGAAAACAACCTGGCAGTCGCCGAAGTTGGTGAAAATGAGAAGGTTTTGTACACCACCCACTATCTTGCTGGAGCAGCGAGAGCTTGGTGGGACAGCACCCGTGCAATGCAAGCCCCAGGGTATGTGATGCCATGGGAGGAGTTCAAGAGCAAGTTTAGCAAAGCCCATGTTCCTATGGGATTGGTGAAAAGGATGAGAGATGAGTTCAGAAATCTGAAGCAAGGTTCCATGTCTGTGGTGGATTACCGTGACAAGTTCCTTACCTTGTCGAGGTATGCCCCCGATGACACCAACACCACTGAGAAGAAGCACGAAAGGTTTCTGGATGGACTTCATGATGAGATGCAATGTGTCCTGGTCAGTATTCCCTTTGCCGACTTGGAGTCACTCGTGGACTCTGCCATTCAGATGGAAGGCAAACTCAAGCAAGCTACCGAGAACCGCAAGCGCCGTATGATGTATCAAGGCAACTCGAGCAACTCGCAGAAGCCAAGGGGAAATGCACCGATGGGTTTCGCCCCAAGACCAATGAGGCCGTCTGCACCTGCTCCACGTCCCAACTATCCTAACCGTCCACCCGGCAACAACTTCAACCGTGCACCCCCAAGACCCAGTGGCAACAACTTCAACACCAATACTCCAAGGCCAAATGGCGCCCCTGTGTTACCCAAGCCCGGTGACAAGTCTGGTGTTACCTGTTATGAGTGTGGACTCAAAGGGCACTACTCCAATGAGTGCCCCAAGAAGCTGAATGATGCATCCAAGACCACTGCCCCTGTTCAGCAACAGCGCCGTGTGGGAAATGGCAAGAACTATCCCCCAAGGAACCAGCCTCGCTCTCAAGGCCGTCTGAACCACATGAATGTTGAAGAAGCTCAGGAAGCAACAGACGTCGTGCTTGGTATGTTCCCTGTTAATTCAGTTCTTGCAAGAGTTCTGTTTGATTCTGGAGCTTCACACTCATTTGTTACCCAATTATTCGTTGATAAAAGTGGACTTCAACCCACACCCTTGAAAGATGTCATGTCTGTGCAAATTCCCGGGTCAGTAACCAAAGCCAGTTGTACCTGTTTGGCAGTGCCCATAGAAATCCATGGGATCTCATTCCTAGCCAGTTTGATTGTGTTAGGAACCAAAGGATTGGAAGTAGTCTTAGGTATGGATTGGATGTCCCAACACCAAGGAATTATAGATTGTGCCAAAAAGACCATCACCATGAGGAGTAGTCATGGAGTTTTCGTGAAGCATGTGTCCGTCAAACCCATTCCAATCCCCAGATGTCATAAGAGTATCTCAGGACCGACTTTGGAGCAAGTCCCCATCGTCTGTGAATACCCGGATGTCTTTCCTGATGAGCTACCCGGAATGCCACCGGATCGGGATATTGAGTTTATCATTGAGCTTATCCCCGGAACTGGATCAATAGCCCAACGACCCTATCGCATGAACCCAGCAGAACTAGTTGAGTTGAAGAAGCAATTGGATGACCTTTTGAGCAAAGGATTGATTCAGCCAAGTTCTTCTGCTTGGAGATCACCTGTTCTGTTTGTGGATAAAAGTGACGGTTCTAGCCGACTGTGCACTGATTATCGCAAGCTTAACGATGTGACCATCAAGAACAAGTATCCTCTTCCGAAGATTGAAGATTTGTTTGACCAACTGACTGGAGCCAGAGTATTCTCAAAGATAGATCTTAGAACTGGATACCACCAACTGAAGATCCGTGCAACGGATATCCCCAAAACAGCCTTCACTACCCGATACGGATTGTATGAGTACACCGTAATGTCATTTGGATTAACCAATGCCCCTGCTTATTTCATGAATCTCATGAATAAGGTTTTTATGGAGTTCTTGGATAAGTTTGTTGTTGTCTTCATTGATGACATTCTTATCTACTCCAAATCCGAAGAAGAGCATGCAACCCATTTGAGATTAATTCTAGAAACCTTAAGGGAGCATCAGCTGTATGCCAAGTTTAGTAAATGTGAGTTCTGGTTGAAGGAGGTTGGATTCTTAGGCCATGTGCTATCAGCAGGAGGAATATCGGTAGACCCCAAGAAGATCAAATCCGTCATGGAATGGGAAGCCCCTACCACTCAGACGGAAGTTAGAGGTTTTCTCGGATTAGCGGGTTATTACCGCAAGTTTGTTGAAGGATTTTCCAGTATTGCCCGTCCGATGACCCAATTGTTGAAGAAGGACCAGAAGTTTGAATGGACCCCTAAGTGTGAAGAGAGTTTTCAAGAGCTCAAGAAGCGATTGGTGACCGCCCCTGTCCTAACCATGCCC
Organism: Dactylis glomerata; assembly: GCA_007115705.1. Taxonomy (NCBI): domain Eukaryota; kingdom Viridiplantae; phylum Streptophyta; class Magnoliopsida; order Poales; family Poaceae; genus Dactylis; species Dactylis glomerata. The sequence continues at coordinate 3,478,364 of QXEO01000533.1, read as the reverse complement.
GATATCACCAAAAGCTTTGATGTCTACTGCGACGCTTCCAAACTTGGACTTGGTTGTGTCTTGATGCAAGAAGGCAAGGTCATAGCTTACCTCTCTCGGCAGCTTCGACCTCATGAAGAAAATTATCCAACCCATGATCTGGAGTTAGCAGCTGTAGTTCTAGCTCTGAAGACCTGGAGGCACTATCTGATGGGCAACCGTTGTGAGATCTACTCTGACCACAAGAGTTTGAAGTATATTTTCACCCAGAAGGAGTTGAACATGAGGCAAAGAAGATGGATTGAGTTGATCAAGGATTATGATCTGGAAATTCATTACCACCCCGGTAAGGCCAATGTAGTGGCCGATGCATTGAGTAGAAAGCCGTGCTCGTTGAATATGGCGATCAAAGAGGAGCAACCTATGTTGCACCAAGAGTTTGAAAGATTTGGATTGGAACTAGTCAGCCAAGGATTCTTAGCCAACCTTGAGTTTCAACCCACCTTGATGAGTCAAATCAAAGGAGCCCAGAAGGGAAATGAGAGTATTGATGGAATCAAGCGCAGAATTAGTTCCGGCAAGGTGCCAGGATTTGAGGAAGATGATCAAGGAGTTCTTTGGTATAAAGGACGTATTTGTGTGCCTGCTGATTCAGAATTGAAGGAAGTGATTATGAAGGAAGCCCATGAGACACCTTACTCCATCCACCCCGGTGGAACTAAGATGTATCAGGATTTGAAGGAACAATTTTGGTGGCATGGAATGAAGCGTGAGATTGCATCGTTCATCTCTAAGTGTGATATTTGTCAAAGAGTCAAGGCTAAACATCAACGTCCTGCTGGACTGCTGCAACCTTTGCAAGTTCCGGAATGGAAGTGGGAGTCTGTTGGAATGGATTTCATCACTGGATTTCCAAGGTCTAGCCGTGGGAATGACTCTATCTGGGTCATTGTGGATAGACTGACCAAAGTTGCCCACTTTATTCCTGTCAAGACCACTCATCGCTCAGATCAGTTAGCAGATCTTTATCTATCAAAAATTGTTAGTTTGCATGGAATCCCTAAAACCATAGTTTCCGATCGAGGAACCCAATTCACCTCGAGATTTTGGAAAAGTTTGCATCAAGCTTTGGGAACCAAGTTAGCCTTCAGCACCGCTTACCACCCTCAGACTGATGGACAGACTGAAAGAGTGAATCAAATACTTGAAGATATGTTGAGAGCCTGTGTTCTAGCTTATGGAGCTAAGTGGGAAGATTGTCTGCCTTTCGCGGAGTTTTCCTACAACAACAGTTATCAAGCAAGTTTGCAAATGGCCCCATTTGAAGCTCTGTATGGAAGAAAGTGTCGTACCCCTTTGAATTGGTCAGAAACCGGAGACAGTCAGATTTTTGGACCAGATATTTTGCAAGAAGCCGAGGAGAAAGTTCGCATGATTCGTGAATACCTCAAGGCAGCCCAGTCAAGACAAAAGAGTTATGCCGACAAAAGACGGAGAGAATTAACTTTCAAGAGTGGAGATTTTGTTTATCTCAGAGTATCACCCCTTAAGGGAATGCAAAGATTCCAAGTAAAAGGAAAGCTTGCACCAAGATATATTGGACCCTTCAAGATACTAGACCGTAGAGGAGAAGTGTCTTATCAGTTGGAAATGCCCCCTGAATTGTCTGAAGTACACGATGTCTTTCACGTGTCCCTACTTCGGAAATGTCTGGAAGTGCCGGAGAAGCCAGAAATTTTCAAGAATATTGATCACCGTTCGGTGGACATCAACAAGGATTTGACCTACCGTGAAATGCCTATCCATATCCTCGAGGAAGCCTATAGAACCACTCGAACCCGAAGCATCAAATTTCTGAAAGTTCAGTGGAGTAATCACACCGAAGAGGAAGCCACTTGGGAACGAGAAGACTACCTTCAGAAAGAGTTTCCCAATCTTTTCAGTTCTTAATTAGTGAATCTCGGGGACGAGATTCTTTTTAAGGGGGGAAGATTGTAACAACTCAGAAATTGTAATCCAACTCTTATTAAATAAAGTGCCAAATTTTGGGCTAAGATAAAACTTTTTATTCATTATTTTATGCATACATGTATTTCCTCTTATATGTATTCTATGATTTTATGTGTGCTATTTTGGTTTGAGCATTGGTTAGATAATTCTAAGTGAACCAACAGAATCATTTGAGAAAGGTTATAAGAGCCAAAAGAACCAGAAATAAAATAGGTAAGAAAGAGATAAAGTTAATATGATCTAGAAATTGTTAATGACTGCACCACTTTGAGCCCTTAGATTAAGCAATCTACATCTCACCTTCATGTTTGGCCAGTAAGTTGAGCTTAACCAAGTTATGGACTAACTCAACCAACAAAGATTTACCCAAATTTCAAACCAGAACACCACCCAAACTTGAGCCAAAGTTTGAATCTGAAACAGAAACTATATCAAATTTGAAATACAAATTTCTGCAAAACTCAACCTTTCACAGTAACAAAAATATGCCTGGGTACCTTATCCAATATGATAAGCACCCAAAGTGGAAAATTTTGAAAATTCAAACTTTGAGTTCTTGCGGGCATTTCGTCGAACACTGGCAGAAGAAAATCAAAATCGAATCAAACTTCACTGGAGCTGCACTGTGCTGGCTCGCTCCAGCACTGTCGCCATGCCCCTTGACCTCTCCTCGATCGACTCCAGTGCCCCCAGCCCCGACCCAAGCGAGGAGAAGCGGAGAGGAGACGCGGTTTGCACCCAGGGCCCCCTCCCAGTAACCTTCTGCCCCGCGCGATGCCGACCAGCTTGGAGGCGCCAGAGGAGACCCACAGCACCCCGCGGCCGACCCAGCAACCCCCCAGCACGCGAGCATGGCCGCCGTGACCGGAGAACGTTGCAAACGCCGCCAGGGCCCCCGTGCAGACGAGCTTCTGGCCGAGCTTGTCCCCGTCGCTCCGGCCTATATAAAGCCCCTCCGATCAAACGAATCAACTCACCTCACTCCCCTCTACCTCCCAGACATCGTCGCTTAGCCCCGCTTCCCCTAGTTCGCCGTCGCCAGCCTCGCCGGAGCAGCACTGGACGAGCGGAGCGCCGCCGCGTCCGACCACCTGGAGGCCAGCTGCTGCAGGGAATCGGAAGAGGAGGAGCACCGCCGCCGATCCCGCACGTCGCCGACGAGCTCTGCTTCCCCTACGCCTCGCCATCGCCGTCGAACGATCGTCGCTGCTCGCAGGTGAGCTCCCGCCCGTGCTGAGGAAGACGACGAACGCGAGCCGTCCGATTCTAATCCGACGCTAGCATACCGATTCGGGATTTGTTAAGTGAGCTGACATCGCGACCCCACCTGTCAGTCCCCATTTTATTCTTTTTCCCCCGCGCGAAACGGTATGGGCCAGCCCGTTCGGCTTTAGGCTGAATAGGGCCCGGCTCGTTTCAGTTTCGGTCCGTTTCGTTTTTAAATAAATTCCCGCCCGTTTTATTTATTTCAAATTTGTTTCAGATGCTATTTTCAAACTTTAATTCCTAGAGTTTTACCAATCCAAATCTAGCAAATAAATATTCATTTGAAAGCTTATGAAATACTCTATCCAATGGTACTGGTTAGAATTCAAATTAAGATCAGAATAAAATCCGATATGAATAGTGTGACCATAGCTTGTTTAATAATGAAAGATTTCTAGAAAATTATTTAAGCCATCAAAAATCATGAAAATTAAAATGTGAACTTACTAATGACCCCTCTTACTGTTAGTCAACACTAATCTACCCGAAACCATATTAGTGTGATCATTTAGACCCTAACCCAAACCTATTTGATAGCATAAAATGATAGATCACTAGTGCACACTTAGAATTAATTGCCCTCATTACCAATTCACTTAGTGGATCCATCCCACTTAAACTTGTCTTAGTAACCCTAAATCAACACCAATGCTGCACAAGTGAACCACTTATGCCACTTAGTAAAGAATCTAGCTTGCACACTTGAAGAAAACTTAGAAGAAAGACTTACAATCCAACACCCTAAAAAAATGCAACATGAATGCTTTGGTTAGCAAACAAAGATGTGTGCTTGGTGTGCTGTTAGCTTGGTGAAGTGATGGTGTGCTTTGTGTTTCTTCGTTATTAGACGCTAGTGTTGCCGAGGAGGATATTGGAGGGGATTATTATTATCAAGAAGAAGAAAACCCCGGACACTTTGCCAACCAAGGCAAGCCATCTTTTGATTCATACTCCCCATGCCTAGTTTTAATATTGCATTCTACTTGTTTTAAGTAAATTGCATGATTGAATTGCTAGAGTAGAATGATAGAAGTATATTGATGTCTTGATTATCAAGAGCATCAAGCTGAGTTTATCCAACCCTAGTTAGTAGTACTATCACTCAATGTAGTTGCTTAGTCGCTAATAAAAGTTGATGCTATCTCTGGAGGAACCCCACTTGAAAAGGGTGACTTGAACTGGAAACTTGAAATGGGAGATTGCTCCTATATGATGGCTTTATGAAAGAAAATAATCTTGACTAAGAACTATGAAATGTATTTCTCAATTGACAACGAGTGATGTACATGGGTGCCAATTATACCGTACAACCACTTTACCCCTATATGGGAAGGGGCTTAATCCGTAGCTTGTTTATCTTAGTATTGGAGGTCTTGCATCAAATCTTCATGGAAGGACTCCACGGGCGGATACTTCTTGACCAGGTGGATTCCACTAACCCGGTACCCGGGATGGGCAGAACTAGAGGCGCCGGAGCGGGGTTCCGTATCCCGGGCTCTAGGGAAGGATCCTATACTAGGATGAGCAAGTGAAAGGTTTTGTTTGATTATCTGAACCCCGCATACCTTTGTGTATGGCGAACCGTGGATTTCTCCCGGCAGATGTATCGAATCTTGTGGGTAAAGTGTACCCCTCTGCAGAGGTTTTCAAACTATTCGAATAGCCGAGTCCTCGGTCATGGACGGTTGGCAAACTCTACCTGGCTTTTGTCAAGAATAAAAATAACAAGGGTGAACTTGGTGAATGACATGAATTTGAATTGACTTGGCTTGAACATGATGTTGACACACTTGAAGTTCCTTAGAATGAACTTAGAGAACTAAACCTCTTTTCTACCAATGAGCATTCTTGGGAAATAAAACTAGCTTTTGCAAACCAACTTAGTGCTTAGTCCACTATACCAAACCTTGCATATCTACTTCATCCTTTCAATTATAAGATGGTTTGCGAGTGCATCCAATGTACTCACGGCTGTGTCCCTGGCTATCAACTTGGCCAGACTATGGGGAGGAATACCAGGAGGAAGGGTATGAAGAAGAGTACCAGAACTAAGCTCGTCTCCGTGAGTCGCCATTTGCCTGTAGGGAGAAAGCATGGGCCGAAGACGTTATTTCCGCTGCAATATTGTGTTGTAATATGACTTGGTCTATATGACCATTGTATTTGAACCTTCGTATTGTAATGTCTATGGAACTGAGTACCAACTACGTGATGTATATCGCAACAACGGTTCTGGGATTGCGGTGGAATACATAACGGGCACTTCAAATTTGTATCAAATTTGAGGTCGTCACAGAGCCATAGGAGGATAATGCATCTTATCGTGACTAACTAAGGTTAGATGTGGGAATCGACTCACATCTTCATCAACCTTGTCCTCGGCAAACTTCATCTAGCTTGATCTATGAGGGTATGTACTTTGTTGCCTCCTCCTTGCTAGCTTGATCTTGATTTATGCGATAGAGAATTTTTTTTGTTTTGTGTAGCACGTTCCCCAACACCAATGGCCTCCCTAAGAGAGAAGACTCTCACATTAATTATGCTCCACCAAGTGCATGCAAGAAATCTAAATCAAGAAAATATCATTCCTTAGACCAATCCTTTTAGATATTGAAGCGCGTGTGGAACTTCTTGGGCGGCGTTTGGACACTGAGCGAACATGTTCACGTGGTTCTGTCCTTTATGAAAAATTATTGCAGGAATATAGGAAGGTTGTCAGGATTCAAAACATGCAAAATGTGCCTACGTGCACAAAAAGTTGTATGGAGACTATTGTGGCACAAGAAAAAGAGATCAAGCTCCTTAAGGTGGATTTGGCTAAACAATACAAGCTTAACGCTAAGCTTTTGGAGGCGCTCAAGGCAATAAGAGAGAATACTCAGAAGGAGATTTAGAAGGCTTGGAGCTGAAGAAGAACCTGCGACAACAACATAAGCTTGGTAGAGTTTACCTAGTCTTATGCTTTTTAGTTTATTATCATGCATCTAGTTTTTCTTAGCAGGTGGGAGTTCTTTTATATTAGTATGCTTAGTTTATGCAAGCTCAGAGAGCATTATCATGTATCCTTGGTTTGAGTGGTTTTTAATGAGAATATAAGTATGGTGTCATCCATGGTTTCCATTGTACGGAGATTTATGGATAACACTCATGCAATTGGTCACACCATAGTGAGAAGTTTTAGTCACACTTTGCTTTGGGTTAGATTAACACGAGTATGTTGGACAAGCATAGAATTTACACAACCAAAAATCCTATAGAAAATCTTAAGGAAGAAAAGATCAGAAAGATCAAATATGTGCTTCAAGTTGAAAAGTTGAACTTTGTGGGAGTGATTGTTATTGTACGATAAAGAACTAGGAAGGGATGCTAACAAGGGGGAATGAGATACTCCCATTATGATTAGGAACCAAAGGATCAATCTACTTGTTTATGAGTTATTTAATAAATATGCTCTCAAAGGAAAAAGTGAATGAAAGGTGGGCACCCAATGGAATCGGCTAGCCATGGTTTGAGAATTGAAAAAGGCAGGGGAGCATGTGCCTTGATCAAATAACTCAAGAACAAAAGGGTGGTGCTGGGATGTTCTAATAAATGAGACCATCAACTGATACCATGCTTTGTGGTGAAAATGTTCAACCGCTCCACTAGAAATAAAAAGTGAGCTCGTGGTTGAACTTCATGTCTATCTTGTTCCCACTATTTCCTTCTTTTAGTTAGTTATACTATGATAATTATCTCTCTTGCAAAGCAACAAAGTTATGAGTATGAGAAGAAAGAAAAGATACCAAAGTGGTACAGCCAAAGTGGCATAAAAATAAGTATGATTCAATTGTCCAACATACAATGGTTATTTTGATTCAATTGGTAGAGGGTGATTGCTAGAGCTTCTTGATATGTGTCATCAATTGCTTGATGGTTGTTTATGAATATTTCACATGATAGAAACATGCATAAGTTGATGATGCTATGCCCGTATTTGCTTTTATCAACCATAAGCTCATTGATGCATGGTATTGTCTATTCGCTTATTTGCTCAGGGACGAGCAACGGTTTAAGCTTGGGGGAGTTGATACGTGAATTTTGCATCATTATATTTGCATCATATAGGACTAGTTTATAATATTATTTGCATGAACCATTCATTATTCATGCATTCTTAGATGATTTCCGGGACTTTCCTACGAAGTCCTCTTTTTGGTATTTAATTTCTAGGACACATAAAATCTCCTGTTTTCGTATTTTGATGTTTCAGGGACCTTCTGGACCTCAATTTGATCGGGGATTTTTACATCGTTAATATTTTATAACGAGAAGCACCTGGAGAGGCAGTAGCACACGAGGCTCAAACAAGACCAGGTGGCGCGGCCACCCTGGCAGGTTGCGCATCCCATGCCCGTTTGGCCCTCGGTGGTCGCCTCGCCTCCATATTCTTATGGACGACTCCGTATCGAGAAAAAAGGGACTCCCTAATTTCCTGTAATTTTCTAAGGCCGTGGCGGAGGTGGAACCCTTCTTACTCCTTCGGAGGGGCTGATCTGCTGCAGTCGCCAGAGGGAAATCGCCGCCATCGACACCCCCGACTCCTCCTTGGCGTAGGGGGGAGCATCTCCATCACATCTACAACACCATCATCATCATCATCAACATCAGCACCATCTCCACCTCGAATTCAACGTCAACCCCCTCATAGTTTGTGGTAGATCGAACCCTGGATATTGTTTAAGTGTTGTGTGCATGTTTGTGCTTGGCAACTTGTCATTATTTTGTGGTGAAGTTATACTTTCAGATTGTGTTGTACTACATATGCTACTGGTCACGATCATGTTTGACACTTGTGAGTAGTTCTTGTTGTTCCTGGGGGCATAGGATGAATTGGCTATGATTTCTATATAGTATGCATCAAGTATTTGGTTAAGTTTTGATATTTTATGTGATTCTATGATGGTAATGTGCGAACGTCTACTGCATATTACTTCACCTTTATGGGCTTATAGGGTTGCACCTTAGAGTAATTGTGAGGATGAGAAACGTGGGAGAGACAGAAACCAGTTTATTAGAATCTATATTATTTTTAGGGGGGGTTCTAGATCGGGGACCTTAGAGCTTTATGCAATGGTTCGACAGTTTGTGTCTTAATAAATCCTAAAGTTTATAAGAGTGATTTTAGGTACAATCATTAGGGGTTGGTAGCATAGTGTTATATGTATACACCTATTTTTGGCTCCATCCGATGAGAATAAAACTTGACAAAATGCTAGATCATACATGCTTAGAAATCCGTCTGCCGAATAAATCCATGCCGCCCCTGGGAACATTTGTCATTTATTGATTACACTTGAGCTTGTCCCCTTGCTGCATAGGGGTTTGTGCTTTCTTTGAAAAGATCATTTCTTCATTGCCGTTACATTTTCTGTATTATTTCTTCAACACCTTTACACAACAAAAACCTAAAAACACTTTTATTTATTATTTCCTGTTAAACTTGCTAACCAATACCCAAGCTCCTCGTAGGTTCGACAACCTTTTCTTTATTGAAAGGTACTACAATTGATCTCCTCCACTTGGAAGTCATTAGGGAGCAAAAAGTTCTGAGGCGAGAAATGCAAACTTGATAGGGAGGTTGTCTGCCGCCCTACGAAGCTCGAAGGTCATGGTGTGTTGAACTTGGACAATCTTTCCTACTACCTTTGCACATATTGGCCTTGCTTCGAGTGGATCTTGTAGGAAAAGTCATTGGTGGGTTGGGAAACCCTGGTGATGGAAAGGACATGGACCATGCCATAACGCTAATACCGACAAGGACAAGTTAGGTAAGTTTTGAGACTCAACTTGGCTCGGGGCAAATGCTGAATTTTTTAGCCCTCTCATTTTCCAAAGTTTGGCCAAAAATCATGGAATGTTAAGTCTGTCTTGTACCTTCATGGCATAGATTGGCCATATTGGCATCTCCCCTTTTGTTGATCACATACTAAAATTCTCTGCTTGCTTTCCTGAATGAGGGTACCGAGCTTTACCCAAACTGTTCAAGCATGAATGCATGGATACTAATGGCCGATAGCTCATACTTCACTACCTTAGCATACAATGTTCAATTTTCTGGGGCAACTTCTACTAGCTTCAAGTGGCTGGAGGTCCCGGCCTCGTGGGCCACCCAAAAAATGCATTTGTTTGCTTGTTTGATCATCCAAAACAGTGTTTGGGCATCCGATCACCGTGCCAAATTGCGGCTTGTGTGATCGCGTTGCCTAAATCATGGCTTGTGTCCCCTTTGCAAGGTGACAAGGGTATAGATAATAGAGCCCGTCAATTGAGTACCCCCGAGGCCCGTTAAGCTAGGCCCAATTGTAATACTAGTCGAAATACGAGTTCTTACCGTATGTCAATATTGTAATTTGTATCGCACCCTATCCGATCCTCGAGACCTGGCCACCTATATATAGGGGCCAGGAGGGGACGGTGTAGGCCAGATTGAAAGCAAGTCAGGTTCTATACCCACGTTTACTTTCATAGCCACCTAGTTTGACTGATTTTACCTTTGAGTTCATCCGACGCCCTATCTCCCCGATCCTAAGTCCTTCATCTAGGACATTTGTCGAGTTAACCCCTCGTCAATTGGCGCCGACCGTGGGGAATCGGGGCATTGGAATCATGAATTCGATGGCTTTTTCGCTTTTAGCCAATAGCAACCAAGAAGTCGACGGAAGTCAAGAAAAGGAATTGACGTTCAGAAGCCTAAGTTTCTACATCGTACCTTCGGGTTCAACCCGCCTTTCGGATCCGACGAAACCAATTCCATCGGCGGGCCAAGCAGAGAGGATGACAGCATCGGGATCATCTGTAGGCTCTTCTAGCGAGGTAAACTCGCTAGTCAGCTTAGCGGCAACAGAAAATCTGCCGGGAAAATTAGAGGAACCCGAAGAAATCGAGCAAGAAATCATTGTGGAAGAAACAGTGGACAAATCAAGGGATACCGCCAGCAGAAGCAGCAGCGCCTCCAGGAGCGTGCATCAGTTATACGTAATCATCACTGAAGCAGCAGAAGAAGAAAACAATCACCACGACAATAAGGAGGTCGACATGCAAGTCGACAAAATAAGGAGCAATAGCAAGAAAGAGAAGGAGAAAGTACATGTTTTGGCTGGAGAATGGAGAATGATCATGACAGCTGTCAACCATGGGACTGATGTACCCGCAGATTCAAGAAGAGAAGTTTTAATGGGGTACCAATATGCGCTGCACCAGCATAGGAAAAAGCTCAGGCAGGAAAGGGAGATGATTATGAGAAGTCCAGATTACAACAGCACACCAAGTGAAGGATATTGGAGTGAATATACCAACTCATCAGAATCCAGCATGGAGAGGCACAGAGACCCAAAGCACAGTAGGAGGACAACAACACGTGTAGTAGAAGAAAGCTATACGAGAAGTACAAGCCCAAACCAACCAGAAGAGGAGGAAGAATTCGTACAAGAAACACCAGAGGCAGCATTGATAGCAGCACAAGCGTACCTACTAACTACGCAGCCAAAACCTGGTGACCCATGGGAACAAATGCATCAAGCCACGATACGGAGCCTTGGGTTAGTAGAAGAGAAGCTAAAAGGAAGTATTCCAGAGAAAAGGTCGACTCACCGGAGTGCAAGGGAAAAAGAAGAAGCAAGCGCAAATTTTCGCGAAATGAAACCAGCGAATCCTCAGAAGACGAGAAGCGTCAAAAAAGGAAGGAGGATGCAATGAACATAATCGCACAAGCAAGGGTAAATAACTCGCATTACGCAGGGAGGAAAGAAAATTACGAGGACGACGAAAAAGAGATGGGCGCGCTATGCTTTACCCAAAGGGTTCGCAAAATGCGGGTACCCAAAGGCTTCAAGTTGCCACATGACCAAGAGAAGTATGACGGATCGCAGGAGCCAACCTTATGGTTGTCAGATTACCTGCAAGCAGTACAGATACTAGGAGGAACAAGAGCAATAGCCATGCAAAGCCTGCAGTTACACCTTACCGGCGCAACACGGTCCTGGTTAAACACCCTACCCAACGATTCCATTGGAAGTTGGGGAGAATTAGAGAGTCAATTCATGAGAAACTTTCGCTCAACATATAAGCGCCCAACATCGCTAGAAGAAATCAAGTCATGCGTGCAGTAGAAAGGCGAAACACTACGTTCTTATATACAACGCTGGAGTGTAATCAAAAATTCAGCAGAAGATGTCTCCGACGAAAGAGCGATAGATGCTTTTTCGAGCGGCCTTCGTCGTACAGATCTAGTGGAAGAGATAGGAAGAGCAAGGCCAAAAACAGTATCAGAGTTAATGGAAATAGCCAACAGATTCGCCGATGGAGAAGATGCGTACAATAACAAAAGGGGTCGATCACCGGAAGTCGACAGAGCAAGCAGGCAAAGACGAAGATACCGAAACGGCGACAACCATGGAAGGAGAAATCAAATAGCCGTAGGATATGACGAAAGAAATGAAGAAGACTATGAAAACATTGAGTTTCCTACGAAAGATAGCAGGAGAAAGGAGAAGCCAAGGTACTCGGGTCCTTCGGCAGAAGATATGTTATATGGTCCTTGTCGTATCCATTATGCTTACCTAGACGGGAAGAGAGTATCCAACCACCAGATGAAGGATTGCAGAACCTTTCTAAGGTTGCAAAATGCCATGAATTCAAGCCAAGGGGCACGGCAGGGAGGAAAAAACATAAATCAAGGATATCAAATGCAACGACTCGCAAAACAGCTGGAGTCAAAAGTATATATATCAGTAACGATCCAACCAGTACCAAAGTCGAAGAAAGAAAGGAAGAGCATATCAAGACAGGTCAACCTAGCAATAACATCACCACCAGCTACAACAGAGTATCTAAAGTGGTCCGATCAACCAGTTAGGTTCAGCAGAGCAGACCATCCGAGGAAAGTCCCCAGACCAGGCCACTCGCCAATGGTGCTCAAAGCTCAGATAGGAGGATATGATGTCGGAAGAGTATTCATGGATGCAGGAAGCGGTATAAACCTAATATACGCCAGAACATTGAGAGCAATGTGCATATCATTGGAAAATCTAAAGCCAACAGATTGCTCTTTCCACGGAATAGTACCAGGAGCCGCAAATTATCCTTTGGGCAAAATAGAACTCGACGTCTATTTTGGCAACAGCAGCAATTATCGCAGAGAAAAGCTGGAGTTTGAAGTCATGGACTAGCCCTCACAATATCACGCAATCCTGGGACACCCAGCATTTGCAAAATTCATGGCAGTACCTCATTATGCATATCTCACACTCAAGATACCAGGACCTAAAGGAATGATCACGGTACAAGGAAGCTTCGAAGTATCCAACACCCGCGATAAAGAATTTAACAGGTTGGCACGAACCTTCGGCATGACAGCAGAGTATGAAAGACTAAAAGGCGAAACCGACCACAACGTGCTACCCAATGTCGGGCGATCCCTGCCAGATCAGGCCTTCGATGCAACTCAAGACTCGAAGAAAATACAGGTCCATCCGACGGATCCAAACAAGACCACTTCCATAGCAGTAAACTTGGACCCCGCATAGGAAAGCGCGCTCGTCGAGTTCCTTCGTGAGCGCAAAAAAATCTTTGCCTAGTGTCCCTCAGATATGCCAGGTGTTCCCAGGGAACTCGTCGAGCACGCACTAAACGTGGATCCTAAAGCAAAGCTGGTCAAGCAACCACTACGACGATTTGATGAACCCAAGAGGAAAGCAATAGCATCAGAGCTACATAGGCTGGAAAACGCAGGGTTCATCCGAGAAATCAAAACGTCGACTTGGGTATCTAATCCAGTAATAGTCCCTAAGAAGAATGCAGACGTACAAAGAGTATGTGTCGATTACACATCTCTCAATAAGCATTGTCCAAAGGATCCCTTCCCCCTGCCTCGCATTGACCAAATAATTGACTCAACAGCAGGGTGCGAAAGGCTTTCCTTCCTTGACGCTTATTACGGCTACAACCAGATCAAGTTGAAGAAAGAAGACGAGGAAAAAATAGCTTTCATAACACCTTATGGCGTGTTCTGCTACCAAGTCATGCCTTTCGGCCTAAAAAATGCAGGAGCAACTTATCAGAGGATGATGCAAAACTGCCTTGGAAGTCAAATAGGGCAAAACATCCAAGTTTACATCGATGACATGGTCATCACCACGAGAAAGGAGGAGTATCCTATTAGCGACCTGGCGGAAACCTTCGACAACCTGAACAAGTATAAGCTCAAGCTCAACCTGACTAAGTGCTCCTTCGGTGTATCAGCAGGGCAACTTTTGGGGTTCCTAGTATCAGCAAGAGGAATAGAGGCAAATCCAGAAAAGATCCAAGCAATATTAACAATGGGAAAACCAACAAAGCTACACGACGTACAGAAACTCGCAGGGCGTGTCGTGGCGCTAAGTCGATTTGTGGCTCGACTAGGAGAGAAAGCACTACCTTTCTACGCGCTCATGAAAAAATCAGATGATAAATTCGAGTGGACGGAAGAAGTGGACGTGGCCTTCACACAGTTGAAAAAAGTGCTCTCCACACCTCTAGTGTTGGTCGCACCAAAGGAAAAATAACCACTACTATTATACATTGCAGCAACACATCAAGTGGTAAGTACAGTACTAGTAGTCGAAAGAAGTGAAGAAGGAAAAGCTCATGGCGTTCAGAGGCCAGTGTATTTCATCAGTGAAGTACTCTCTCCAACAAAGCAAAGGTACCCGCACTACCAAAAGCTCGCATATAGTGTTTTCACAACAGCCCGGAAACTACGACAATACTTCGCGGTGCATCCAATCACAGTGGTCAATGAAGCACCACTCTCCAATATATTGAACAATCCTTCGGCAACAGGACATGTCTCTTTATGGGGAATTGAATTATCACCCCTGGACATCACGTACGAAAAGTGAAAGGCAATCAAGTCGCAAATTTTGCCAGATTTTATAGCAGAGTGGCTAGAGTTACAAAGTACAGGTCCTCCAGATTTATCAAGTGTGTGGACGATGTATTTCGACGGCTCCAAAAGAATCCAAGGCGCAGGAGCAGGCGTAGTCCTGATTTCACCACAAGGCGACAAACTAAAATATGTGTTACGGATGAGTTTTCCCCAAGCTTCCAACAATGAAGCTGAATACGAGGCGTTGCTCCACGGAATGAAAATGGCAAAAGCTTGTGGAGCAACTCGACTTAAAATATTTGGAGACTCGAACCTCGTCGTTCAACAAGTAATGAACAAATGCGACGCCATCAGCGACAACATGACAGCATACCGAAACTTATACTACTATCTCGAAGGAACATTCGATGGATGCGAAGTTTCGCATGTCAGCAGAGCCAGCAACGAGGAAGCCGACAATTTAGCAAACATCAGGTCCCAATGCTTACCCGTACCACAAGGAGTCTTCTGGGAGGAAATCATGGAACGATCAATAAAGAACAGCAAAACCTCGACTACAGAGGGGCAACCGACAGGCTCGGGGCTGGAAAAGCAAGTGTAGCAGAACCAGAAGAAGTCATGATGATAGAAGAAACTTGGATGCAGCCATATCTGGCATACATGATAAACAAAACACTACCGGAAGACACGGTAGAAGCTAAAAGGATAATACGACGATCCAAGGCTTTCGTCGTGTTATAGGGAAAATTATATAAGAAAAGTATATCGGGCATCCTACAACGATGCGTCATTCCTCAAGAAGGACAAGAAATCTTAAAAGATATTCATGCAGGAGTATGTGGACATGACGCGAGTAGCAGAGCTATTGCAGCCAAAGCCTTTAGAGCAGGATTCTATTGGTTAACAGCCATCGAAGACGCAAAAGATATAGTTCGAAAGTGTGAAGCATGCTAAAGGTTCGCATCTCGGCCACACGCACCAGCATCAGAGTTACAACCAATACCGTTATCATGGCCCTTTGCGCAGTGGGGTCTCAACATGGTAGGAAAATTACACAAGTCTTGGCCAGGAGGACACGTTTATATGCTGGTGGCAGTCGACAAATTCACCAAGTGGGTAGAAGCAGCCCCAGTGACAACTCAAGATTCTAAACCCGCAATAAATTTTATCAAGTCTATAGTCTTTCGCTTCGGAGTACCACACAGCATAATCACAGACAATGGTACGAACTTCACGTCGAAGGAGTTCAAGGAATATTGCGAAGGACTGGGAATCAAATTGAAGTTTGCATCTGTAGCACATCCGAAGACAAACGGACAAGTCGAAAAAGCCAATGGCTTGATATGCAACGAGATAAAGAAGCGGCTGTTAGCACCCCTCGAAAAAGCCAAGCACGCTTGGGTAGATGAGCTACCCTCCGTACTTTGGAGTCTACGAACTATGCCTAATGCAGCCACTCAAGAAACCCCCTTTTTCCTGGTCCCTGGCGCAGAAGCTGTGCTGCCAGTTGAAGTAACTCATGAAGCTCCAAGGATCGCAGCATACGATGAGGCAACTTCCACAGAAGCACTGCAGGATGATGTTGACGCACTAGATGAGGCAAGAGATGTAGCGCTCGCCAGAGCTACTCAATATGAGCAAAACTTGCGAAATTACCACAGTAGTCGAGTTCGTCCACGATCTTTCGTGGTAGGAGATCTAGTTCTATGACTCAAACAAGATGGCCATGGAAAACTCGAGTCCCCATGGCTGGGACCTTACATCGTAACAGAAGTAATACCAGGAGGAGCTTATCGGCTACAAGACAAGAAAACGGGGCAACACGAGAATAACCCGTGGAACGCAGAGCAACTACGACGATTCTACGCATAGGCAAAGCAAGGAGACTAAGGAGTTTTTCGAGTTATGACCCTCTGGATCCAGAACATGAGGCCATAGGTCGGGTTCATTGGGTCAAATCGACAATATGTGTAAATATCTTACTTTACACTCGGGGGCTAGGACCCTCGAGTTGTACGAAATAATATTAACAAGTTCTTGCAATTATCTACGATATATTCTACGGTTGATCACAACCCGATATTTTTGACAGCACAAAGAACGGTCCAAAAGGAACCCGATAAAATATTAAAAACATACCTCGGAACCATGATTTGTTCCCGTGGTAAAACACATAATTCAGATACGATTGTTCGTTACAAATAAGCACGACAGCTTGATTACATAGCAAAGAAATCTAGTAAAAACTACGTTTCGGCTTCAAACTCCTTCTGGCATTGAGTACAGTCGTAGATTCTCACGTCGAACTTCAACGTGCCAACATGATAATCAAAGGTCATGAAGAATCCCTGATGAAGGTCATGGTCCTCCGCAAACCGCGACCAGCCGCCCTTGAAGAACTGCTCGTCGGCGCCGTCGTACCACACCTCCACTTCATATGGAGTTCCTCCACCAGAGTGTTCGCGGAGAACTGCTTCGCGCAGTTCCCGCCCATCCATGAAATTCATAAATTTCCATGGCAGGCATTGAATCTCACGGCATTGCGGGCCGGCGATGCAGAAGAACGAGAAGAGTCTGGGCGAAGGAGGAGATGCGCTAGCAGACGAAGAACTTGGACCAGGTGCAGCTAAGGGCACCTTAGGTTTGTTTTTGCTCCCAGCCGGACGGCCGGGGCGCCGCTTCACCAGAGCGAACGATGAATCCGCCAAAGCATCAATTGAAGCCTTGTTCTTGCTACCGCGAGGGCGGCCGCGGCCCCGCTTCTCCACCGGGGCACCAAGGTTCAAGCGGGACCCACTTGCATCATCCATGGAGGCAGGAGTTGGGGAAAGAAACCCTAGATGAGTTCGAGAGGAGAAAGATGGAGCGGCGGAAAAGCTAAATACTGGATTAGGATTTTTACCTATCGCCAGACGTGCTTTATTTATAAGCACGTATAATGGGCCTTTACAAGGACAAAAATGTAATCGCAGGCTCTTATATGCTGCCCGGAGCAGACGATATCAGACAGACCAACGTATCCAGGAAAAGAAGGAGTAAAAAAAAAGAGAGAGAAGAGGGAGGAAAACAAAGAAGAGTAAGTTTACCCCGTTGACGACTCGGGGGCTTATGACATTTGAAGAAAAGGACTACATTGCGTAAGTGAACGGAGTCGACAATTGACGAACAAAGAATTACAACGAATATACTTATCTATTTTCTTGAGCCTATACCCGAAAATTTTGGCTATAGCCTCGGGGGCTACTCCCATCGGGAGCACTGGGCGCGCACCCGATGATATTTATTCATGAAATACTGAAGCAACGTAGGTGAAAGAACGATCAGAAATTTCTATTACTCCCATCGGGAGCGACATTTTTATCAATTTAAGTAAAGTCGAATATTTTATACTCTGAAACAGTCAAACAAGGCTGCGACATATGATCCTCGAGTTGCGTCATCGCGACTACAACTCGAATGCCGTGATTTATCACGAAGGTAAGACCCTAGGATCCGTCCTGTGTGGCCCGGTATACACACATGGATGTGCTCTGCTGGTATGTATCCATGTCTACGACGCGAAAAAAATCCTGGTGGACGCACTGGGTACCCTGAGAACCACTGGGATTCATTCTTTGTAAGTCCTAAATGCGGCAAAGGAATGGATTGGACCGGTTTCCCAAATTCAAATCCAAGGGGATTGAATTTGAAGTAGGTGACAAGTATCTGTTCTGGCAGTTAACTGGCCTCTTGATCCGTCAGAGTTGTCAGGCTTGCTCATCAAAACCCCTTGCAAAGTACTATAAAGAAAATAAATCGACAAACCAAGTCGAATATCTGAAGAGGCGAAGAAGTCGAAGAATTAATCAAATCAAAGATTTAAGGATTAGCGATTCAACCCGAATCTGCAATTCTGGTAGAATCTCAGGGGCTACTGACAAGGGTATAGATAATAGAGCCCGTCAGTTGAGTACCCCTGAGGCCCGTTAAGCTAGGCCCAATTGTAATACTAGTCGAAATACGAGTTCTTACCATATGTCGATATTGTAATTTGTATCGGACCCTACCCGATCCTCGAGACCTGGCCACCTATATATAGGGGCCAGGAGGGGACGGTGTAGGCCAGATTGAAAGGAAGCCAGGTTCTACACCCACGTTTACTTTCATAGCCACCTTGTTTGACTGATTTTACCTTCGAGTTCATCCGACGCCCTATCTCCCCGATCCTAAGTCCTTCATCTAGGACATTTGTCGAGTTAACCCCTCGTCACAAGGATTCTCGGAGACGGTGGCTCACCTTCTCCCAATGTCGTGTAGCCCTAAATCCTAGGGTTCCAACAAAGGCGATGACATCCATCATGCTTCTTGTTGTGTAGACGATGTGGAACTAGAGAAACGTGAGGGTTTTTTGTAACCTCTCTTCAGTTATTCTAGCAAAGATTAAGGAGAAAGCTTTTGTTTGGATTAAGGCCGGTGCAAGGCACTTAGGAGATTTTATTCCGAGAGCGTAGGATTTTTGTTGTTGTCTTTGTGTGGCTTGTTATAAATAACACCAATATAGCAAAGCTTTCGCCATCGTATAAAGAAAAAATGGAGAAAAAACGCACAATATTAAGCATATTGCATTTACAGTTGGCTGACATGCTCGCCAATGTGGAACGTCCATTAGAAAGAGAAAAAAAACGGTGCATGCAGAGTTCTTTTTGTTAAGAGTAATTAACTCAAGCGGTTAATTAGGGGAATCCCCGCATTCCCACATGTGTGTGCGGTTGCCATTTTGGCAACCGCCTGCGGTTGCTCCTCTCTATCCACCCCTTCGCTAACAGCCGTGTCTCTTGGATGCATCCCTTCTCATTGTATATATACATGAACATCATCAATAAAGAACACAGTTGAATCATTCTATTCGTTGTCTCTCGCTTTGTCTCTCATTACTTTCAACACGTTATCAGCACGCTCTGCCGAGAGCAAATTCCTACGATAGCCGGAATAAAAAGATTGAGAGCATGCTCCGCATCCGAGCGAATTGGAGACTACAGAGGAACAACATCCAGAGATAGCAAGACTAGGCAAAATCGGTAAGACAATTTGCCTGGAACCGTCATGTCGTTGTTCTTCTACTCCTTCACGAAGACAAAAGAACAGAGGAAAGGAAAGGTACGGAGATGATGCTTCACCCTGTCAATTCTTTCTTCTGTTCACCGGTGGCCATGCCATCTTTGTCGTCGTCTGCACGACGAGCCCGACGCGGATCTTCCACGGCGACCTGCAGAGCAGAGTGCGGCGGCGCCCTCTAGCGCGGCTCCGTTTCCATGGCGGCGGCCTCGTCTCCATCGTTGACGGCGCCCGCACGCCGCGCGGCTTCCTGGAGTGGCTCCCTTCGGCCTGCGGCAGCCGGCTCCTCACGAGCCATCGCGACGCCTGCACTCTGTAGAATTCGACGCGACGGCGCCCTCGACCGGTTTCACCGGTGGCATGCGTTGCGCGCGTCCTCGATCTCCGGCGGCTGCGCACGCGGGCGCACGGCCTCGCTCGCGTGACGAGAGTCCGGCAGCTCTCAGGCTTGCGGACGGCGTTGTGCCCGGCTCCCGTATCCCAGGTGACTCCTCCGACGAGGACTTCCATGGTGAAGGGCGCCGATGCGGCGGCAATGGCGCATGCTGGTGAAGGCGCTGCATTGACCGCCATGAACGGGATTGGGAATTGGGGATAGACGATGCTGTGAAATATCTGATCGCTCCCTTGCCTTATCGTCTGGTACACGTACAGGCTAGTACTCTGTGGGCTGCTCAACGTGGCCCATGGCCATGTGGTTGAGCCATCCGGTTCATGCTAAATTGCAATACATTTATGTATTTCAGTTATTTAGCATATCAACTTTCTAACAGGAGTTCTAGCAGTAGATTAAATCCTGCTTTAGACCCTGTTAAATTCAGTGCTTTTATCTAGTACTGTATTTCTGTTGAGTACATCGTATTCCAGAACATATGTCTGATGTAATATATTTCTATGTTTTTCGACATGTTGAGATAATTACATCCCTTATTTGCAATTGAGATTTTTAATATCTTGCAAATAAAATCAATTCATCATCTTAATTGAGCCTTCGGCTTAATACGAGCATGAGTTGATATGTAAAATTCTAAGTGAGTATTTCAAGTTGATGTTTGGGATCAAAGGTAGTGCTCGGATCTACTGCATGCATTGCAGATTATCTCCGCTACCGTGATTACTTATGAAGTGATCTCCCATACATTTTAATTAAATCATGACATAAGGTACTAGAAACATGAGTATCTACTGATTTCATCAGATTATACTCTCTAGTGCTGAGAGATGGACCCTGAAATTCTTTTTGGAGAGTATCTACAATGTGTCATGCTTAACAACTTGAAGTCCACACTAATGGTTTCAAGCCCACTTCTTGAAATTACCATGAATTTTGCATTGTTTATTACAACATAACCATGATGGTTTTTGATTTACCATGCGTAAATTAATAATCTCTGGTTTACCCATGTAGGTAACTGATGGCTGGAAAAGAGTTCGATCCACTCGAGCTCGATGGCCGCAACTACCCTACTTGGGCCATGGACATCAAGATCGCTCTTGCATCCCGTGGATTAGTGCGTGCAATCCAGAATCCGGAGGACCCCCTTCCGGCTGGAGTCATGCCACTAAGAGATGAGCAGAAATATTCGGCCTTATACATCATAAGGCACCATATTCACCAAGATCTTAAGTCTGAGTATTTGGAGGAGGAATCTCCATTTACTTTGTTTCAGGCCCTTAAATCGAGGTATGAACAGCAGAAGGCAGTTGTCTTGCCTGAAGCACTACATGATTGGACACATCTTCGACTCCAGGACTTCAGGTCCATTGCAGAGTACAATCATGAGGTTCATAAGATAAGTTCTAAATTGCGTTTTTGCGGGAAGGAACCTACTGATGCGGAAAAGATAGAGAAGACTTTGTCTACTATGCTCCCATCTGAAAGGCTCCTCCAGCAGCAATACCGTGCTCGCGACTACCAAGTCTATTCCGACCTCATTCATATCCTACTTCAGGCTGAAAAGCATGATGAGCTACTCGCTAAGAATGGCTCTCAGCGCCCGGTTGGTTCCCAACCTCTCCCTGAAGTTCATATGAATGTTGCGAATGGACATAATTTTGATGGTGCTTCCAAAGGCAACTCATTGAAATTCAATGGTAAGCGAAAGCGCAAGCAGAACAAGAAGCCTAGAAACTCGGACTGTGGGAATAGCACCACAAAGCCCAAGTTTGAAAAAACTAAGCTTTGTGATAGGTGTGGGTGCTATACGCATCCTACTGACAAGTGCATGACCCCGAAGCATCTGGCCATTCTCTACCAGCAATCCCAAGGATGCAAAGGACCTCAAGGGAAAAGGTTTGAAGCCAACTTCAACCTTCATCCGGATGACATCGATGGAGCTGGTTGCTCGCAAGAAGTCCCTTCGGGACCTAGCAGCACTACGACCCTCCAGAAGTCAGAGGACCCTATGGGCACAGAGAACATGATGGTTGAGTATGCCTCAACGGACATGTTTGGAGACTTCGCTAGCTAGTCCCATGTATCTCCTTAGTGACCGCTTTATGTATCTATGTCCATGTGTGAAGTTGTATTAGAACATAAGTATTGTTGTCATGTATATTGTATCAGCACTTTGATATAATAAGATTGTATGAGTTCTATATATCTGAGAAAGATTTTTCAATCCTGGAAATCCTTTAACTCGATATATAGATTTCTACGGGAAGCAATCCTATGGATGAGGAACAAGTATTTGAAAAAGTACCCTCTCCATCGTTTGGATTGTACTACACGTGCATCCAACCCGTAGCACATGTTGCATATAAAGCAATTCCATTGGTCACGACTTGCTCGAGTTCAAATTCCCTCACTAGAATGTGTGTGCACCTCGTGCGCCACTACTGGGAAGCCAATTTTGAGGTCTTCGCACCTCAACATACAAGATGAACCACTTCAGTTCCTTGAACTCATTCAGGGGGACATTTGTGTTCATCCAACCATTGTGTGGACCATATTAGGTATTTTCATGGTATTCATTGACGCATCTACATGATGGTCACACGTGTGCCTTATGTCCACACGAAACCATGCATTTACCATGATAATGAGGGAAGTAATAAAGTTACAGGCCCATTATCTTGAAAGTCAAATTTTATCAATTCGCATGGATAATGATGCAGAATTCTCCTCATGTGGCTTCAATTATATGCATGGCCTTGAGGATTGAAGTTCAACACTATATCCCATATGTGTCCATACTTAAAATGGTTTGGCTAGACCCATTATCAAGAGGATCAACTCATTGTAAGACCTTTGTTAATGAATTGCAATTACCAACTTGACGTTGTAGTCATGCAGCTTTACACACTGCTCAATGACTAACTGCATATCGCAGTACTCCTCCTCTGCAATTGATACGTGGAAATCCTCCGAGCATTTCCCATCTGCGTAAGTTTGGATGCGCTTCACGCGTACCGATCTCACCACCGCAGCGTACATCATTGGGCCCACAGACTAAGGATCTATGTGGGGTACAGATCTCCGTCGATCAACACGTACCTTGAACCCCTCATTGGAGATTCATTCATAGCCTAGTATGCTGATTGCTTATAAAGGATGGATTATTTCCAGGCATTAGGGGGAGATTTCATGTACCACAAATAATGCCAGGAAATCAACAGGGACTCCACGTCCCACATTATATCCACATATTCAAGAATTTGGACTACGTCTAGAATTCACATATTTGCAACACATTGCAAATAACCTGCCAGATTCATTTACTGATCTCAAAGGTATTACAAAATCCTTTAGTCCGGCTAGAAATGCGCCCGAAAGAGTGGAGGTACCAATAAAAACCACTCAACTCCCCGTACCTGAAAAGAGGGGGAGTAGTACGGCCTCTAACCAGGATCTAGCTTCCTGCAAGCAACAAAGGAAATCGAGGAGATATCCTCTAAATCAGTAAATGCAAGTCAACCTTGTGTTGATAAACACCTTATGGGTAGTATACACCCAGTGGAAGGGAAACCTCCACAACCCCAGCTTCAGCTTGCTCACACTGGTTGGGACATCGGAACACCTGGACTCACGCGTATTGGGAAATCACGAAGAGTCATCATAGGTGCATGAGATTTCCTCCTACAATATTGATTCTGGAGAATCATAACAAAAGTCTACAATTGTCGACAAACATTTCTCTTGTATGATTGCATACATCCTTCAAAGTATTCAGATCCAAAGACCATGGCCATGGCAGAGTGTAAACCACTCGCTCGGACTGAAACAAGCAAAGGATGCAATCCAAGCAGAATTAGCCTCGCTCTTCCAATTGAATTTCCTACGGGAATCAATATGTTTTCTTCTAAAGAACAACAAGGTGGTGAGAAAGCAGGGCTTGTAGCATAAGGTCGGGTTTCCGCAGAGATCCGAGACCTACTCTCCAGACAGGATTGGAATCCTCAAAATTTTCCGATAATTATATCATTGGCAGTGCAAAATCGTCTATCTATGCAGTTGATAGATGTAGTGACTACATTTCATGTGGATCACTAGATTTGGACATGTATGGTTCCCGATGGAATCTCTATCCGAATCGAAATATAAACGCAACATGCATTATGTAAAATCAATGAGTCGTTATATGGCTTATTGTTGTCGGTATATTTTGGTACAACCGATGTAGTGAGTTCCTTATCCACAAGGAGTACTCCTACAATGATGATTACCCATGCATGTTTGTCATACACAAGGATACTCCTGCAATGACAAAGAACGTGATCATCTAAAGACGGAATTTGAGATGAAGGATTTGGTTAAACCCAAACAGTGCTTGATACTACAAGTCGGGCTACTTCACTCAAGTATTATGTTACACCAAGCTGCCTATATTATAAATATTGGAGAAAGCTAAAATGGACAAGTCATATCCATCTCCCATGTCGGTTGTTCAATCTCTAGACGTAGAGAAAGATTCACTCAAACCACGGGATGATGTAGAAGGGATGTGTGGACTTGAAGTTCCATATCCTAGTGCCATTGGACCCATCAAAACAACTGGTTGTGAATCAAGAATATCTTCCGATATCTCCAAGGCACCACACATTACTTGACCTATTCTGGTAATTTCAGAGAAATCTGAACTCCAATATCATCAGGATACACTGATGTTGGCTACTTGAATGATCCCCATAATGTGTACCTACATGGAGGAAGTGTCACTCCATTGATGTCTTCGAAATAGACTTCGGTGACTTCACCTGCCAATCATTCTAGAATACAAAGCCACGTTACACGTGTAGCTTTACGGAATGATAAACCACATACATGAGTCATGTGGTATTGGTTCTCTTGAATCATCAACCATTATCTACACAGATAATGTTGCTTGTGTTGCATGGATGCAAATAAGATACATCGAGAGCAATATCATTAAGCATATTGCCTCTAAATTGTTTTATCTCCATGAGCTCCTTAATAGCCGGAGAATAAACATCTTGCAAGTCAAAATCATGCGATAACCTCGCTGACCTATCCACGAAGTCTCTACCAACTTTCATATTCCAGAAATATTTTCATGGAATTGGTATTCGATGGCTTCATGATTTGCAAGAATCAGGGGGAGTATCTCTGGACTACTCCTATTCAAAGCATCATATTACACTCTTTTTCCCTTTATGAGTTTACTATCAAGGTTCTCATCAAGGTTTTTAATGAGGTAACATCAACACAAGATCATATGTCATACTTTTGTTTTCCCCATCGGGGTTTTTAGGAAAGTATACACGACATATTTGTTGACTTCTATATTCTATGGAACTATTTCATATTGAGTAAACGGAGGCAATAATCATAATATGCTGTATCATTTTCTCCTTATTTTCCCACTGGGTTTGAAGGAGTTTTAACAGCATATCCAACCATTATATGTTGCATCATTTTCTCCTTATTTTCCCACTGGGTTTAAAGGAGTTTTAGCGACATATCAAACATCACTCCTCATATTTTTCCCACAGGGTTTTTAGAGGAGACTTTATGAAGATGATGAACAAAGAGACAGTCAAGCGGTGATTAGGGGGAGTGTTAAGAGTAATTAACCCAAGCGGTTAATTAGGGGAATCCCCGCATTCCCACATGTGTGTGCGGTTGCCATTTTGGCAACCGCCTGCGGTTGCTCATCTCTATCCACCCCTTCGCTAACAGCCGTGTCTCTTGAATGCATCCCTTCTCATTGTATATATACATGAACATCATCAATAAAGAACACAGTTGAATCATTCTATTCGTTGTCTCTCGCTTTGTCTCTCGTTACTTTCAACACTTTTTTGCCCCCAAAAGGCACAAACACTCTCCAATGATCCATGTCAGGGTTCAGGACATACAAAAATGGCAGTAATTTCAAAACGAGCACATACAGATCAAACAAAAATCCATGGTCCCTATCCTTTTTTTGGCTCTATTTTCGTTGGTTTTATGCGCTACTAGTACTAGTGTAGTACACATGCTACAGAACTGAAATCTGCACGTTTTCACCAGTAAGAGTAGTGAGAAGAAACGTTTTCACCAGTAAGAGTAGTGAGAAGAAGACGCCCTGGGTCGCTTGCTGCCGGCCCACTCCGCCTCCACTTGCATCTGCGGCACCCACAGCTCTCGTCTGGCCCGCTCACCGGCGGCGATGACGACATCACCGATCAGCTGTCCCTGGCCCGCCCACGACGGATAACCTTCTTGCAGCTCACCGATCCGCGCCATCCCTCCCTGCTCAGACGCCCCCAAGTTCCAAATTAGTCCAAGGAACAAAACAAAATATGCATTCCTTGTTTAAATCTCAAATGCCAAAAGTGGTAGGAGTATGTAAATATTCCTATGATCATTTCGCATTAGAGCATCATATCTTGGTGGTCGCCACTAAGACGTTATCCTATCTTGACACCCTGGTCCAGCAGCTTCGGATTTTTCTGGGCGCTAGTTGCGAGCGTGACAACAAACTATCTAAATCATTGCTAGCTCAAGATACTGGGAGCATGTCATGGTTAGAGCAGATGAACAGCCAGTGGGCCACTGACCTTGTCTGAGGAGGCGGCGACGGCAGCG
This sequence comes from Dactylis glomerata, assembly GCA_007115705.1. Classification (NCBI taxonomy): domain Eukaryota; kingdom Viridiplantae; phylum Streptophyta; class Magnoliopsida; order Poales; family Poaceae; genus Dactylis; species Dactylis glomerata. The sequence goes on along the minus strand of QXEO01000533.1, from coordinate 3,452,079 downwards.
GCGGCGTCGTCCAGGAGGAAGTCCTCGACGTGCCACCCGGGCAGCGTCTTGGTCAGGTAGTCGGAGATGCTGCTGCCGTCGCTCGGGCTCGCCGTGGCACTGGCGGCGCCGCCACCGCAGGAGTCGGCGTTGCAGGGGCTGCTGCTGTTCTCCTCTCCCTCCTCCTGCTGCGCTTCCCCCTGATCTGACGGCGCCGGGGAGTCCACCGGCGCCGACGAGACGCGCACGCCGGTGAGCAGGAACCGGCTGTGCCGCCTGGTGAGGTCGCTGGTCGTGTGCACGCGCACGTCGCACTCCCGGCACAGGATCGCCCTGTCCTCCTTGCAGAACAGGAATCCCCTCTTCTCCTGTAGTAGTCCACCACGCTCCGGTACATCAGCTTCCCGATGCAGCGTAGCACAAATAACGCAGCTAGCTACCTCTCTGAAGTCGGAACACGTTCTCACCTGGCAGATGTCGCAGGGAGGCGCCTTCTGATCAGCAGACGAGGAGGACGGCGAGGGGTCTAGTAGGGACAGGCGTCGGTGCTTGCCGGCGAGCTTGTTGGCGCGGTGGACGCGGCGGTCGCACTCGTCGCACAGCGCGGCCTCGTCGGCGCAGCAGAAGACGGAGGCCGCCTGCGCCGCGCACACGTCGCACTGCACCTTCATGCCAGTAATCTGAGAGCACGCAGCTAGAGCGAGCTAATCAAGAGCGCCGGAGATGGGGCGGTGAGAAGTAGGGAAAGGTAGCTCTGGCCAATATCTTGGACTATGGTTGCAAAGGTATACGGGAAGCAGTAGCGCACGAGAGGCCGCTGTTTATATAGTGGGAGGTGGCACGAGGTAGCGTGGAATTTTTGACAGATTGGACCACCTGCACCGATGAAATGGCAAAAAAGACCACATGTGAAAAATATTGTCAAAAAGAACCACTTCTGGGTGGCGGCACGTTTGGCCAGGCGACACGTGGCACATGCCACCTGGGCCAAAGCCGCACGGCACCCTGCCGGCGTTGGCATTGGCGGCATGGCCCACTTCGGCTGACGGCCGTCGACGGCGTCACCTGCCAGGAAACATGCCAGCTTTGGGGATGGCGGCACCCTTTTGCCGGCTTTGGCCCAGGCGGCACGTGCCACGTGTCGCCTGGCCAGACATGCCGCCACCCTTAGGGGATCTCTTTTGACAAATATTTTCAGAGGTGGTCCTTTTTGACATTACGTTGGCGCAGGTGGTCCGATGCGTCAAAAATTCGGTAGCGTGCGAGGGCGGCAGGGCAGTGCGTGTTGGGGATGGAGGTGTCACCGTTTGAGGTGAGGATGAAGAGGAGAAAAGGGCGATGCCTTGCTTGTTTCTTGGCCGATGGAGATTTTTGACTTTGGAAGATGAACCCAGGGCCCAGGGGGGTCTATGCTGACCTACCCTGATTTCCCATAGATTTGATGGATCATGAAAGTACACATTGGTAGGTGCGCTGGATCAGATTGCATCCGCCCTTTCGGCACTAACGACTGAGGAGTGAGGACAGATTGGTAGTAGAAAGACATTCAGACTGAGCAGGAATGTTAGGGTGACCACTTCACAGCATGAAGAGTACAGTACTCCCTCCGACCCATGGCTAGATACATCCGTATTAGCGAAGAGTAATATGAGTCGGACGAAGAGTAATATGAGTCGGAGGGAGTACTTCTTCCTCTGTACAACAAACTACACGGCCAACAGAGCGATGAAAAAGGAGATCGCCTTGAGAGGTAGATCTGAAAACGTCCAGCGTGTTCTTTTCAAGTTTTATTCTGATTTTTAGTTGCTATCACGGGTCAACATCAATTACAAAAACAAATACATGCATTCGCTTTTGGGACCGCAAGTATCAACTTGTGCAAGTGCAGCTAAGTTCTTTCTGGAGGGACCTAGTCGATCAAGGGCTCAAGGCACATGCAATGGAACTGAAGGTAAACAATGTAGGAGTGATAACTTTGCTAGATCTTACTCACTAGTAGAAAAATGGCTTTTAGTCCCGGTTGGTAAAGGCCTTTAGTCCCGGTTGTAGCAACCGGGACTAACCAATCGGGACTAAAAGTCCCCCTCTTTAGTCCCGGTTGTGCCACAACCCGGGACTAAAGACCCTCCACGTGGCCGCCCTGAGTGCTGTGGGCTGGAGAACCCTTTAGTCCCGGTTGGTAACACCAACCGGGACTAAAGGTTATTTTGTTATTTTCAAATATTTTCGAAAAAAGTTTCAGATTATTTCATTTTTTTTTTGAATTTTCCTATTTTTGTATTTTTGATTTGTTTGACAGTTTTCCCTCTAATCTCTAATCACCACCCCTATGTCATGTCAAAGTATATATACTCGTGGTCCCATTTCCCGGCCGGTCACCCATCCTTACACTACTCTACCCTTAGCACGCTTAACTTCTCTATTCCTTCCCTACTAGCTTCCAAGACTGCGCTCGCGACTTCTTGATAATACTATGCTATGAATTGTATTAACCCCTTAGACTTTGATAACATATCATTTTACTTTTTTGAGTTCCAAATAATTTCAAAAATAAGTAATAATGATTAAGTAATAATAAGCATCAATGAATTTCAAATAATCTTTATGCAAAATTTAATTATTAATTTTAGAACTCAAAATATTAAAAAAAAACAAAAAATTCAAAAATCTTAAAAAATTCCAAAATAATCTAAAAACTTCAAAATAACTAAAAAGTGGAAGAAACAACTAAAGAAATTAAAAAATCCTTCAAAAAATCATTTTTTTCTCATTTTTCTAACAAAAACTAAAATCTTCCTGCTTTCATATTTGCCTTTGGAATTTTGAGAAAGTAGAATTTGTGCAAACGGCCTGCGGCTGTTGAAATCGGATGTAAAATTTTGTGTAGATAATTTTTCATATATTATACGTTTTTTTTCGAGTCCGTATGCAAAAGTTAGAGCCGTTTTAATTTGGAACAACCTTTTTTTGCAAAAAAATTCAAAATTCAAAATTTCAAATTTTCCATAAAAGTTAGTTGCATGAGGTACATGCATGTCAAAGGATTTTGAAATTTGAAGTTTTTATCATTTTCGTTTATTTTTTTAGACGTTTTTTCTACGCGAGGGGGGGGGGTAGGCATGAGAGGAAAATTGGGGGAGACCCTTTAGTCCGGGTTGGTAACACCAACCGGGACTAAAGGGTGGGGCTTTAGTCCCGGTTGGAGATACCAACCGGGACTAAAGGTCACTAACCCTTTAGTCCCGGTTCGTATCTCCAACCGGGACTAAAGGTCCCATTTGAACCGGGACTAAAGATTTCTGGCCCACGTAGCCTTTTGAACCGGGACTAATGTGAGCATTAGTCCCGGATCAAAACACAACCGGGATTAAAGCTCAAATTCATCCTGGATATTAGGCCTGTTTTCTACTAGTGACTGCACTATAGAGAACTGAATATGTGCATGTGCTTCGCTCTCACACCGGTTGCTTTTGTCATGCGATTTTCAAGTTGAAATATATTAGGACCAATGTTGGTTGTGTCAATGTTGAGGAGCCATTCCATGCAGCCAGCACAAAATTTCATCAAGGTTACTTCTTATATGCAACTGCAAGCACACGAATGAACATGCATAGTTCAACTGATCACCCCTTCCACATCACACCATCTCGCTTTTTGGTTGACTGGACTGAAAAAAGTTAAATGAAAAGCCGCCAATGATTAGGCGTCCCTGAACTGCATTTCATCCCATGATGGGCATGAAATGGGCTGGCGATGGGGATCAGAGCTCAAAGGTCAGACATGGGCGAGTGGGCGCTCTCAGGTCAGGTCAGGCTCGCAACAAGCACATCTCCTTCAACTTGATGCCTCCTCTTATCCTCCTCTCCTCAACTTGCCATTCTTTCTCTCTTATACTCTTTTTTTGTTAAAGGGGCCACCTTCGACTTAATTAACGAAAGGTACCAGAATCTTACATGCTACACTTCATACTAGATTGCATGTATGCAACTTTGAATTGTGTAAGGTTTCTTTTTCCAGTGGAGTAATGGCAAGTCACTATCCGTTTGCTGTATTTTAGTTGCCTACCTTATTTCTGGGAGAGAGAAGCAAAGCACTTTAGTACGAATCAGTAGTACATGTCCACGGCGCCTTCCTAGATCATGGCATCTCATGCAGGCAGTTCTACAATACTTCGCGCCAGTTGGAAATTGAAAAGTACAATCAGTTCACTGGTAATAGCAGCCCGAATTCTAAAGTACTTTGTATATGCATCCAGAACATGCTACGGCTATATATGGTCCCCCATTTGTTGATTGCTTATTTGTCACATAATGTAATCCCACTGCTTTGGTTAAATATCTTCCGGTTGATGTCATTGCTTACCTCAATACCCATCCAAAAAAAATTAAGAGAAGTATAGTGCACCTTGCATGGCATGGATCCATTGGAGCTAGATAGGAGCTAATTTCACTCGTGGAATACCAGGTGGAAACCCATCTTTCTGCCAGCCGAGTTCCTCCTCAGTCGTGACGTGGTCCAGGAGTTCGGTGTATCGCCTCTTCAACATTCATGGCGGGAGACGATACAAAGAGAGTTCATGTTGTTTGACAGTTACGGGTTGCATGGTAAGCCATATGATGTGTTTGTATCGGGTTAGCCTCCTTGGTGTTGTACCGACCATAGCCTCTTTTCTATGAAACTTGATGCACGTTTTTTAGACAACAGGCATGACAAGTGCACCGTTTTAAATTAATAAAGCCCCACAGCCAGACAGTTACACGCTGAGAATACCAGCTTAAGGTTTTATAGCACATGCCCTAGGCTAAAATGTTTTAGAACAAAAGTCCGTGGGCTGAAAGGCTAGAGTTTTAACATATAAGATTAAACCAACGCGCCTACACTAGGCTCGTCGGTTGTAAAGCATCCTGACGAGACGCAATATTGAAGTAGAGGTCTTTGAGTAGCACTACAACCTCGTCCAGGATGGGGAGCATCTTAGCCTTTTGGAAAACCCGCCACTGCTGCAGTAAGAGGAAATTTTTGAAGATTAAATTAGCTGCATGTTTAGGAAATTTAGATTCCAAAGTAAACTAGTTCCTAGTAGTCAAAAGCGTCTAGCTTTGAGTTGCAAACAGAATCCACAACAACCTACGAGTTTTGCCATTAAAACATTG
>QXEO01000533.1:3374447-3441947 GCA_007115705.1 Dactylis glomerata | reverse complement strand
TTGGGTGTCTTCGTATGTCTGTTTTTTGGGTGATAGGCTTCGTTTTTGGTATCTAATTCTCATGTTTTATAACTTTGTTTCGGATCTTATGACGCCCTCGTGATAGAGAAAAGGGGTCCCAAAACCTTTCATGCGAGGGGTGTGACCCCGAATAGTGCGGTCAAGGTTTTCACCTATTGTGGAAGTCTCATGTGACTCTTAAAAACCTTTGAAGTTATTTAGGATTATGCATATTTAATTTCTTATGCTTTTTCTTTGGATGTATCGAGAGGAAAGTCAATATGCAAAGGCTAGAGGTGGAGGCGCTTACTTCAAAAGGCTTTGATGTAACTTTTCTTTCATGGTGTTTTGTCTCTTGTGTTCATCATTTTATAAGCAAAGCTAGATGTTGCTCTCTAAAAAAATAAAGAGGGTACAAGCAGGCGGAGCGTCCCATTCCTAGTGTGAGTTCTCTAGGGTTTTCTGGGGTGGGGGATGTGTCTTCTGGATTTCTTTCCTTTTATTTTCACTTGTGTATTTATGAATATGAATATTCAACAACTAGTTACGTCTATACTCCATTATTATTATTATATGTTGCACTTCTAAATTTTAAAAAAGTGATAAATCATGGGTGTTGGTTATGTTGTATCTTGTGCATTTACAAACTTTCGTCCCAAATATGAACCTATGTGGCAAGTGCAAAAAGTAAAGATTTAATTGAATAATATCATGTGCTATTCACACATCAATTTTTTCACATGCCACATAGTGTTATATTTTTTAATAAAAAATTGCATATGCACAAGATATAACATAATGTATATCCATTTGATTATCTCACATGTTTCAAAAACTTGAAAGTGTGGCATGCGACATGGGTGCAGGTGCAAATAGTTGCAGACTTCAGATTCCCTAGATTTTTCATATTTTTAGAAAGATAAATTCATAAAAAAGGTAAACCATGTGTCTAGGCAAGTTGAAGATACTTTAGGCTCATAAATTCAATTTGGAACATGGAAGCATATGTTCTTACCACCAAAACAAACATTTTGAAAAATGTTGAAAAATTCCAAATGAAATTTTTGCACTTACGTCTCGATATTCTATGTGTGCACACCAAGCTTCGCGAAAAAACAACAATTTTTGTGGCTTATGGAAAAAGACAAAACAAATGTCACGTAAAAACCTTTTTAACACCAAAATTTGTCTTTTTCACACATGAGATAAAAAATAATGGTTTCTGGAATGTTCAACAACTAGTTTCCCATGGAGTGTGTGCAGAGCCCTGGCTGCTCTTTTCCGTTTGGTCTTGTCATGTTTGTCCTCTCCGATGGCGCTTACTGTTGACCACCTCCTCCTTGCGAGCGACGACACACGCTGGGCATGGACGTATAAAAAAATCCAACACGCATCATAAGATTTATCTAAATAGAACAAGTGTTATGCCATAAAATTCACCACCCATCAGCTCCATCCATTCACCGGTCACTAGATCTGGAAACCTTAAGAGCACCAACCTCTCTTGAATTGGAGAGCCCTCCTTGCTCCAAATGAAAATGCATTGTTTTTTTGTTTTTTAAGAGCAACCACATGTTGGCTTAGATATATAGATGAGATTGCTATGATCATCTAGGTATCACAAATTTTAAGTCTATGTCCATACAACATTTAAGGGTAGAAATTTAGTTAGTTCATGATCAAGATTTTGAAAACCGCACATGTCAGAAGTTTAGTTAGTCCATAAAGGCAGATGGTTGTAACCTTAGTTTTGTTGATAGTAACCCTCTTATAAAAATCATACATTTAGTTTAGTGTTATGTATGCTTTAAGTTATCAATAGATTAATTATCAGTTCGATTATCACTCTCTCTTATAAACATCCTGCAATTTAGTTCAACTATATTAGTAGTGACTTTATCGAAAAAATGTTCCAAGTGAATTAACTTCTATATCTAATTTCATGGTTTAAAATGGTTTTACTTGCTAAAACAGGCATAAGCATGTGTCTATATGTATGGTTTATTATTAAAGTCAATGTCGATGCATTGTCAAGTTCAAAGATAACCCAAATTGTCCAAATTACCATCATAGCTAAAACATATAAATAAACAAGGATGTAAACATATATATCTATGCTTACACCTCTCACACTAGAAACTGCTATAAAGATATTCTCTAAACCATTATGGAGTTGTGCTAAAATATTTAAGGTTATTCAAATATAAACAAACACACAAATATATACATGACAATTTACACAAGTGACATAACTGAATCGTTATTTCTTATCATTTTTAGGGAGAATTGCTTAATGTTCTAAGGCACCTTGTCTCAACTACAAAAAATAACTTCTCCAGCAAAGTGTTGTTTACAAAAGAAATACTATAATTAATTTTTTACCAAGGTTGTGATGTGGCTGTGTTGGAAAATATACCACTTAAGTTTTACTTTTATAAAATGTATGACAATATTATAACAAAGTATAAAATTTTGATATAAATACTATTTGTTTTAACTATCACTAGCGGAAAACAGGCCCAACCGGGACTAACTATCTGGTGCTAAAGGCTACCTCAGCATGTGCACATCATTGTGGATAGCCGCACCGCAGAATCTAATGGTGTTGTCCTTCAAGAATTCCTTGAGGAGTTGCGGCACTTCATGAGCCCAACATATTTGGAAGACCAAAATCTCGGACGCCACCGAGAGTTGAAGGACGGCGGCATGCTGATTTTGCCTACCCTCGCGAGGGTTGTTGAACTCGCAGTGACAAAGAAAATAGCTTCCTCTTAACTTCACCTGTAGAAATACCTGCACACTTGAACAACTCGCATAATTCATGTATAAAGAGCAAATGATCGCCGGGATGGACAGTTCCATCCCCTAGATAGCGGTTATTCAAAACACGTTCAACAATTTTAATAGGTATTTTAAAAGAACGAGGATCATAAACATCATTAGTAACATCACATATGGGAGATAAAATATCATCAGAGCAAACTTTCTCCACTAAAGCTGGGGAACTAAAAATATCATGCTTAGCAAAACCAGCTTCCCCAAGCTTAGACCTTTCTATAGCATTAGCAATAACAGTGTTCAAAGAATTCATACGAATAACATTGCTATGCGAAATAAGCTCCAAAGGTTTTTCAACCACTTCAAATCTAAAATCAGGAAAGACACTATAAAACTCTTTATTTTCCATTAAGCCTAACTAGTGAAAATAAAAACAAGAAACAAAAAGATATAATTGCAGAATCTAAAGGAAATAACTCTGAGCACTCACACAAGAGGATGCGAGTACCTTTTACCTTACCTCCCCGACAACGGCGCCAGAAAAGAGCTTGATGTCTACGCACGCTTCTATTCCTGTAGACAGTGTTGCGCCTCCAAGTGCAGAGGTTCGTAGAACAGCAGCAAGTTTCCCTTAAGTGGATCACCCAAGGTTTATCGAACTCAGAGAGGAAGAGGTCAAAGCTATCCCTCTCAAGCAACCCGGCAATTACGATACAGAAAGTGTCTTGTGTCCCCAACACACCCAATACACTTGTCAGATGTATAGGTGCACTAGTTCGGCGAAGAGATAGTAAAATACAAGTAGTAGTGATGATTATAAGTAGTAAATGAAATGTGAAATAAATATCGCTGCAAGCAAACATGTAACAAAACTAAAAGGAAACGGTGTGCAATGTTTGGAAACAAGGCCTAGGGATCATACTTTCACTAGTGGACACACTCTCAACAAATATAACATAATTGAACCAATAGATACTAACATCAATATGCCACTCTAAACTATTCTCTAATCGAAAACAAACACTAATCATGCGTAGGGCTACGAAGCACTCCTCAAAGTCCGTATTTCCCCAAACTAGATTGTCCCACACTATCACCATGAACGCACTAGATGGTTCCAACAAACACCAACAATTCATAGAGACATTAACCAAAAAGACACACATGATGCGCACACTATCACCGTCACACCATGATCCAAGGTATCTCCGGAGATTACAATAATAAAGCACGGGAGTAGCATAATATCTGAATAATAGCATCTACCAATTCAACTAGATACAAAGCTCACGATCACATAAAGATCACATCATGGGAGAGAGAGGTGAACCACATAGCTACTGGTAGAGCCCTCAGCCTTGGGGGATAACTACTCCCTCCTCATCATCGGAGGCAGCAACGGCGATGGAGATGGCGATGGGGTCAATGGAGACGGTGGAGACTGATGGAGACGGCTCCGGGGGCACTTCCCCGTCCCGGCAGGGTGCCGGAACAGAGACTTCTGTCCCCCGAAATTTGTCTTCGACGGCGGCGGCGCTGCGGAACTGTTCTGGGAAAAACATCGATCATTTTAGGGTTTTCGAGACGGAGGCTTTAAATAGGCAGAGGGGCGGCGTCAGAGGGCCACCAGGGGGGCCTCACCACCCCTGGGCGCGGCCAGGAGGGGGGCGTGCCCCCTCATGGTGAGGCTGCCCTCTGGCCCCCCTCCGACTCTTTTTCGGTCCACGTCCTTCGTCTGGGAAAAATAGGAGTTTCGGTCTTCGGTTTGTCCAATTCCGAGAATATTTCCTGTGTAGCTTTTTGATACGTCTCTAACGTATCTATAATTTTTGATGCTCCATGCTTGTTTTTACATCATTTGCTTAGTGTTTCGTTACACTTCGTGGCATTTTTATGCATTTTCTGGAACTAACCTATTAACAAGATGCCACAGTGCCAGTTCCCTGTTTTCTGTTGTTTTTGTGTTTCAAAAAAGTTACACAGGAAATATTCTCGGAATTGGACAAAACAAAAGCCGAACATCCGGAAATTTATCGAAGCTTCCAGAGAACCGAAGGGGAGACGGAGAAGGGCCACAGGGCAGCCACACCACCAGGGGGCGCGGCCTGCCACTGGCCCACGCCCACTTGTGGTGAGGGCCCCCTGGTCCACTTCTGACGCCGCCCCTTCGCCTATAAAGACCCCCCGACGGGAAAAACCTAAATACCCGATCACTTTTCCAGAATACATCATGATCCGCCTCCGCCGTCGACCCGAGATCGGGAGGGTCCAGAAGCTCTTCCCGGCACCCTGCCGGAGAGGGGAATCGCCACCGGAGGTCTTCTTCATCGCCATGCTTGCCTCTGGCGCGATGAGTGAGTAGTCTACCTTGGACTATGGGTCCATAGCAGTAGCTAGTTGGTTGTCTTCTCCACCATGTGCTTCATGTTTAGATCTCGTGAGCTGCCTTACATGATCGAGATCACCGTTATGTAATTCTACATGTTGTGTTTGTTGGGATCCGATGAATATTGGTGTTATGATTGAGTTGATATGCTGAATATTATCTTATGTTATCTCTATGTTGTTTATGATCTTGCATGCTCTCCATTGTTAGTAGCTATCTTGGCCGAGTAGTTGCTAGTGACTCCAAGAGGGGGTATTTATGCTCGATAGTGGGTTCATGCCTCTATTTAATCTGGGGGAGTGATAGAAACCTCTAAGGTTGTAGATGTGCTGTTGCCACTAGGGAGAAAACAACATTCATATGCTCAAGGGCATATGCTTTGTTTACATTACACACTTTGCTTAATGCAGTTATCTGTTGTTCGCAACTTAATACTTGTGGAGTTCTCGGATTGATTCGCCACAGGTAGATTATTAGACATAGATGCAGTTGGATGATGGTCTATGTATCTTGTTGTAATGCCCAGAGTAAATCTCATAGTGATCCTCTCGACATATGCACGTTGTCTTTATTCTATCAGTTGCCCAACTGTAATTTGTTTACCCAGCATGTGTTATTTTATCTTATGGAGAGACACCACTAGTGAACTGTGAACCCCGGTCCTATTTCCATTATATTGCTATCACCTGTTTACTTTACTCGCACTATTTACTTTACTCGCATATTACTATCACTTTCCACTCGATACGTTCATACCCTTTGTTTCAAGTAAACCGGTGAGATTGACAACCTCATCGTAAGTTGGGAACAAAGTATTTGGTTGTGTTGTGTGCAGGTTCCACGTTGCAGCTGGCAAAGCAAAGCTTGGACGAGGCGCCCTATAAATTGTCCTGAGCTGTCGCGAAGCTAGCAAGCATAACCTTCAGGAGTATTGGCTTTTTCCTACTGGTTCGATTAAACCTTGGTTTCTTACTGAGGGAAAAACTTGCTGCTATATTCATCATACCTTCCTCTTGGGGTTTCCCAACTGGCCGGTCATTCACTCCATCATCACCGCGCCATCTATAGCAATCAAGACTTTTTCTGGCGCCGTTGCCAGGGAAAAAGAAGACTTCTGCAACGGGAGTTTCGCACACACATCCTTTACTTTGTTTTAAGTTTTGCTTTACTTTATTTTTACTTTCATCGTTTTATCAAAAACACAAAAAAATTAGTATCCTTTATAGTTGTTTTTACTTGTCTGCTTTTAGCTTTGCTAGAATGGCTACTCCTGAGAACACCAAGTTGTGTGACTTCACTAGCACTAATAATAGTGATTTTATCTGCACTCCTATTGCGCCACCTGCTCCTGCTACAAATTTTTATGAGATTAAGCCTACTTTGTTGAACCTTGTTATGAAAGAGCAATTTTCTGGTGCTAGTACTAATGATGCTGCAGCTCATCTCAATAATTTTGTTGAGCTATGTGAGATGCAGAAATTGAAGGGTTTCGCAGCATAGTAAATCAAAAAAATTCCTACGGATGCGAACAAGAAAGCCAAGATCTAATCTAGGAGATGTAATCAACGAGAGAGGTAGATGAGATCTTCATACCCTTGAAGAAATCGCACAGCGGAAATGTTCAACGGAACGTGGATGATGTAGTCGTACTAGCCGTCTCCTCCCCGCGATCTGATCCGATCCTACGCCGCAAGTGGCGGCGCCTCCGAGAGATGCACACATACGGTGCAGCGACGTCTCCTCCTTCCTTGGTCCAGCAAGTATGGTGGAGAGATAGATTGGATCTGCAGCACGACGGCGTGGTGCTTATGGTGGAGAGTTTCTGCGGCAGGGCTTCGCCTACGCACAGTCGCGAGAGAGAGAGGTGGAGGGGCAGCAGTTGGCCGGCGGCTAGGGTTGGAGTGGGAGGAGGCTGCGCCCCAGCCCCTCCTTATATGGGGGGCTGGCCGGCTGCCTTGGCCCCTCCTCCAAGTCCTAGGGCGGCGGCCTAGGGGAAGAGTGGGGGGCAAGTTTCCCCCCCTCCTTCTGGAAGGTTCCCTTAGGGTTTCCCCTAAGGGCTGGCCGGCTGGGCCTTAGGGGCCTTGTGCGCCTGGCCCAAAGTGGCCAGGACACTTCCCCTTAGGCCCACATAGGCCTCCGATAAGTGGGCCCACGTTGGTCCCACTCCGGAACCTTCTAGAACCTTCCGGTACAATACCGATAAACTCCGAAACGATTCCGGAATCCAAAAACTGCTTTCCTTTATATGAATCTTATTCTCCGGACCATTCCGGAACCTCTCGTGATGTCCTGGATCTCATCCGAGACTTCGACCAAAAACTCATAAACCAATTATCCATTCTATCCTAGCGTCGATGCACGTTAAGTGTGTGACCCTACGGGTTCGAGAATATGCAGACATGATCTTCTATCAATAATCAACAGCGGGATCTGGAAACCCATATTGACTCCCACATATTCATCGATGATCATATCAGATGAACCACGATGCCAGGATTCAATTAATCCCGTATATGTATTCCCTTCGTCACGCGATATTTTACTTGCCCGAGATTCGATCGTCGGTATCGCCATACCTAGTTCAATCTCGTTCACAGCAAGTACTTTACTCGTTCCGTAATCCGATATCACTTTGTGATTAACTCCTTAACCATGTGCTTGCAAGCGGTGTTGATATCGATTACCGAGTGGACCTGAAGTATATCTCTCCGACTCAGGAGGGACAAATTCCATCTCGATACATACAACCCAACAAGTACTTTCCGATCACCTGAGAGACACCTTTATGATCACCCTCACATAGGATGACGTTTGATGACCTCAAAGCTTTCTTCCGATACCAGGGAGTTGTATTATCTCATGGTCTAAGGAATACAATACTTGACATAGGAAAAAGCTTCGCAAAGATGAACACGATGACACGATCTAATTGCTCTGCTTTATTTGGGTCTGTCCATCACATCATTCTCCTAATGACATGATCTCATTATTAATTGACAACTCATGTCTATGGTTAGGAAACCTTAACCATCATTAATCAATGAGCTAGTCCATAGAGGCGTATTAGGGACACTGTGTTGTTCATAAACCACACAAGTATTAAAGTTTCCGCTTAATACAATTCTAGCATGGAATATAAACATTATCATGAACAAGAATTATAATAATAACATCTTTATTATTGCCTCTAGGGCATAATTCCAACAGTCTCCCACTTGCACTAGAGTCAATAATCTAGTTTACATCTGGCAACAATCTAACACCCATGGCATTAAGGTGCTGATCATGTTTTGCTCGTGGAAGAGGTTTAGTCAACGGATCTGCGACATTCAGATCCGTATGTACTTTGCTAATCTTCAGATCTCCATCTGATATATAATCTCGAATTATATGGAAACGGCGGTTGATGTGCTTGGTTTTTGGATGATATCTTGGTTCCTTAGCCAGTGCTATGGCACCAGTGTTGTCGCACAATATCTCCAGTGGGTCCAAGGCATTTGGAACCACACCAAGCTCAGTGATGAAGTTCCTGATCCAAACTCCTTCACTTGATGCTTCCGAAGCAGCCATGTATTCCGCTTCTGTTGTAGATCCCGCGATCACGCTTTGCTTGCAGCTTCTCCAGCTCACAGCTCCACCATTCAAAATATAAACGTATCCAGTCTGAGATTTAGAATCATCCGGGTCGGTGTCGAAGCTAGCGTCGACGTAACCTTTTACGACGAGCTCCTCATCACCTCCATAGACCAAGAACATTTCTTTAGTCCTATTTAAATACTTTAGGATGTTCTTTACGGCTGTCCAGTGTTCCACTCCTGGATCACTTTGGTATCTGCTCGTCAAACTAAGAGCATTGGACACATCCGGTCTAGTACACAGCATGGCATACATGATAGAACCTATGGCCGAGGCATACGGCACTTTGCTCATAGTATCTCTATCTTTTACCGTAGCTGGACACTGAGCCTTGCTCAATATCTTACCTGACAACATGGGCAATGAACCTTTCTTTGCTTTATCCATTCTGAACCTTTTCAGAACTTTGTCCAGGTATGTACTTTGGCTTAAAGCTATTAGGAGTCTTTCTCTATCTCTATAGATTTTGATGCCTAATATATAAGCAGCTTCTCCTAGGTCTTTCATTGAAAAACATTTATTCAAATAACTCTTCACATCGTTAAGCATACCGATGTCATTTCCAATAATCAATATGTCATCCACATATAGTACTAAAAATGTCACCGAGCTCCCACTCACTTTCTTGTAGATACAAGCTTCGTAGCAATTTGGAACAAATCCAAAACTCTTGATCACTTGATCAAAACGAAGGTTCCAACTCCGAGATGCTTGCTTCAGTCCATAAATGGAACGCTGAAGTTTGCACACCTTATTAGCATCCTTAGGATCGACAAAACCTTCGGGCTGCATCATATACAACTCTTCATCAATGTTTCCATTGAGGAACGCAGTCTTGACATCCATCTGCCATATTTCATAATCATGAAACGCAGCAATTGCTAATAAAATCCGAATGGACTTAAACATCGCTACGGGAGAGAAAGTCTCATCGTAGTCAACACCTTGAACTTGCCGAAAACCTTTTGTGACAAGCCGAGCTTTATAGACAGTAACATTACCATCCGTGTCCGTTTTCTTCTTGAAAATCCATTTGCACTCAACGGCCTTACGGTCGCTAGGAGGTTCCACCAAAGTCCATACTTGGTTTTCGCTCATGGATCCCAATTCGGATTTCATGGCCTCTAGCCATTTCTCAGAGTCTGGGCTCATCATTGCTTCCTCATAGTTCACAGGTTCACTGTTGTCTAACAACAAGACGGTTAAGACAGGGTTGCCGTACCATTCAGGAGTGGTACGTGACCTTGTTGACCTGCGAAGTTCAGTAGTAGCATCGTTTGAAGTTTCATGATCCTCATCATTAGCTTCCTCTCTTGTTGGTGCAGACGGCACCGGAACAACTTCAGGTGCTGCGCTACTCTCCAACTCGAGAGAAGGTTCAATAACCTCGTCTAGCTCTACCTTCCTCCCACTCACTTCTTTCAAGAGAAACTCCTTCTCAAGAAAGGATCCGTTCTTTGCAACAAACACTTTGCCTTCAGATCTGTGGTAGAAGGTATACCCAATCATTTCCTTAGGGTATCCTATGAAGACACATTTCTCCGCTTTGGGTTTCGAGCTTGTCCGGCATCAACTTCTTGACGTAAGCTTCGCATCCCCAAACTTTAAGAAACGACAACTTAGGTTTAGCACCAAACCATAGTTCATACGGTGTCGTCTCAACGGATTTAGATGGTGCCCTATTTAAAGTGAATGCAGCGGTTTCTAATGCATAACCCCAAAATGATAACGGCAAATCTGTAAGAGACATCATCGATCGCACCATATCTAATAGAGTTCGATTCCGGCGTTCAGACACACCATTGCGCTGTGGTGTTCCGGGTGGCGTGAGTTGCGAAACGATTCCGCTTGCTTTAAGATGCGTGAGAAAATCATAACTCAAATACTCACCTCCACGATCGGATCGCAGAAATTTAATTTTCCTGTTACGATGGTTTTCCACTTCGTTCTGAAATTCTTTGAACTTTTCAAACGTTTTAGATTTATATTTCATTAAATAGATATACCCATATCTACTTAAGTCATCAGTAAAAGTGAGAAAATAGCGATATCCACCGCGCGTCGAAACACTCATTGGTCCGCACACATTGGTATGTATGATTTCCAATAAGTCCGTTGCTCGCTCCATTATTCCGGAGAACGGGGTTTTGATCATCTTGCCCATGAGGCACGGTTCGCATGTGTCAAATGATTCAAAATCAAGTGACGTGGGAATACCCTTCAGGTACCCGCGGATTAGTATACCGGGCCTGGCCCATTAAGGAGGTGGACAAGTACAAGGACTCGAAGATGACTTGGAGATGAAGAAGGAAGAGTCTAATCCGTATTCGACTAGGACACTTGTAAACTCTTGCCCGGTTGCATATATAAAGCCAGGCAGGGGCGCCCCTAGAGGCATAATAACTCAAGATATCTGATAGACATCGAATATCATAGACAAGCAATATTAGAGATACAAGATAGATTAGACATAGACTAGATACAATATTCCGCCTACGGCGGCACCATGTAAACACCATTGTGATTATCTACTATATTGCTAGCAGGATGTAGCGATCCTCCACTGCGGGGATGTGAACCTGGGTACATCGTGTGCCAATCTCGATCCCGGAATCTCTAGTCGTTGCTTTTCCCCCGATCCTAAGTCCTTCATCTAGGACATTTGTCGAGTTAACCCTCGTCAATTGGCGCCGACCGTGGGGATCGCGGCGACTGGATTTTGTTATCCGGGCGGGATCCTTCAACTTTTCCATCGGCGATATCAGCAAAAATTTTCTACATCAGCAAGATCAACAAATTTCGCGGCTGCCAAGGGCAGCAGTCTGATCGCTTCAAGCAGAATTCGTCATCAACATCAACTATCATCTACATCGTCAAGATCTTCAAAGCTTCGCCGTCAGGAATCGTCGAGTTCATCCAAATCGGCGGACCATGAGACAAGTCGAGAAAATCAATCTGCAGACAGCACAGATTCGCTGATTCGTCGGATCCATCCAAAACTTTCAGGTGTGTCAGCAACTCATCCAATCTGCAAGACAAGTCGACAAGAATTTCGGGTAGTCGACAAGAATTTCGGATGCGCTCGTCTGATCCGACGATTTCCGAGTCTGCCCGCTCTAGTCTTTGAAAGAAAAGAGAGAAGAAACTTTACGTCAAGGAAAGTGACCAGCTGTTTCAGCGATACAAGGGTCAAAAGTCCAAGCCCAGGTCGGCTCTTGTCGAAATCAGGCACGCAACAGCAGAAACCAAGACGGAACACGTCATGAGCAAGATACGATTCAAGTTTACGTATAGCATACGGAATCCTGGGAAAGCAATGGAGTGGATTGAGAAGGCAAGGAAAACCGGATCAAACCCGAAGAAGGCATCATCACTACTCGATGGCAAAGTTGTAGCTAGCTAGCAGGATTCAACTACCAAAACAGTCAGCGTCTAGATTCTACAAGCAAAGCTATTTGATGTGAAAGAAGAAAAAGAATCGATCCGTCCAGCAATCAGCGTCTGTGGAAAATTATTTCAACTACTCCGCTCGCATAACCCGGAGAAAAATACTTCGACTACTTCGCTTTCAAGATCGTCAACTGCGGCGTCAACTGCGGCTCGATACGCTCGGGGGCTCGCCGCCGCGCACTCGTGCAAACTATCGGCAACGCTCGGGGGCTCGACATCAACTCGCCCTGGAGTGCGGAAAATCATCTCAAGACCTGCGATTTCGTCGACATCAGCAACGCGACGATCCCAATAGCGCTCGGGGCTCGACAACAAATTCGCCTCCGATCATGATTGTGATTCTACGACGACAACTCGACTACGTCATCATCGACTATGTCGCGCCGACCACGGCGCACTCGATAAAAGCTAAGTTTTCCTCTTCCAAGAGTCGATTATTATTTACCTTTCGCCGCAACCGAGACTCGGGGGCTCCGCTATGAAAAATCATCCTGCATATCATTGACTTCGAAAAATTGTGAAAGCCCTAGTAGCTGGCGTGGCGTTCCTTGTCGAATACTTGTCAATTTAGTTTACAGTCGCATGAAGCTCGACTAACGGTTGGCAAGGCCAAAATCTTGGGCGTCAGGCTAACGAAAAGGCTTAGCAAGTATCTTGAAAATCAAATGCGGCAAACGCATCACATTACGTGTGACCTGAGTAGCTGATCGAGCCGTGAAGTGCATCAGGCTAACGAAAGGGTCTTACGTACGAGCAACAAAATTGCACAAAAAACATCGAGTTTTTATTTTACATACTCCATCATCATTACAATATGTAAACGCAATATTTCTTCGAGAGACAAATGGGCGTCAGGCTAACGAAAAGGCTTAGCAAGTATCTTGAAAATCAAATGCGGCAAACGCATCACATTACGTGTGACCTGAGTAGCTGATCGAGCCGTGAAGTGCATCAGGCTAACGAAAGGGTCTTACGTACGAGCAACAAAATTGCACAAAAAACATCGAGTTTTTATTTTACATACTCCATCATCATTACAATATGTAAACGCAATATTTCTTCGAGAGACAAAGTATTTCACAATTCTTCATATTTTCTGCAGAAGTCGACAAATTCATCAAAGTTATCAAAGAGACAAACTTCCTCGAGTAGTACAAATTTGAGCCTATGATCGACTACAAGTATCCGACCATAGCCTCAGGGGCTACTCCCATCGGGAGCGCTGGTCGCGCACCCGATGAAGAATTACGTCGAGAAGAACGAGGAAGAAAATTTCGAGTCCATTGTCGGTGGCAAGCACCAAAAAATATACTCGACATTTCACTCCCATCGGGAGAGCGGATTCAAGAACCCGAAGATTTATGGAAGTCGAAGAATTGAAGTCAAAAATTGAATAAATCAAAAATTTCAGGAAGTCAAAGAATTGAAGTCGAAAATTGAAGAAGTCAAAGATTTGAAGTTTGGAGACTCAACCCGAGTCTGCGACTCAAGTAGAGTCTCGGGGGCTACTGACGTGGGAATACCCTTCAGGTACCCGCGGATTAGTATACCGGGCCTGGCCCATTAAGGAGGTGGACAAGTACAAGGACTCGAAGATGACTTGGAGATGAAGAAGGAAGTGTCTAATCCGTATTCGACTAGGACACTTGTAAACTCTTGCCCGGTTGCATATATAAAGCCAGGCAGGGGCGCCCCTAGAGGCACAAAAACTCAAGATATTTGATAGACATCGAATATTATAGACAAGCAATATTAGAGATACAAGATAGATTAGACATAGACTAGATACAATATTCCGCCTACGACGGCACCATGTAAACACCATTGTGATTATCTACTAGATTGCTAGCAGGATGTAGCGATCCTCCACCGTGGGGACGTGAACCTGGGTACATCGTGTGCCAATCTCGATCCCGGAATCTCTAGTCGTTGCTTTTCCCCCGATCCTAAGTCCTTCATCTAGGACATTTGTCGAGTTAACCCTCGTCATCAAGAGACTCCAAAAGTCCATCAGAATGGAGTTTCTTCATGCGTTTTACACCAATATGACCTAGACGGCAGTGCCACAAATAAGTTGGATTATCACTATCTACTTTGCATCTCTTAGCCTCAATGTTATGGATGTGCGTTTCATTGTTTTCGAGATTCAGAAGAAATAAACCATTCACAATAGGTGCATGACCATAAAAGATGTTATTCATATAAATAGAACAACCATTATTCTCAGATTTAAATGAATAACCGTCTTGCAATAAAAACGATCCAGATATAATGTTCATGCTCAACGCAGGCACATAATAACATTTATTAAGGTTTAAAACTAATCCCGAAGGTAAAACTAAGGAGAGCGTGCCGACGGCCATCACATCAACTTTTGATCCATTGCCAACGCGCATCGTCACCTCATCCCTTGCTAGCCGCCGTCTATTCCGTAGCTCCTGTTTCAAGTTACAAATATTAGCAACTGAACCAGTATCATATACCCAGGCACTACAACGAGCGCTAGTAAGGTAAACATCAATAACATGTATATCAAATATACCTTTAATGGTGCCAGCCTTCTTGTCCGCTAAGTACTTCGGACAGTTGCGCTTCCAGTGACCCTTGTCCTTGCAATAGAAGCACTCAGTGTCCGGCTTAGGTCCAGACTTGAGCTTCTTCTCAACAGGGGCAACGCGCTTGCCGCTGCCTTTCTTGAAGGATCCCTTTGCACCCTTAGCTTTCTTAAAGCTAGTGGTCTTGTTGACCATCAACACATGATTGTCTTTCTTGATATCCACCTCCGCAGCTTTAAGCTTTGCGAAGAGCTCAGTGATCGTATCAGTGGAACCAATTTGAATGTGAGTAACTACAAAGCCTTTGTAGCTAGGAGGGACTGATTGCAGAACTCTGTCAATCTTGAGCTCCTCTGGAATCTTGCAGTCCAGTTGCTCAAGGCGTTGAGTGTAGCCCGACATCTTAATGGCGTGCTCACTAACGGACTCCCTTCCTCCATCTTGCAGTTAAAGAACTTCTTAGAGATCTCATATCTCTCAGAACGGGCTTGAGTCTGAAACATGGTTTTCAGTTCCTCAAGAATCTCATAAGGCCCACGGTACTTCTCAAAACGATTTTGAAGTTCCGGTTCCATAGAAAACAGCATGGTACTCATAATCGCATCACAATCATCTCTGCGAGCATTGAAGTCAGCAAGTTCTTCAGTTTTTGCGGTTGCAGCAGGGGTGTCACCTAGCGCTTCCTCAAGTACATAGGCTTTTTGTCCGCCAGCGAGAATGATTCTCAGATTGCGGAACCAGTTGGTGAAGTTAGACCCATTGTTTTTAAGCTTTTCTTTCTCAGCAAACACGTTGAAGTTGAAGTTGGACTTAGCCATTTGATCTACAACATTGCAAGTACAATTTAGACTATGTTCATGATAACTAGTTCAACTTAATCAAATTACTAGATGAACTCCCACTAAATTCAACATCCCTCAAGTTGTTTAGTGAACACGATCCAAATTCACCACACCTAATCCGATCTTCACGAGAAGAGATGTGGTTTCAATGGTGGACAACAAAGTGTCGATCATATCATTCATATGACTCATGTTTAACCTTTCGGTTCGTGTGTTCCGAGGCCATGTCTGTACATGCTAGGCTCGTCAAGTCAAACCCAAGTATTTCCGCGTGTGCAAAACTGGCTTGCACCCGTTGTATGTGAACGTAGAGTTTATAGCACCCGATCATCACGAGGTGCTTGAAAACGACGAACTTTCGCAACGGCGCATACGAGGGGAGAACACAATTTTATCTTGATCTTTAAGTGAGGAATCGCGATCTAAGCATAATAAGATACATAAAAGGATAAACATCACATGCATATAATTTTATGTGACATGGTATAGCCAATCTCGGCGCAATGATCTCCATCTTGTGTGTGCCGGCATGATCTCCATCACTCCACCATGATTGCCTCCACCACGAATAGCAACTACAACTATTGCTAACTACTTAGCGATAAAGTAAAGCTATTACATGGCGTATAAGAAGTTGACACGCAGGTCATACACAATTATAAAGACAACCATATGGCTCCTGCCGGTTGTGAACTCATCGACATGCAAGTCGTGAAAGATTACAAAACATGATCATCGCATACATCTCAATTCATACACATCATGTCTTGGGCCATACCATATCACAAAACACTCCCTGCAAAAACAAGTTAGACGCCTCTACTTTGTTGTTGCATGTTTTACGTGGCTTATGGGAGTAACAAGTTAAGAACGATTCTTACCTACGGAAAGCCACAACGGTGATACTATGGTTGCTAACATCCGTTGTAAATCTCATGACTACTATAGTGAGAGAAACTGGCATCCACCAGCCGCATGTGTGGAACAAGCCACACGTCAAGTGCGGAGCCGGTCTCGCGAACGAGGTCGCGTAAAATTGGCCTGGACCGCTTCGATCTCACTATGCCGCACCATAAGAAATACACAACAAGGGGTTTGCAACAGAAAACATCAACGCCCGCAACAAGCATGTTGCATTCTACTCGTGAAACACATCTACGCATAGATCTAGCTCTGATACCACTGAAAGGTTTCGCAGCATAGTAAATCAAAAAAATTCCTATGGATGCGAACAAGAAAGCCAAGATCTAATCTAGGAGATGTAATCAACAAGAGAGGTAGATGAGATCTTCATACCCTTGAAGAAATCGAACAGCGGAAACGTTCAACAGAACGTGGATGATGTAGTCGTACTAGCCGTCTCCTCCCCGCGATCCGATCCGATCCTACGCCGCAAGTGGCGGCGCCTCCGAGAGATGCACATGTACGGTGCAACGACGTCTCCTCCTTCCTTGGTCCAGCAAGTATGGTGGAGAGATAGATTGGATCTGCAGCACGACGGCGTGGTGCTTATGGTGGAGAGTTTCTGCGGCAGGGCTTCGCCTACGCACAGTCGCGAGAGAGAGAGAGGTGGAGGGGCAGCAGTTGGCCGGCGGCTAGGGTTGGAGTGGGAGGAGGCTGCGCCCCAGCCCCTCCTTATATGGGGGGCTGGCCGGCTGCCTTGGCCCCTCCTCCAAGTCCTAGGGCGGCGGCCTAGGGGGAAGAGTGGGGGGCAAGTTTCCCCCCTCCTTCTGGAAGGTTCCCTTAGGGTTTCCCCTAAGGGCTGGCCGGCTGGGCCTTAGGGGCCTTGTGCGCCTGGCCCAAAGTGGCCAGGACACTTCCCCTTAGGCCCACATAGGCCTCCGATAAGTGGGCCCACGTTGGTCCCACTCCGGAACCTTCTAGAACCTTCCGGTACAATACCGATAAACTCCGAAACGATTCCGGAATCCAAAAACTGCTTTCCTTTATATGAATCTTATTCTCCGGACCATTCCGGAACCTCTCATGATGTCCTGGATCTCATCCGAGACTCCGACCAAAAACTCATAAACCAATTATCCATTCTATCCTAGCGTCGATGCACGTTAAGTGTGTGACCCTACGGGTTCAAGAATATGCAGACATGATCTTCTATCAATAATCAACAGCGGGATCTGGAAACCCATATTGACTCCCACATATTCATCGATGATCATATCAGATGAACCACGATGCCAGGATTCAATTAATCCCGTATATGTATTCCCTTCGTCACGCGATATTTTACTTGCCCGAGATTCGATCGTCGATATCACCATACCTAGTTCAATCTCATTCACAGCAAGTACTTTACTCGTTCCGTAATCCGATATCACTTTGTGATTAACTCCTTAACCACATGCTTGCAAGCGGTGTTGATATCGATTACCGAGTGGGCCCAAAGTATATCTCTCCGACTCGGGAGGGACAAATTCCATCTCGATACATACAACCCAACAAGTACTTTCCGATCACCTGAGAGACACCTTTATGATCACCCTCACATAGGATGACGTTTGATGACCTCAAATCTTTCTTCCGATACCAGGGAGTTGTATTATCTCATGGTCTAAGGAATACAATACTTGACATAGGAAAAAGCTTCGCAAAGATGAACACGATGACACGATCTAATTGCTCTACTTTATTTGGGTCTGTCCATCACATCATTCTCCTAATGACATGATCTCATTATTAATTGACAACTCATGTCTATGGTTAGGAAACCTTAACCATCATTAATCAATGAGCTAGTCCATAGAGGCGTACTAGGGACACGGTGTTGTTCATAAACCACACAAGTATTAAAGTTTCCGCTTAATACAATTCTAGCATGGAATATAAACATTATCATGAACAAGAATTATAATAATAACATCTTTATTATTGCCTCTATGGCATAATTCCAACAGAAATATAAGGATGTAGAAAGTGATATTATTAAGCTTAAGTTGTTTCCTTTTTCTTTGAGAGGAAAAGCTAATGATTGGTTGCTGTCTTTGCCTAAAAATAGTATTGATTCATGGGCTAAGTGTAAGGATGCTTTTATTGGTAGATACTATCCTCCTGCTAAGATTATAGCTTTGTGTAGCAATATTATGAAGTTTAGTCAGTTTGATAATGAACATGTTGCTCAAGCTTGGGAAAGAATGAAATCTATGATAAAGAATTATCCCACTCATGGACTGACTACTTGGATGATTGTTCAAACTTTTTATGCAGGACTGAATTTTTCTTCAAGGAACCTATTGGATTCAGCTGCTGGAGGCACTTTTATGTCCCTTACCTTGGGCGCCGCTACAAAGTTTCTCGACAATATGATGGTAAATTACTCTGAATGGCACACCGAGAGAGCTCCACAAGGTAAGAAGGTAAATTCTGTTGAGGAAACCTCTTCCTTGAGTGATAAGATTGATGCTATTATGCTTATACTTTCCAATGATAGGACTCATGTAGATCCTAATAATGTTCCTTTAGCCTCTTTGGTTGCTCAAGAAGAGCATGTTGATGTAAACTTCATTAGAAATAATAATTTCAACAACAATGCTTATAGGAACAATTTTGCTAGTAACAATTATAGGCCGTATCCTTCTACCAATGGTAATGGTTATGGTAACTCTTATGGTAATTCCTCCAACAACACTAGGGCCGCGCCCTCCGAGCTTGAGGTAATGCTCAAGGACTTCATCGGTAAGCAAAATGCTTTTAACAAATCTGTTGAGGAAAAGTTAGGCAAAATTGATATTCTTGCTTCTAAAGTTGATAGCCTTGCTCATGATGTTGAACTTCTGAAATTAAAAGTGTTTCCTAATGATGTGAAGGAAAACAATCCTTTTGCCACTTCTAATGCTATCCAAGTTAGAATTGATGAAAATGTTAGGATGCTAGCAGAATTGCATGCCAGGTGGGAAAGAGAAGATGAGATGGCTAGAAAGATGAAGGTATGTACCATTACTACCTCTAATGATGTTATTCCTAATGCTAGCAATCCTCTTACTTTGATTGGTATAGAGAAAACTCCTACTCCTAGTGTTAAAAAGCCTAAAACAGCAAAAACTTTTTATCAAAAGAGTGCTGAATTTTTTTGTAGTGTAGGAGATGATAGCTCTATTTCCTTTAATGATTTTGATGTTGATGGCTGCAATATATCTGAAGTTATTTTGTTCTTGCAAAATCTTGCTTTGACTCCTAATGCTAGTTCTTTAAATGTTGCTTTTACTAAGCATATTACCAATGCTCTCATGAAAATTAGGGATGAAAAGTTGAAGCAAAAAGCTTCTATTCCCAAGAAGTTAGAAGATGGTTGGGAACCCATCATTGATATGCATGTTAATGGTTTTGATTGCCATGCTTTATGTGATCTAGGTGCTAGTATTTCTATCATGCCTAGAAAAATTTATGATATGCTTGATTTACCACCGCTTGAAAAGTGTTATTATGATGTTCCTATTGCTGATGTTGCTAAGAAGAAACCTTTGGGAAGGATTAATGATGTTCTTATTATGGTTAACAATAACCTTTTTCCCGTTGATTTTCTTGTCATGGATGTTGAATGCAGTGCTTCATATCCTATTATTTTGGGAAGACCCTTTCTTCGAACTGTAGGTGCCATCATTGATATGAGGGAAGGCACCATCAAATATCAATTTCCACTCAAGAAAGGTATGGAACACTTCCCTAGAAATAGAAAGAAATTTCTTTTTGAATCTATTCTTAGAGCAAATTATGAGCTTGATGCTTCATCACTTGATATTACTTGATTCGCACTTTCTGCGCCTAGCTCAAAGGCATTAAAGAAAAGCACTCTTGGGAGATAACCCAATGTATTTTACTTTCAGTACTTTTTCTTTTATTTGATTCTTGGAAGTTTACTACTGTAATAACCTCTCCTTATCATTTTTATTTTGTTTTTGTGCCAAGAGAAGCCTCTAATTTGAGTGAGGTAAGATTTGGGGATGTTGCTGTCCTGAAACAGTTTTCGGTGCTGCACCGTAAAAATTTGTGAAAATTCTATGTATATATTTTGGACCTGCGATTTCTTGTGCATATGCCCCAGGTTATATCCAAACTTTCATTAGTTAAACACTTTTTTATTTGAGCAACAGAAAACCCTCTAAAAATTCGACCTTTGTCAGTTGTTCTGTTTTGACAGATTTCTGCCAATATTTGTGTTTGCCGCTTTATCGCTTTCTTTTTGAGTTCTTTTGATCACGGAACTTTTGGAGAAGTTGCTAAAGTAGTATATGCTTTATATGTGGTGGTATTGAGTTGAAACCTGAAGCAAAAAGGGTTGATTCAATGTTATGCTTACACTAATGTTGCTAATAGAATTGTGTATAGTTTTGTATGAAGGAAGTTTTCAAGTGTAGGGATTGGAGAATGATGAGATGAGTTGAAGAATGGACAAAAGCTCAAGCTTGGGGATGCCCACGCACCCCAAGAAATATCCAAGAGGTACAAGCGTCAAAGCATGGGGATGCCCCCGAGGCACCCCTTCTTCATCGGCAAAAATCAGGTCACCTTTCAACACACTATATTTTTATTGCTTCATGCATTATGCATTTTTCTTGGAGCGTCAGTTGTTTTAGTTTTCAGTTTTGTTTAGTTTTGTTTGCTGCAATAAATGGTTGGACCCCAACAAATTTCTTTTGGAGAAGTTTCCTTGCTTTTCATTTGCCAAGAACACTCAATTTTTCACTCTTATCGTTCAACGAGTGTTCTCTTTTTCTAAAACTGCGTTTAGTTTTCATTTTTCACCTTGATTTTTGTTCAGATCTTGTTATATCTTTTTATCAAGGTGTATTTTGACCTCTGGTCCATGTTGGTTTTCATCAAAAGAGTTGTTTATAAAAAGTTTGAATGGTGTTGGAAAAAAGAAAAAGCTTTATGCAAAAAAGTGGTACAAGAAGGAGCTTGTGTAGACTGCGGCCTAGACTTTTGCATGTCATGCTTGATGTCTTTTTGATAGTATGCTTGGTGGTTTTGCTGTAGCATGACTTGTCTCAAATGACTGAGATTGCTTAATGAGCCTTTGAAAAAATCATGTGTTGTTTTAATTATTTGGAAGCATTATTTTGGTTTTCTCCTTTGATGCTTTATTTGGGTTGACTTGGCGCATGCTCACACATGTTAGACTCATACAAAGTTGCCATTGCCTCTATGATCATTTAATTTTTGACTTTTGATGCCATCTTATGCTTCTTTTAATGTCGCTTTGTCGCTATGCATGATTATGGCCGTTATTGCTCTCTTAGTTGGTCGCTCCCAGTCTTTTGCTAGCCCTCATTTTGTGCTGAGTATGAGCTCTACTCGTGCATCCAACTCCTGAAAACCAAGTTTGCCATTGTGTCCACTATAAATTCCTATGCATGGTATTTGTAAGCCATTCTAAGTAAATTTTCATGTGCTACCTTTCAAAACCTTCAAAATACTTCTCATTTTGTGCCACTGTTTTTAGCTCATGGGGACGTAGTGATTGGAATTGCTATCTTCCATATTAAATTAAGTACCCCTCGACTAGGCAGCTTCATCTGCTCGTCATTAATTTTGCATAAGAGTTGGTCAGACCATTGCAATCTAATTCTAAAAAGAAAAAAAAGGCACTCCTCCATGGTATGTGAATGTTGGTGGGCACCCGATGGAATTGTTTAGCCATGGTTTGAGAAAGAAAAAAAGGTGGGGAGGAGTGCCAAAGCTTTATAAAAGAGCACCAATGTGCCAATTTTTCAAAGAACTCGGAACCGCTCTCACTTGTTTATTATGGAAGATAGTAAGACCCCATTGCCAGTCGTTGACATGAAACAACCACCTCTCAAAACCCAATTTTTATCTCTGTTTTACAAATGAAAAGCTCTAGCACATGTTTAATCACTGCTTCCCTCCGTGAAGGGCCTTTCTTTTACTTTTATGTTGAGTCACCACCTTCTATCTTTATGCACCGTCTAAGAGAGCATAGTTGTCATTCTGAGTATAATGTGCATTGTCCCAAAGTTTTCATTGATTGATTCATGATTTTGGTTTCACTTGTTCTTAAATTACTTGTATCTAGTCGCCCTCTTAAACTTGAAGGTGTCCTATGCATTTATGTTTTGCTCTCTCATGAAGGACAAGCTGAAAACCATTTGTATGTTTTTCCATATGATTTGAACACACGTATGACTTTCATTGTTTCATTTTCATGATCTTTTGTTTGTGTTCTTTTTCATGTTATAACATGGTTGCTAAGTTTCTTCTATCAAGATTATATCTTTCATGCCCGTGTTTTAAGTTATTTTGATCCCAGCGCACAACGCTTACATATATGATCAAGATTGTGTAGGTGCATGTCACCTCAAAAATTATTTATTTTGTTATCACTTACCTACTCGAGGACGAGCAGGAGTTAAGCTTGGGGATGCTGATACGTCTCTAACGTATCTATAATTTTTGATGCTCCATGCTTGTTTTTGCACCATTTGCTTAGTGTTTCGTTACACTTCGTGGCATTTTTATTCATTTTCCGGAACTAACCTATTAACAAGATGCCACAGTGCCAGTTCCCTGTTTTCTGTTGTTTTTGTGTTTCAGAAAAGTTACACAGGAAATATTCTCGGAATTGGACAAAACAAAAGCCGAACATCCGGAAATTTACCGAACCTTCCAGAGAACCGAAGAGGAGACGGAGAAGGGCCACAGGGCAGCCACACCACCAGGGGGCGCGGCCTGCCCCTGGCCCGCGCCCACCTGTGGTGAGGGCCCCCTGGTCCACTTCTGACACCGCCCCTTCGCCTATAAAGACCCCCCGACGGGAAAAACCTAAATACCCGATCACTTTTTCAGAATACATTGCGATCCACCGCCGCCGTCGACTCGAGATCGGGAGGATCCAGAAGCACTTCCCGGCACCCTGCCGGAGAGGGGAATCGCCACCAGAGGTCTTCTTTATCGCCATGCTTGCCTCCGGCATGATGAGTGAGTAGTCTACCTTGGACTATGGGTCCATAGCAGTAGCTAGTTGGTTGTCTTCTCCACCATGTGCTTCATGTTTAGATCTCATGAGCTGCCTTACATGATCGAGATCACCGTTATGTAATTCTACATGTTGTGTTTGTTGGGATCCGATGAATATTGGTGTTATGATTGAGTTGATGTGCTGAATATTATCGTATGTTATCTCTATGTTGTTTATGATCTTGCATGCTCTCCGTTGTTAGTAGCTATCTTGGCCGAGTAGTTGCTAGTGACTCCAAGAGGGGGTATTTATGCTCGATAGTGGGTTCATGCCTCTATTTAATGTGGGGGAGTGACAGAAACCTCTAAGGTTGTAGATGTGCTGTTGCCCCTAGGGAGAAAACAACATTCATATGCTCAAGGGCATATGCTTTGTTTACATTACACACTTTGCTTAATGCAGTTATCTGTTGTTCACAACTTAATACTTGTGGAGTTCTCGGATTGATTCGCCACAAGTGAATTATTAGTTATAGATGCAGTTGGATGACGGTCTATGTATCTTATTGTAATGCCCAGAGTAAATCTCATAGTGATCCTCTCGATATATGCACGTTGTCTTTATTCTATCAATTGCCCAACTGTAATTTGTTTACCCAGCATGTGTTATTTTATCTTATGGAGAGACACCACTAGTGAACTATGGACCCCGGTCCTATTTCCATTATATTGCTATCACCTGTTTACTTTACTCGCACTGTTTACTTTACTCGCATATTACTATCACTTTCCACTCGATACGCTCATACCCTTTGTTTCAAGCAAACCGGTGAGATTGACAACCTCATCGTAAGTTGGGAACAAAGTATTTGGTTGTGTTGTGTGCAGGTTCCACGTTGTAGCTAGCAAAGCAAAGCTTGGACGAGGCGCCCTATAAATTGTCCCGAGCTGTCGCGAAGCTAGCAAGCATCACCTTCAGGAGTATTGGATTTTTCCTACTGGTTCGATTAAACCTTGGTTTCTTACTGAGGGAAAACTTGCTGCTATATTCATCATACCTTCCTCTTCGGGTTTCCAAACTGGCCGGTCATTCACTCCATCATCACCGCGCCATCTATAGCAATAACTTTTCTGAAACACAAAACATCAGAAAACAGGGAACTGGCACTGTGGCATCTCGTTAGTAGGTTAGTTCCGGAAATCGCATAAAAACGCCATGAAGTGTAAACAAAATATGAAGCAAATGGTGTAAAACAAGCATGGAGCATCAAAAATTATAGATACGTTTGAGACGTATCAAGCATCCCCAAGCTTAACTCCTGCTCGTCCTCGAGTAGGTAAGTGATAACAAAACAATAATTTTTGAGGTGACATGCACCATCACAATCTTGATCATCTATGTAAAGCATTGAGTGCTGGGATCAAAGAACTTAAAACATGGGCATAAAAGACATAATCTTGACAATAAGAACTTAGTAACCATGTTATAACATGAAAAGAAACGCAAACGAAAGATCATGAATAATGAAACAATAAAAGTCAAACGTGTGTTCAAATCATATGGAAAAACATAGCAAATGGTTTTCAGCTTGTCCTTCATGGAATAGCAAAACATAAATGCATAGGACACCTTCAAGTTTAAGAGGGCGACTAGATACAAATAATTTAAGAACAAGTGAAACCATAATCATGAATCAATCAATGATAACTTTGGGATAATGCACATTAAACTCAGAATGGCAACTATGCTCTCTTAGACGGTGCATAAAGGTAGAAGGTGGAGACTCAACATAAAAGTAAAAGAAAGGCCCTTCGCAGAGGGAAGCAGTGATTAAAAGTTTTATAAACCTTCAAAAATTATGGTTCTTACTAGCTTTGAGCTCTCATTGCCCCCATCATAGGCATCTTGAATGGTTAAAGTAAATGCAAGAACGATGCAGTGACCCAGCATACCACTGCATGTTATAGTATGCAAGTCGTTGATATAACACTTGCGGAATAAACCTCCACAAATATTACATCCCTCAGAATGATACAGCAGAAACATTGCGGGCCCAAATACAAACTGAACTTCATATTATTACAAACCAAAGCGTGATGATAACGAAATGCTCCCCATAAGAGAACACCTCAAGTGCTTAGTGTTTACAACAACTGGAAAGCTTCAAATAATTAAACATGTGAAGAACTCAACAACTTATTCCTACTCTACAGTTGCTCGGTTCCTCGACTACGATACTAATCTACTAGTTAGTCTTTCTTCACTCTGAGTCCTCGTCGGAAGACGCTCTGTAGCGTATGAAGTAATCCATGCCTTCGACTCTGCGAGAGAGATCTGGCTCCTTGTAGAAGATGTCCTGCTGGCCTCCGATGGCGTTCAGAGTTGCCTCATCAAGCTCTTCACAGTCTAGCAAGGGTTTAAGAGATTGGGGCGAGTAACGAGCGTTACTGATACATCCAAAACGTATCTATAATTTTTGATGCTCCATGCTTGTTTTTACACCATTTGCTTAGTGTTTCGTTACACTTCGTGGCACTTTTATGTATTTTCCGGAACTAACCTATTAACAAGTCGCCACAGTGCCAGTTCCCTGTTTTCTGCTATTTTTGTGTTTCAGAAAAGTTACACAGGAAATATTCTCGGAATTGGACGAAACAAAAGCCGAACGTCCAGAAATTCACCGAAGCTTCCAGAGAACCAAAGAGAAGACGGAGTGCGGCCACGAGGGCCCCACACAATAGGGTGGCGCGGCCTGGCCCCTAGCCATGCCCCCTATGTGTGATGGCGCCTCGGCCCACTCCTGACGTTGCCCCTTCGCCTATAAAGACCCCTCAACGGGAAAAACCTAAGGGGCCCGATCACTTTTCCAGAACACATCGTGATCCGCCGCCGCCATCGACCCGAAGATCGGGACGGTCCAGAAGCTCTTCTCGGCACCCTGCCAAAGAGGGGAATCGCCACCGGAGGTCTTCTTCATCGCCATGCTTGCCTCCGGCACGATGAGTGAGTAGTCTACCTTGGACTATGGGTCCATAGCAGTAGCTAGATGGTTGTCTTCTCCACCATGTGCTTCATGTTTAGATCTCGTGAGCTGCCTTGCATGATCAAGATCACCGTTATGTAATTCTACATGTTGTGTTTGTTGGGATCCGATGAATATTGGTGTTATGATTGAGTTGATGTACTGAATATTATCTTATGTTATCTCTATGTTGTTTATGATCTTGCATGCTCTCCGTTGTTAGTAGCTATCTTGGCCGAGTAGTTGCTAGTGACTCCAAGAGGGGGTATTTATGCTCGATAGTGGGTTCATGCCTCTATTTAATCTGGGGGAGTGACAAAAACTTCTAAGGTTGTAGATGTGCTATTGCTACTAGGGGGAAAACAACATTCATATGCTCGAGGGCATATGCTTTGTTTACATTACACACTTTGCTTAATGCAATTATCTGTTGTTCGCAACTTAATACTTGTGGAGTTCTCGGATTGATTCGCCACAAGTGGATTATTAGTCATAGATGCAGTTGGATGGCGGTCTATGTATCTTGTTGTAATGCCCAGAGTAAATCTCATAGTGATCCTCTCATCATATGCACGTTGTCTTTATTCTATCAATTGCCCAACTGTAATTTGTTTACCCAGCATGTGTTATTTTATCTTATGGAGAGACACCACTAGTGAACTGTGGACCCCGGTCCTATTTCCTTTATATTACTATCACCTGTTTACTTTACTCGTACTGTTTACTCGCATATTACTATTGATTTCCACTCGATACGCTCATACCCTTTGTTTCAAGCAAACCGGTGAGATTGACAACCTCATCGTAAGTTGGGAACAAATTATTTGGTTGTGTTTTGTGCAGGTTCCGCGTTGCTACTGGTTGAAGACGCGCTAACAAGTAATCGTTAATGGCGCCCTTGTTAGAGCATCACGCAGCTAGTGGGCATCACCTTCAGTCGTATTTCGTGCTCCTACTGGATTGATAACCTTGGTTTCTTACTGAGGAAAAAACTTGCTGCTATATTTATCACACCTTGCTCTTGGGGTTTCCAACTGGCCGATCATTTACTTCATTAATTACACGCCAACAAGTTCTCTGGCACTATTCATCAGTGCGCCATCAACAAGTTTTTCTGGCGCCATTGCCAGGGAGGAAGAAGACTTCTGCAAGGGGAGTTTTCGCACGCACATCCTTTACTTTGTTTTAAGTTTTGCTTTTACTCTATTTTTACTTGCATCGTTTTATCAAAAACACAAAAAAATTAGTATCCTTTATAGTTGTTATTTCTTTACTTTAGTTCATTATGTTGTTTCCCAAGTACGTTCTGGAGGACCTCTCAGTAGGTAGTGGTTCAATTATTGGGAAAGATAACATTGAGGAGTTCTTTAATCATATTAGTATGCATAAAGAAGTTGAGGAAAATTCTTTGGCTGAGCTTGCTCCTAGTTATGAAGTTGCTTCCGCTTATTTAGTTCACATGTTAGAAGCTAGGTTTGCTAGCCTTAATCATTTTATGCAATACATGTTCCTTAAGCTTCATGAAATTGAAGATCCTGAAAAGAAAGCTTTCATCTTGGAAACTTTGCGCATAGAATTTAGATATGTTGCCATTGAGGCTAGGAAAGTTTTTAAGAAATTTAATAAGCTTGGCTTGCCTGTAGCGGTTGTTGGTACACCCAATGAAGATTCTAGAATGCCAATACCTTGTAAACTTGTAGGAATTCATGATGCCTTGGAAAATAATTTTAGTTGGATTTGTCCTGAAAAACTTTTTGATGAAAATAGTGTACCAAGGCATGACTACAAGGGGTACTCAAAACCTCATTTGGACAGAATTCATTTCTTTGTTCCTACAATGGATCTTAATGTCTCTCTTGATATTACTTGATTCGCACTTTCTGCGCCTAGCTCAAAGGCGTTAAAGAAAAGCACTCTTGGGAGATAACCCAATGTTTTTACTTTCAGTTCTTTTTCTTTTATTTGAGTCTTGGAAGTTATTACTACTGTAATGACCTCTCCTTATCATTTTATTTCTTTTTTGTGCCAAGAGAAGCCTCTAATTTGAGCGAGGTAAGATTTGGGGATGTTGCTGTCCTAAAACAGTTTTCGGTGCTGCACCGTAAAAATTCGTGAAAATTCTCTGTATATCTTTTGGACCTGCGATTTCTTTTTCATATGCCCCAGGTTATATCAAAACTTTCATTAGTTGAACACTTTTTGATTTGAGCAACAGAAAACCCTCTAAAAATTCGACTTTTGTCAGATGTTCTGTTTTGACAGATTTCTGCCAATATTTGTGTTTGCCGCTTTATCGCTTTTTTTTAGTTCTTTTGATCACGGAACTTTTGGGGAAGTTGCTACAGTAGTATATGCTTTATATGTGGTGGTTTTAGGTTGAAACCTGAAGCAAAAAGGGTTGATTCTATGTTATGCTTAAACTAATGTTGTTAATAGATTTGTGTTTAGTTTTGTATGAAGGAAGTTTTCAAGTGTAGGGATCCGAGAATGATGAGATGAGTTGAAGAATGGACAAAAGCTCAAGCTTGGGGATGCCCATGCACCCCAAGAAATATCTAAGAAGTACAAGCATCAAAGCTTGGGGATGCCCCCGAGGCACCCCTTCTTCATCGGCAAAAATCAGGTCACCTTTCAATACGCTATATTTTTATTGCTTCATGCATTATGCGTTTTTCTTGGATCATCAGTTGTTTTTAGTTTTTAGTTTTGTTTAGTTTTGTTTGCTGCAATAAATGGTTGGACTCCAACAAATTTCTTTTGGAGAAGTTGCCTTGCTTTTCATTTGCCAAGAACACTTGTTTTTCATTCTTATAATTTCAACGAGTGTTCTCTTTTTCTAGAACTGCGTTTAGCTTTCGATTTTCGCTTTGATTTGTGTTCAGATCTTGTTATATCTTTACATCAAGGTGTATTTTTGCCTCTGGTCTATATTGGTTTTCATCAAAAGAGGTGTTTATAAAAAGTTTGAATGGTGTTGGAAAAGAGAAAAAGCTTTATGCAAAAAAGTGGTACAAGAAGGAGCGTGTGTAGACTGCGGCCTAGGCTTTCGCATGTCGTGCTTGATGTATTTTTGATAGCATGATTAGTGGTTTTGCTGTAGCATGACTTGTCTCAAATAACTGAGATTGCTTAATGAGCCTTTGAAAAAAATCATGCATTGTTTTAATTATTTGGAAGCATTATTTTGGTTTTCGCCTTGATGCTTTATTTGGGTTGACTTGACGCATGCTCACACATGTTAGACTCATACAAAGTCACAAATATCCTCTATGATCATTTAGTTTTTGACTTTTGATGCCATCTTATGCTTCTTTTAATGTTGCTTTGTCGTTTTGCATGATTATGGCCGTTGTTGTTCTCTTAGTTGGTCGCTCCCAGTCTTTTGCTAGCCCTCATTTTGTACTGAGTATGAGCTCTACTCGTGCATCCAACTCTTAAAAACCAAGTTGGTCCAACGTGTCCACCAAACATACCTATTAGCAATTTGCTATTCCAAAGTACATTTGACTTGCTTTTATCTACTCTTCAAATTAAACTCTTACCAGTGTTATGCGAAAATTGGCCAGTAAAGCTCTCACAAACCTGATGGCACACTTTATTTTTCTCATTCTTAAAAATTTGACATTGTGGCTCTCTTATGTTGAGTTGTTATGCTTGCAAGTTGTAAGTTAGAAATTAGCCCATCCATGCTGTCATGGGGCAAGCTTTCGACATTGCACTTCTTATTTGAGTTGATATCGTGATCTTTTGTTTGTGGATACTCGCGGTGTGAAATGAATTGGGAATCTTGTGGGATCATGGAGTTTGTATATGTGTTAGAGAAACGCCTGGGCCGCCAATCTAAGCCATGCATAATTCAGGGTGGAAATTTGCAGCATGCCCATAGTGGACATTCGACGACGCATCTCAAAATAAAAAGATATACAAATGGTAAATAAAAGAGATGTCGAGGTGTTCATTGTCTGCTTGTCCTGTCATTTTGATGTGGGCTTGTTCCATGTCATTGGGCACGGAGGTACCCCGTTGGCGGTTCTCGATGATACGTGTATACTTACAATGACAAGAGCTTGCTTGGGACTCTAAGTAAAGTAGCACGAGGTTTGGGTACTCGTATTCACGGGACACGAGGTTTTCAACTTATGATTTGTCAAGCATATGCATCATAATTGTACTCGCATTAACTTTAACCATTCAAGATGCTTATGATAGGGGCAATGAGAGCTCAAAGCCGGTAAGTACCATAATTTTTGAAGGTTTATAAAACTTGCAATCACTGCTTCCCTCTGCGAAGGGCCTTTCTTTTTTACTTTTATGTTGAGTCTCCACCTTCTACCTTTATGCACCGTCTAAGAGAGCATAGTTGTCATTCTGAGTATAATGTGCATTGTCCCAAAGTTTTCATTGATTGATTCATATTGTTGGTTTCACTTGTTCTTAAATTATTTGTATCTAGTCGCCCTCTTAAACTTGAAGGTGTCCTATGCATTTATGTTTTGCTCTCCACGAAGGACAAGCTGAAAACCATTTGCTATGTTTTTCCATATGATTTGAACACACATTTGACTTTCATTGTTTCATTTTCATGATCTTTTGTTTGTGTTCATTTTCATGTTATAACATGGTTGCTAAGTTTCTTCTATTAAGATTATGTCTTTCATGCCCATGTTTTAAGTTCTTTTGATCCCAGCGCACAACGCTTACATATATGGTCAAGATTGTGTAGGTGCATGTCACCTCAAAAATTATTTCTTTTGTTATCACTTACCTACTCGAGGACGAGCAGGAGTTAAGCTTGGGGATGCTTGATACGTCCAAAACCTATCTATAATTTTTTATGCTCCATGCTTGTTTTTACACCATTTGCTTAGTGTTTCATTACACTTCGTGGCACTTTTATGCATTTTCCGGAACTAACCTATTAACAAGTCGCCACAGTGCCAGTTCCCTGTTTTCTGCTGTTTTTGTGTTTCAGAAAAGTTACACAGGAAATATTCTCGGAATTGGACGAAACAAAAGCCAAACGTCTAGAAATTCACCAAAGCTTCCAGAGAACCGAAGGGGAGACGGAGTGGGGCCACGAGGGCCCCACACAACAGGGCGGCGCGGCCTGTCCCCTGGCCGCGCCCCCTATGTGTGACGGCGCCTCGGCCCACTCCTGACGTTGCCCCTTCGCCTATAAAGACCCCTCGATGGGAAAAACCTAAGGGCCCGATCACTTTTCCAGAACACATCGCGATCCGCCGCCACCGTCGACCCGAAGATCGGGAGGGTCCAGAAGCTCTTCCCGGCTGAAAGGACACAGATGTCGCCTAGAGGGGGGGGTGAATAGGCGATATCAAATTTTACGAATGGCTTGAACAAAAGCGGAATTAAACTAGCGTTTATTTTGTCAAGCACACAAGACCTAAATAAACTAGGCTCACCTATGTGCACCAACAACTTATGCTAAGCAATACAAGTAACAAGGTGATAGCAAGATATATGACTTCAAGCACGAAGGCTATCACAATGTAAAGTGCATAAGTAAAGAGCTCGGGTATAGAAATAACCGAGGCACGTGGAGACGATGATGTATTCCCGAGTTCCTCCCTTGAAAGGGAGTACGTCTCGTTGGAGGGGTGTGGTATCGCCACAAAGGCCTAACCAACGCCACAAAGGCCTCACCCTATTCTCCGGTGTGAGCTTGCGCCACAAAGGCCTAGCTCACTCTTCCACTAAGGGATTCCTCAAGGCGGAACCGGGCCTTTACACAAATCTTGGGGCACGCATCCACAACTTAATTGGAGGCTCCCAAGGATAGCCACCAAAGCTCCACAAAGCCACAAAGCCGTCTAGGGTTCCAAGAACCCAAGAGTAATAAGCTCACAAACTTTCACTTACTCGAATCTCCGGGGAGAACTCAAACCGATGCAACCTATGCAATAGCAAGGGCACACAAAGTGCTCAAATCCTTCTCACCCAAATCTCACCAAAGCAACTAATGCTATGGAGAGATATGAGAGGAAGAACAAAGGAAATCCACAAAGAACTCCAAGATCTAGATTGACTATGTTCCCCTCACTTAGAGGAGAGATGGATTGGTAGAAATATAGATCTAGATCTCCTCTTCCTTTTCCCTCAAAAATATCCAAGAATCATGGGAGGAATGGAGGAGGAAGGGCAAGCTTGCAAAGTCAACAATGGAGGAGAGAGAGCCCCAAAACGTGTGCAGCCCAAGGAGGAAGAAGGGGTATTTATACCCCTCCACGAAAATCTGACCGTTACAGCCACTTACACCGGCTATAGCCGGCCTGAAATATCTGGCCCTGGCCAGCAATAGCCGGACAAAAAGCCGGGTTGCAACAGAGACGAAATCTGGGTGGACCGGCTAAAGCCGGCCCTCAGACCGGCTAAAGCCGGTCTGACCGGCTATTTCCGGCCCCGGGCCGGCTATTTCCGCCCCCACTGAAACAGCAGAAATACCAAAACGAAAACGGCAATAACTTGAGCATCCGGACTCCGTTTTCGATGATCTTGGGCTCGTTGGAATCACAACAACAAGCTCTACAACTTTATGCAGAGAAACATCATAGTCCAACCAAGGAGGATAAAACCAAATGATGAAAGGTTTGACCTCTCTTCGAAGACAAACCGGTAAAACCTCCAAACACCAAAAACGCAAGAAGAGTTTCATGCGGAATCCGTTTTTGATGAGCTAGAGCTTGTCATGGAAATAACCACAAGCTCTAGAACCTCACATGGATAAAATCCAAATAAGAACCAAGAAAGATGATGCCAAGTATGCAAAGGTTTGAGCTCTCTCCGAACGATACAATTAAGTTACTCACTCGAGAGCCCCTCTTGATAGTACGGCTACCGATCCTATAACCCGGTCTCACAAATAACACCATGAGACCGGTAAGAAAGAAACCCTAACACTATCATACCTTTGCCTTGAGCATTCCACTTGAGGTGGATAAAGACGATCTTAATCTTCTCAAGATGGACCACCTTTCTTGATTGAGCTTGCTTGATGAAGTCTTGCGGATTACTCCCCCATACTCCACTATGGAAGAGACTCTCTTTAAGCATATCTTCACATATCCATGATCACAATAGAGATGGCAAGCTTCAAGCATATGTTCTCTTCTAGTTGCTCATCTTGAACTTGCGCTTTGACTTGATCAATCCTCGAATCAATTCTTCTTTCTCCATAATGATGGTGTCTTGAGGATACACATGAGAGCTCACTCAATCTTATTCTTCAAGACACACTTCACATAAGCTCAAATACCTTAAGACCAATCTTTGGATCACTCCTTGAATAACACATTGGTCAACACATAATCTTCTTCTTACAACCTTGACTCCAACAAATGGTTCAAGCATTGTCTATGGACAAGTCCTACACATATGACTCAATACAACCATTAGTCCATAGGGATTGTCATTAATTACCAAAACCACACATGGGGCTCGATATGATCTTTCACCGGCACCCTGCCTGTAACATCCCAAGATTTTGTCAAATTTTGGGGGAATTTTTTTTTGCTTTTGTTTTGCTTGAGATGATTGGAAATTCACAGGAATTTAAAACTTTTGAGCCTAATTGAAAGCTTTATTTGAAAACTATTTTAAACTTTCTATTAATTTCTTGCAGAACTTCTTTTAAAAAGATCAAGTATCAAAATACTATTTCCATCCCTTATTCAATCCTATGCAAGCACTTTCGCAAAGGAAATGTCTTACAAAATGATTTATAAAGTTTCTATGCCAAAGAAATGTTTCAAAAAATATATTTCAAACACTATTTCTATAAAGTTTATTCTCTAAATTTAAAAGGATTATTTTCAAACCCTAATCCAACATAATGCTTTATGCATAATAAAGCATGTTGGCCTTTTAAAAAGATCTTCTTGAAAATGATTTTGTCCATGAAAAGTGTCCAATTTCTGTTTCAAAATGTACTGCTGAATTTTACAAAAATTTAGAAATTTGTTTGAATGCATTTGGGGCTCAAACGATGGAGTTATGAAACAAATCATAAAACAGAAAAATTAGAAAAAGAACAGAACAAAAAAATAAGAAAAGGGTAGCCTGGGCCGACCCGGTCAGAACCAGCCCAGCAACCCTTCCTCCCTCTTTCTTTTTCTTTTTCTTTTCTTCCGAGCTGACAGGTGGGACCGCCTTGTCAGATTTCTCTTCCCCGGCAATCACTCCCTCTCCCTCTCCTGGAAACGGCCGGAGTTACTCCCCTCGGTGATTTCTCGCAGTAATGGCCATCAAGACCCGACCTATAAAAGCCCCTAGAGGTCCTCTGTCGACTCCCTTTCTTCTTCCTGCTCGAGGCGCCGCCGAATCGACAGAATCGATCGCCGGACTCCGCGGTCCCTGTGAGCTCCCCGGTAAAATTCGTCAACGACAGGTGATCCCGCACCTCCTCTCCTAGCCTATTCTTCTTCCTCTGCTCTGGCGCACCCCTTGATGCCCTCGGATTGAATCGTTTCGCAGAGAATCGAGCTCTCCAGTGCAAACCGAAGGTCACCGGCGCCCGTGCATCCTCCAGCCGCCTCTCCGCCTCACTACTGGACACAAACGACGACGCCGTCCACGCCCTCGTCTTCCCCGCGTCGCACTGATCATCGTCCAGCTCTCCATCTGGACCGGAGGTCACCGAAACATCGCCGCGGTGAAGTACCTGGGCCGCTACCTCGCCGGAGTTGACCACCGGAACCCTAGGTGAGCTCGATAGCCTCCTCGCCGTTAGATCCAGATCCAATGGATCTGTTCTGTTAAGTCATCGAAACGGTACCATCAAATCTGGACCGTTCAGATCTGCTTCAATCCAATGGCGGAAAACCGTGATCCACCCGAAAGGGTATCAGCCAATTAGAATAGAACGCGTGGCCTGCCTAAGTTCAAACAGAATTCAAATTCCTTTCATTTTAGCTGCAACTTGTAAAATCAATAGAAATTAATCTACTGGTCCAATTTTAGCAAATAATATACCGTTGGAATCCTTAGGAAATATAGAATCCAGTAGTACAATAATATCTTATATTTTATGGGTTCAATTTGAAACTATTTTCAAATTGGAATCAAACCATCTGTTAACTTGTTTAATTCATATCTTTAGTTCTATTAATCCAAAAATTACAAAATTGTAGTCTCTGAAATCCTCTCAACTTGTAGAACATCATAGGAACAAGAAAATCCAAAGTTGATACGTGCACACACTTTGTGCAACCAAATCTATCCAAATCACTAAATTGATCATAGTTTGAATTCTATATCTTATTTTAGGATGCTTCCACTTGCAGTGACTTTGTATTACTGCAAGCTATCCAGTAGCATCACTCCCATAATTTCTTGAACCACTTCATCTATTATTCAAATTCTAATATGAGGATTTGAGTAATTTCCATTATAAGAATAAACCTAATTCTGTTCAGTGATGTTTCCTTCTACCATAGCAAATCTTATAATCATACCTAGTCACCAATGTTATCTGAACAACATCTTGATCAAGATCATATTCACTTAGACCTATCTTGCATAGTACCCACTTATTCAAATTTCAAATGTGTCATTGAGTAAAGTGTGATACTTTCAATCTTAGTTTCTACCTTTGCTACTATGGTATTGATCAAATCAACATCATAGTACTTAACCCAATCCCATTTACTCATTAGGAACCATAAGCCATGTTTTCAAATATCATCTATACATATCCAATACCTATAGCCATTTACTCATGTCTACTCAATCTTAGCCTTGCATTGAACTATTCAATTTGCATTTGAGTTAATTGAGTACTTCAATGTTATAAGAGTCCTAGCCTAAGCTTAAGTGTAATATATACTATTTAAGAATAATTGTTGTCACACTTATTCAATAGTATTGCTATTGCACTATTTTGTCTCTTATGTGATTTACCCACATGAGATAATCCAAGATTCAATATGCTTTGATAAAGCATAAAGATCTCACTCATATTACTTTGTCTAATTCATATATATTCAAATTGCAATTGTGCTACTTGAGTAGAATATGAATTCATCCCAAACCTAGATCATATTAATGTGGAGTTGTTATAGCCCATACCATAGTATGTGTTATACACCATGTTGATCAATGAACCATTTGAGCCATGCCCTCAAATATCAATCATTCATACCCAATCCAATACCTACTAAATTCTATTCACGTGTATTGAACTATTCAACTAGCAAATGTGCTAATTGAGTTGTTCAAGCATTCTTAAAACCTAACCTAGTTCCTAAGTGCAATAGACGATATTTAAGAGTAATTGTTGTCACATTTACTCAATAGTGTTGAGCTGCACAAATTGACTCTTGTGTAATTTATTTCACATGAGCTATCCCTAAAACTCTTATATGCTTACATAAAGCATAAAAACTTCATCAATTATTTTATGCCTAATCCAATTCTCTCTCAAATCATATTGATCTTCCCCAGCTAAGCTCTCAAATTCATATTCCACAATTCATGATCCTTTACCAAATCTTTCTATCATAACATCTCAATAAAACTAAATTGTTGAACAAACACTTTTCAATTGTTTGAATTGTTTGCTTGTGTTTGAATGATATGTTTATGTTATGTTATTTCTGTGCTATAGTTGGTGCGAAGAACTATGTGCTTAGTTGAGAAAAGTGAAAACATCGTGATCTCCAAAAGGCAAGTGACACACATATCCCCTACCTATTTTACTACTGCATTAGTGAGTTTCAGTAGTATGCATGATAGGTGAAATGATCAACTATTTTATCAAATGCTTAGATCCTAGTAGTGTGTAGCTATCCTCAAACCCCACTGGTTAGGATGCTAAATACCTTGAAATTTATTGATGCCATGCTTTGATCTTGCAAAAAGTGTTTTGTGAACAAACTAAGAACTTCAACTAAAATGAAACACCTGGGTGGATTGGTTTGATGATGGAGGCGATGTTGAGTGGCGACCTGGGGCTACACAGTTGTGTAGTTGCTGCCTGGGCGTTCACTTGTGGTTTGCCACCCAGGAACAAAGAGCTTACAATGTCTTCCATGCTTAGAGTGCTTCCAGTGCAGCCTTATGACACTATGGGCTCTGTCTTGACTGATTAGATGTGGGAGTGCAACTTGTGTGCAAGAAGATGGTGGTAGTTGAATTATAGGTTGGGAACGGATCTTGCCGGTTAGTTTCTCTCTCCTCTAAAAAGTCTCATTTCATTTTATGTATGGGCATAAAATGAATCGTAAGGTGAACGTGCACAACCCTTGCAAGGTGTCAAAAACTAATCGATTAGCTGAGTCCTCGGAATGGACAATTGAGTCTCTAGACATGGAATGTACGGAAGAATCTCATCACCATTTCTGAATGAATAAAACTTTGTCTAGAAACCTCTAGGTAGGAACTAAGGACCATGCACTCCGAGAGGTGATGGTTCCTGAGGTTCCGACTTTGTTGAGTTTCGCCCAGTGCTACATACCTAGCTAGTATGTGGTAGTTGGGGGTTATTTCGACCCTTAAAAATATAAAACTTTGAAAGAAAGTTTTGTGAAAGAATTATAGGATAAAACTGGCTTTATGCAAATCAGCCTACGAGATCCACTAGCCAAATATTCATGTAGATAGACTCCCCACAACAGCCACCAAATATGTGTCATTTGCCAGTACATCATTGTACTGACCCCTTTGGGGCTGCATATTCACCGTGCAGGTTTTATTTCGAGTCAAGAACCAGGATTTGGATCTCGAGCTTACATTCCAACATGGCTGCCTGTGGCACGTGATGATTATGGAGGCTCTTTGCCACCTTATTTTCCCGCTGTGTATCTGTAAGGTTAGAATACTTTGTATCTGGATCCACGTTGTAATCTTGATACTATGCAATGATTATTTCATTTTGTTCTGTGGTGCTATCAGTGATCTAGGGAATAGCACTTAACATGGATGTTCCACCTTAATCCAAAGGTGGGGCGTTACACTGCTGGAGAGGGGAATCGCCACCGGAGGTCTTCTTCATCGCCATGCTTGCCTCCAGCGCGATGAGTGAGTAGTCTATCTTGGACTATGGGTCCATAGCAGTAGCTAGATGGTTGTCTTCTCCACCATGTGCTTCATGTTTAGATCTCGTGAGCTTCCTTACATGATCGAGATCACCGTTATCTAATTCTACATGTTGTGTTTGTTGGGATCCGATGAATATTGGTGTTATGATTGAGTTGATGTACTGAATATTATCTTATGTTATCTCTATGTTGTTTATGATCTTGCATGCTCTCCGTTGTTAGTAGCTATCTTGGCCGAGTAGTTGCTA
Source organism: Dactylis glomerata (assembly GCA_007115705.1). Lineage (NCBI taxonomy): Eukaryota > Viridiplantae > Streptophyta > Magnoliopsida > Poales > Poaceae > Dactylis > Dactylis glomerata. The sequence continues at coordinate 3,403,047 of QXEO01000533.1, read as the reverse complement.
GTGACTCCAAGAGGGGGTATTTATGCTCGATAGTGGGTTCATGCCTCTATTTAATCTGGGGGAGTGATAGAAACCTCTAAGGTTGTAGATGTGCTGTTGCTACTAGGGGAAAACAACATTCATATGCTCGAGGGCATATGCTTTGTTTACATTACACACTTTGCTTAATGCAATTATTTGTTGTTCGCAACTTAATACTTGTGGAGTTCTCGGATTGATTCGCCACAAGTGGATTATTAGTCATAGATGCAGTTGGATGGCGGTCTATGTATCTTGTTGTAATGCCCAGAGTAAATCTCATAGTGATCCTCTCATCATATGCACGTTGTCTTTATTCTATCAATTGCCCAACTGTAATTTGTTTACCCAGCATATGTTATTTTATCTTATGGAGAGACACCACTAGTGAACTATGGACCCCGGTCCTATTTCCTTTATATTGCTATCACCTGTTTACTTTACTCGCACTGTTTACTTTACTCGCACTGTTTACTTTACTCGCATATTACTATTGCTTTCCACTCGATACGCTCATACCCTTTGTTTCAAGCAAACCGGTGAGATTGACAACCTCATCGTAAGTTGGGAACAAAGTATTTGGTTGTGTTGTGTGCAGGTTCCGCGTTGCTGCTGGTTGAAGATGCGCTAACTAGTAATCATTAACGGCGCCCTTGTTAGAGCATCACGCAGCTAGTGGGCATCACCTTCAGTCGTATTTTGTCCTCCTACTGGATTGATAACCTTGGTTTCTTACTGAGGGAAAAACTTGCTGCTATATTCATCACACCTTGCTCTTGGGGTTTCCAACTGGCCGGTCATTTACTTCATTAATTACACGCCAACAAGTTCTCTGGCACTATTCATCACCGCGCCATCAGTTACCCAGCAAGTTTCTTTAGAAAGAAGTGGTGTGATATGCACTATCTACAGCCATGGACCCAAAAGAGTCATAGGCCAATGCAAGGTTTTATCAAAGGTTTCTTGAAAGATTGCTTTTACTTTATAAAACTATGCCCAACAGCCAACACAGGGTATTAGTGCCATGAGAGCACCTTTCCTGCCGCATTCGCAGCTCCTTCCCGGAACAAGGGGTAACATGTCACATCTTTTTACACTCTGCAGAGGTGTGTTCTTCCAAAAGAGATCAAAGCCTTGCTGCACAACCGGGCGTACATTCCCGTCCACACTTCCATGGTGTGGGGCCCAGTCATTGATCCAAGCCATTCACTGCCTTCTTTGCACAACGCATGCCCACCCAATTCACGCAAGCAGGTTGTGCCCCTAATATTCACACCCAACGATGAAGTACCTAGGCGTCCCTTGCGTACCATCATAGACACCAGTGCCGTAGGAACTAAGGGGTCCCACCCATGTGCAAGTAGTCTCGTAAGACCTACCGCGACCGACAACTGGCTGCCCGTTGACATGCGAACGAGAGAAGATACAGATGACTTTCCCGTCCCATTCCAAGTCTCTTGGACAACACGGTTTTTATGGCACAAGAATAACTGTGGCATTGGTAGTTAATCCTAGGTTTACTTTCCCGTTCAAGTGGAACCTCCACTACCACAATCTTACCGTGGTTCCACCTGCCAGCCTTCCTAGGTTATCACCACTGGTCGATAACCACTAATCATATTACTTATGAAAATAGATTTTCCATCCCTTTTGAAATGTTAGAGTTTGAAGTCAACACTTTGCAAGTAGTTTCAAAACCAGTGCAACCAAGAGATATGAGCAAGATAAACTTGCCTTGTGACTGAAAGGTAATGGAGTCGGATACTTGGCGATACTCCTGATCTCCTTGTTCTACAAAAATCCAATCATTGTCCGGTAAGGGCAATGTTTAAAGAAGCAAATGGATGCTATGTACAATGATATCCAATGCATGGTGATTCTTTGTCTTTGTTTTCTTATTTGTGTGTTTTACCCAAGACTTGGTATGGTTAAAGTATTTTAACACAACACAAAGTACTATTGGTGTGTTTTACCCTAAATATGAATTAAAACAATTAATTAAGGTTTGAAATCAATTTTGAAAGTATAAATCTTTTGTTGGAGTTATTTGAAAAGAAAGGGATTAGTTTAATAAAGAAAAGACTTAATTTTTATTTTTATTAATAGAAATTAGGATTTTTTAAAAATGGAAATTAAAAGATTTCAAAGTTTGAATTGAGAAGTAATAAGAATTATGATTTTAATCAAATATTCAATTCATTAAAGAAAAGAAAATTATTTTATAGAGTTAAATCAAACAGTGTTATTTTAGTTTTGGATTTGAATTAATTCAAAAGAAAACAGAACTTTAAAATTTGAAATTTGAATTTGATTTGAAAATGGGCTTTGGCCCATTAGGCTCAAACCAGCCCACCTGGCTTGGTTGAACCAAACTGGCTCGGGTCTGGGTCGGTCAAACCGACCTAGCCCAGCCCCCTCTCTCTCACCCTCTCTTCCTCGCAAGGCACTGGCGAACCCTAATCGCCGCCGCTGTTGCCCGACCATTCCGGCCAGCTCCGGTGGCCTCCGCCGCCGACGCTTGGGGCAAAACAGTCGCCCCAACTCCATCTACCCCCTCCTCCAATTGGATTTGATGGGAGCTTCCTCTCTGAGGAGATCTGTGGTTGGTTTCCCCTCGGTTTCCGTCGTCGCCGGTCACCTCCGGCTCGATGCCTCGCCGAGCCCTCTCCTGGTGCCTGCTGAGCGACCTCTGGTGGTTGTGATGTGTGTGTGCACGCCGGTGATGCGGTGCTCCTGGTGTGTGATTGCCTAGTTGACGAGGGAGATTATTCTTCCTTGTTCCCCGGCAATAGTCCTTGTGCGTGGTGAATGACCAGCCCGTTGAGAACCCCAAGAGGAAGGTGTGATGAGTATAGCAGCTGGTTTTCCCTCAGTTAAGAAACCAAGGTTTATCATTCTTGGAGAGGAGAGACAAACGACTGAAGGTGATGCTTGCTAGTTTGCGACAGCTTCGGACAATTTATATATGGCGCCTCGTCCAAGCTTTGCTTGCTAGCTGCAACGCGGAACCTGCACACAACACAACCAAATACTTTGTTCCCAACTTGCGATGAGGTTGTCAATCTCACCGGTTTGCTTGAAACAAAGGTTATGAGCGTATCGAGTGGAAAACAGTAAAAGTATGCGAGTAAAGTAAACAGTGCGAGTAAAGTAAACAGTGCAAGTAAAGTAAATAGGTGATAGCAATATGATGGAAATAGGACCGGGGTCCACAGTTCACTAGTGGTGTCTCTCCATAAGATAAATAACACATGCTGGGTAAACAAATTACAGTTGGGCAATTGATAGAATAAAGATAAACGTGATATGTCAAGAAGATCACTATGAGATTTACTCTGGGCAGTACAACAAAATACATAGACCGCCATCCAACTGCATCTATGACTAATAATCCACTTGTGGCGAATCAATCCGAGAACTCCACAAGTATTAAGTTGCGAACAACAGATAATTGCATTAAGCAAACTGTGTAATGTAAACAAAGCATATGCCCTTGAGCATATGAATGTTGTTTTCTCCCTAGTAGCAACAGCACATCTACAACCTTAGAGGTTTCTGTCACTCCCCCAGGTTAAATAGAGGCATGAACCCACTATCGAGCATAAATACCCCCTCTTGGAGTCACTAGCAACTACTCGGCCAAGATAGCTACTAACAACGGAGAGCATGCAAGATCATAAACAACATAGAGATAACAAAAGATAATATTCAGTACAGCAACTCAATCATAAACACCAATATTCATCGGATCCCAACAAACCAAACATGTAGAATTACATAACGGTGATCTCAATCATGTAGGGCAGCTCATGAGATCTAAACATGAAGCACATGGTGGAGAAGACAACCATCTAGCTACTGCTATGGACCCATAGTCCAAGGTAGACTACTCACTCATCGCTCCGGAGGCAAGCATGGCGATGAAGAAGACCTCCGGTGGCGATTCCCCTCTCCGGCAGGGTGCCGGGAAGAGCTTCTGGACCCTCCCGATCTCGGGTCGACGACGGCGGCGGATCGCGATGTGTTTCTGGAAAATTGATCGGGTACTTAGGTTTTTCCCGTCGGGGGGTCTTTATAGGTGAAGGGGCGATGTCAGAGGTGGCCCCAGGCGCCCTCACACCATGGTGGCGCGGCCAGGGCCTGGGCCACGCCACCCCCGTGTGAGCCTAGCCTGTGGCCCCTCTCCTACTCCTCTTCGGATCTCTGGAAGCTTCCGGGTAAAATAAGACTTCAGGAACTTGTTTCGTCCAATTCCGAGAATATTTCCTGTGTATCACTTCTGAAACACAAAAATAGCAGAAAATAGGGAACTGGCACTATGGCAACTCGTTAGTAGGTTAGTTCCAGAAAATGCATAAAAGTGCCACTAAGTGTAACAAAACAGTAGGCAAATGGTGTAAAAACAAGCATGGAGCATCAAAAATTATAGATACATTGGAGACGTATCAAGCATCCCCAAGCTTAACTCCTGCTCGTCCTCGAGTAGGTAAGTGATAACAAAAGAATAATTTTTGAGGTGACATGCACCTACACAATCTTGATCATATATGTAAGCATTTGTGAGCTGGGATCATAAGAACTTAAAACATGGGCATGAAAGATATAATCTTGACAATAAGAACTTAGCAACCATGTTGTAAACATGCAAATGAACACAAACAAAAGATCATGAAAATGAAACAATGAAAGTCAAACGTGTGTTCAAATCATAAGGAAAACATACAAATGGTTTTCAGCTTGTCCTTCAAAGAGAGCAAAACATAAATGCATAGGACACCTTCAAGTTTAAGAGGGCGACTAGATACAAATAATTTAAGAACAAGTGAAACCAACAATATGAATCAATCAATGAAAACTTTGGGACAATGCACATTATACTAAGAATGACAACTATGCTCTCTTATGGTGCATAAAGATAGAAGGTGGTGACTCAACATAAAAGTAGAAGAAAGGCCCTTCGCAGAGGGAAGCAGTGATTGCAAGTTTTATAACCTTCAAAAATTATGGTACTTACCGGCTTTGAGCTCTCATTGCCCCCATCATAAGCATCTTGAATGGTTAAAGTTAATGCGAGAACAATTATGATGCATATGCTTGACAAATCATAAGTTGAAAACCTCGTGCCCCGTGAATACGAGTACCCAAACCTCATGCTACTTTACTTAGAGTCCCAAGCAAGGCTCTTGTCATTGTAAATATATGCATATCATTGAGAACCGCCAATGGGGTACCTCCGTGCCCGATGACATGGAACAAGCCCACACCAAAATGATAGGACAAGCAGACAATGAACACCTCGACATCTCTTTTATTTGCCATTTGTTTAGCTTTTTATTGTGAGATGCGTCGTCGAATGTTCACCATGGGTATGCTGCAAATTTCCACCATGAATTATGCATGGCTTAGATTAGCGGCCCGACGTTTCCCTAACACATATAAAAACTCCATGATCCCCACAAGATTCCCAATTCATTTCACACCGCGGGCATCCATAAACAAAAGATCACGATATCAACTCAAATAAGAAGTGCAATGTTGAAAGCTTGCTCATGACTGCATGGCTGGGCTAGTCTCCAACTTACAACTTGCAAGCATAACAACTCAACATAAGAGACCACAATGTAAAAAAATTAAGAACAGGAAAAAGTAAAGTGTGCCTTTCGGTTCGTGAGAGCTTTACTGACCGAATTTCGCATAACACCGGTAAGAGTTTAATTTGAAGAGAAAATAAAAGCAAGTCAAATTTACTTGGAATAGCAAATTGCTAGTAGGTATGTATGGTGGACACTTTGGAAAACTTTGGCTTTAGGAGTTGGATGCACGAGTAGAGCTCATACTCAGTACAAGGCGAGGGCTAGCAAAAGACTGGGAGCGACCAACTAAGAGAGCAATATTGGCCATAATCATGCAAAGCGACAAAACGACATTAAAAGAAGCATAAGATGGCATCAAAAGTCAAAAACTAAATGATCATAGAGGCTATTGGCGACTTTGTAAGAGTCTAACATGTGTGAGCATGCGCCAAGTCAACCCAAATAAAGCATCAAGGAGAAAACCAAAATAATGCTTCCATACAATAAAAACAACGCATGATTTTTTCAAAGGCTCATCAAGCAATCTCAGTTATTTGAGACAAGTCATGCTACAGAAAAACCACTGAGCATACCATCAAAAAGACATCAAGCATGACATGAAAAAGCCTAAGCCGCAGTCTACACAAGCTCCTTCTTGTACCACTATTTTGCACAAAGCTTTTTCTCTTTTCCAACACAATTTGAAATTTTTAAAGACACCTCTTTTGATGAAAACCAATAAAGATCAGAGGCAAAAATACACCTTGATGAAAAGATATGACAAGGTCTGAACGCAAATCAAGGCAAAAACGAAAACCAAAAGCAGTAACGGAAAAAGAAGAACACTCGATGAACGATAAGAGTGAAAACAGAGTGTTTTTGGCAAATGAAAAGCAAGGCAACTTCTCCAAAAAAATTTGTTGGGGTACAACCATTTATTGCATCAAACAAAACAAACTAACAAATAAAACTAAAATAACTGACGCTCCAAGAAAAACACATAGTGCATGAAGCAATAAAAATATAGTGTCTTGAACGGTGACCTGATTTTTGCCGATGAAGAAGGGGTGCCTCGGGGGCATCCCCAAGCTTTGACGCTTGTACTTCTTGGATATTTCTTGGGGTGATGCATGAGCATCCCCAAGCTTGAGCTTTTGTCCATTCTTCAACTCATCTCATCATTCTCCAATCCCTACACTTGAAAACTTCCTTCATACAAAACTAAACACAAATCTATTAGCAACATTAGTGTAAGCATAACATATAATCAACCTCTTTTTGCTTCAGGTTTCAACTCAAAACCACCACATATATAACAAATACTACTGTAGCAACCTCCCCAAAAGTTCCGTGATCAAAAGAACTCAAAAGAAAGCGATAAAGTGGCAAACACAAAGATTGGCAGAAATCTGTCAAAACTGAACAGCTGACAAAGGTCGAATTTTTGAGGGGTTTTCTGTTGCTCAAATCAAAAAGTGTTCAACTAACGAAAGTTTGGATATAACCTGGGGCATATGCACAAGAAATCGCAGGTCCAAAAGATATACAGAGAATTTATACGAAGTTTTACGGTGCAGCACCGAAAACAGTTTCAGGACAGCAACATCCCCAAATCTTTACCTCACTCGAATTAGAGGCTTCTCTTGGCACAAAAACGAAATAAACAAGATAAGGAGCGGTTATTACAGTAGTAATGACTTCCAAGACTCAAATAAAAGAAAAATTACTGAAAATAAAAACATTGGGTTATCTCCCAAGAGTGCTTTTCTTTAACGCCTTTGAGCTAGGCGCAGAAAATTACGAATCAAGTAACATCAAGTGATGAAACATCAAGCTCATAATTTGCTCTAAGAATAGAGTCAAAAAGTAATTTATTTTTTTCCTAGGGAAGTGTTCCATACCTTTCTTTAGTGGGAATTGATATTTGATAGTGCCTTCCCTCATATCAATGATAGCACCTACAGTTCGAAGAAAGGGTCTTCCCAAAATAATAGGACATGAAGCATGACATTCAACGTCCATAACAAGAAAATCAACGGGAACAAGGTTATTGTTAACCACAATAAGAACATCATTAATCCTTCCCAAAGGTTTCTTCTTAGCAACATCAGCAACAGGAACATCAAAATAACATTTTTCAAGCGGTGGTAAATCAAGCATGTCATAAATTTTTCTAGGCATGATAGAAATACTAGCACCTAGATCACATAAAGCATGGCAATCATAACCATTAACATGCATATCAATGATGGGTTCCCAACCATCTTCTAACTTCTTGGGAACAGAGGCTTTTTGCTTCAACTTTTCATCCCTAATTTTCATGAGAGCATTGGTAATATGCTTAGTAAAAGCAATATTTAAAGAACTAGCATTGGGAGTCAAAGAAAGCTTTTGCAAGAACAAAATAACTTCAGATATATTGCATCCATCAACATCAAAATCATTAAAATAAGTAGAGCTATCATCTCCTACACTCCGAAAAATTTCAGCACTCTTTTGAGAAAAAGTTTTGGCAGTTTTAGGCTTTTTATCACAAGGAGTGGGAGTTTTCTCTACACCAATCAAAGTAAGAGGATTGCTAGCATTAGGAGCAACATCATTATAGGTAGTAATGGTACATACCTACATCTTTCTAGCCATCTCATCTTCTCTTTCCCACCTGGCATGCAATTCCGCTAACAATCTAATATTTTCATCAATTCCAACTTGAATAGCATTAGCGGTAGCAAAAGGATCAGGCTTAGCGGACATTCTATTAACCAAAGAAGATTGCACATTAGACAATAATGAAATATCGGTTTCAGCTTTGGAAACCTCAGCTTGCAATTCAGGAATAGCCTTGTTTAAATTTTCAAGTTGATGACTAATAGTCCTCAACAGAGCCGATTGCCCCTCCATAGTCTTGGTGAAAGCCCTGTTCTGCTCATATTGCGCCTGCATAAAATTCTTGGTAGCCTTTTCAAGTTCAAAAATTCTTTCTTCACTAGGCATTTTAGGTCTACCAAGATAGCTATTATCCCCATTAGAAGGAAACGGCCTATAATTGTTACTAGAAAAATTGTTCCTATAAGCATGGTTGTTAAAATTATTGTTTCTAATGAAATTCACATCAACATGCTCTTCTTGAGCAACCAAAGAGGCCAAAGGAACATTATTAGGATCAACATGAGTCCTATCATTAGCAAGCATAGCCTAATGGTATCAATCTTATCATTCAAGGAAGAGGTTTCCTCAACAGAATTTACCTTCTTACCTTGTGGAGCTCTCTCGGTGTGCCATTCGGAATAATTTACCATCATGTTGTCGAGTAGCTTTGTTGCGGTGCCCAAGGTAAGGGACATAAAAGTGCCTCCAGCAGCTGAATCAAGTAGGTTCCTTGAAGAAGAATTCAGTCCTGCATAAAAAGTTTGGATAATCATCCAAGTAGTCAGTCCATGAGTGGGGAACTCTTTATCATAGATTTCATTCTTTCCCAAGCTTGAGCAACATGTTCATTATCAAACTGAGTAAACTTCATAATATTGCTACGCAAGGATATAATTTTAGCAGGAGGATAGTATCTACCAATAAAAGCATCCTTACACTTAGCCCATGAATCAATACTATTCTTAGTCAAAGACAGCAACCAATCTTTAGCTTTTCCTCTCAAAGAAAAAGGAAACAACTTGAGCTTAATAATATCACTTTCTACATCCTTATATTTCTGCATCTCACATAGCACAACAAAATTGTTGAGATGAGCTGCAGCATCTTCAGTACTAGCACCAGAGAATTGCTCTTTCATAACAAGGTTCAACAAAGCAGGCTTAATCTCATAAAAGTTTGCAGCAGGAGCAGGTGGTGCAATAGGAGTGCAGATAAAATCACTATTGTTTGTGCTAGTAAAGTCACACAACTTGGTGTTTTCAGGATTGGCCATTTCAGCAAAACGAAAGTAAACAAGTAAAAACAACTACCAAGGATTCTAATTTTTTTGGGTTTTTGATATAAAACGATGCAGGTAAAATAAATAAAGTAAAGCAAAACTATAACAAAGTACAGGATGTGCGTGCGAGAAACTCCCCTCGCAGAAGTCTTCTACTTCCTCCCTGACAACGATGCCAGAAAAACAGCTGATTGCCTAGTTGACGAGGGAGATTATTCTTCCTTGTTCCCCGGCAATAGTCCTTGTGCGTGGTGAATGACCAGCCCGTTGAGAACCCCAAGAGGAAGGTGTGATGACTATAGCAGCTGGTTTTCCCTCAGTTAAGAAACCAAGGTTTATCGTTCTTGGAGAGGAGAGACAAACGACTGAAGGTGATGCTTGCTAGTTTGCGACAGCTTCGGGCAATTTATATATGGCGCCTCGTCCAAGCTTTGCTTGCTAGCTGCAACGCGGAACCTGCACACAACACAACCAAATACTTTGTTCCCAACTTGCGATGAGGTTGTCAATCTCACCGGTTTGCTTGAAACAAAGGTTATGAGCGTATCGAGTAGAAAACAGTAAAAGTATGCGAGTAAAGTAAACAGTGCGAGTAAAGTAAACAGGTGATAGCAATATGATGGAAATAGGACCGGGGTCCACAGTTCACTAGTGGTGTCTCTCCATAAGATAAATAACACATGCTGGGTAAACAAATTACAGTTGGGCAATTGATAGAATAAAGATAAACGTGATATGTCAAGAAGATCACTATGAGATTTACTCTGGGCAGTACAACAAAATACATAGACCGCCATCCAACTGCATCTATGACTAATAATCCACTTGTGGTGAATCAATCCGAGAACTCCACAAGTATTAAGTTGCGAACAACAGATAATTGCATTAAGCAAACTGTGTAATGTAAACAAAGCATATGCCCTTGAGCATATGAATGTTGTTTTCTCCCTAGTAGCAACAACACATCTACAACCTTAGAGGTTTCTGTCACTCCCCCAGGTTAAATAGAGGCATGAACCCACTATCGAGCATAAATACCCCCTCTTGGAGTCACTAGCAACTACTCGGCCAAGATAGCTACTAACAACGGAGAGCATGCAAGATCATAAACAACATAGAGATAACAAAAGATAATATTCACTACAACAACTCAATCATAAACACCAATATTCATCGGATCCCAACAAACCAAACATGTAGAATTACATAACGGTGATCTCAATCATGTAGGGCAGCTCATGAGATCTAAACATGAAGCTCATGGTGGAGAAGACAACCATCTAGCTACTGCTATGGACCCATAGTCCAAGGTAGACTACTCACTCATTGCTCCGGAGGCAAGCATGGCGATGAAAAAGACCTCCGGTGGCGATTCCCCTCTCCGGCAGGGTGCCGGGAAGAGCTTCTGGACCCTCCCGATCTCGGGTCGACGACGGCGGCGGATTGTGATGTGTTTCTGGAAAATTGATCGGGTACTTAGGTTTTTCCCGTCGGGGGGTCTTTATAGGCGAAGGGGCGATGTCAGAGGTGGCCCCAGGCGCCCTCACACCATGGTGGCGCAGCCAGGGCCTGGGTCGCGCCACCCCCGTGTGAGCCTGGCCTGTGGCCCCTCTCCTACTCCTCTTCGGATCTCTGGAAGCTTCCGGGTAAAATAAGACTTCAGGAACTTGTTTCGTCCAATTCCGAGAATATTTCCTGTGTATCACTTCTGAAACACAAAAATAGCAGAAAACAGGGAACTGGCACTATGGCAACTCGTTAGTAGGTTAGTTCCGGAAAATGCATAAAAGTGCCACTAAGTGTAACGAAACAGTAGGCAAATGGTGTAAAAACAAGCATGGAGCATCAAAAATTATAGATACGTTGGAGACGTATCAGTGTGCCATGGTGAAGACTACGTTGGGCAGCCTCTGGCCGGCCGCGCAGGCACTGCCCTGCCATGCCGTCCAGACGAGCACCTGGACGATGGTGAGTGCCTCTTCCTCCTCTCTACCCTTCTCCTTCTGCTCCGGCCATGGTCTCTGGCCATCTGGCCAAGGCCAGTGAGCCAGGCTCATAGATTGATTCTGTGCAGCTGTTAGCTGATGCTAGCTTGTTTTGGTGGTTTCAATTCAGTGATACTATGCTTGATCAGTGATGATCTTGCTGTGTCCAATACTCTGTCAGTGCATTTCTCTGACAGAAATGCTGTTCTGAAGCTTGCCCTATTGCAAGTTTCAGTTAGCATCAGTAAATTGGTTTGATAGGTTTCCACTCCTGTGATTCATGATATCAAAGTTTTGCTGGTGTATAACTGAATTTCTAGATTCAGTTAGCTTCTATGCCTAGTCATGTGATGGATATGCTGCTGTTATTGCTTCTGTCACTGGTTTATCCATGACAACTATGTGATGGTGAATCTTGCAATGTTGCAGAGATTCATTGATGAATTTGCTTAAGCAAAATATGATTCCTAGATGTTTTAGCTAGGAAAATGATTTGTGGTGATTTCTATTGCCCTAGTTATCAATTGATCTGCTGGTTGTGTTGAGGTGCATGACTTGTTGGTCTTGTGCCCAGCAACTAATGTTGGAATGCTATATAGAGTGGTGAAACTTACCTAAATATCAGGCCTATGATGCTGGTCTGAGGCCCTTTTAACTAAGTGAAGTGATTTGCTTAAAAACAACTCTAGGGTTCTAAGATGTGATGCTCAACCTATTCCTATTGTGTGCTTGAGGTGCATAACCTGTTGGTTATGTGCCCAGCACAACATGGTCAATAGCTTGCTGCCTTGTTGCTAATCTGAACCTGCCCGTGAAGTTTATACTGAGGCTTTTACCCTGGTTTATGTATATTTGGCTTTTAATTCTTGATTCCCAATGATGAGCTTGGCAAAGCATATCTTTGCCAAACTGAGGGCTTTTCATATTTACTACACATGCTTGAACCATGCTCTAGCAGTGTGGTGCTGTGAGGTGAATATATATTCTACCTGATGCCTGAAGTTTTGCAACAAAGATGTTGCTATCTGCTGCTGCTGCTGCTTGCTGGTGGTGATGGCTTGCTCCTTGCTTGCCTTCTCCTCCTGGTTCAGCTCCTGGGCTTGTCCTTCTCCTCCTGGACTTGCTGCTGATTACTTGTCCTTCTCCTCCTGGGCTTGATCTTGAGCTTCAGTACATCCTCATAGTTCTGCTGGATGTTTTCTAGTGTTTAAGTGGTGTTGTGCAAGAACTTGTGATGTTCTTCGTGATGTTTCCCTGCTGGTCGAATGGGAGCTGCTTCTCCTAATGATGCTCATCTAGCCGGCTGCTTGCTTTGCAGGCAGCTGTGGTGCTGCCAGCTCCAGCTTCCCAGTCATGTGACTGAGCTGGTTGTGTGCTGTGTGCATGTTTCCTCACTCAGTTCGATCTCATCCTCTGCTGGCCGTACTGTGAAACTGCTTTGCACCCCTTTGTTTTGCATCCCAGTAAATAACAGAACAGATTCTACACTTCGTCCAAAAACTCAATGATGCAAATGGCAATGTAATTGCCAAAGTCTGAGAGTAATATTATACTAACCCTAACTCTGTTTTCTTTTATTTGCTGTTTATTTTGCAGGTTGATGATTCAAGACCATCATGAGGATCTTGAAGATGCAAAAGCTAGTTTAGGATTAGTTTTCTTTTGTTTTTCTCTTTTGTAATTTTCTTTTTACTTTACCAATATGTAAAGACATTGTAAATGTGTTTTAATATTAATAAAGTGATATTTCAACTTACTTTATTTACTTATTCCCTTTCTATTATCCAACTCAATTAATAATTGGGTTATTTCTTTATTAATGATTATTAATTCAAATTTGGGAATATTCAACAATCAAAATGAAATTCCAAATTCACTTAAACAACAACATCAAGAGATCATAACAAAACCCATAACATTCTAATGACCTCTAACTCTAAAGGTGATTAGATAGGAGCTTTGCTCTCTCAGGTTTTTGAATTTGCGAAAAATTTACTCAGATTTTAGATGCATGAATGCACAAAGGTCCTAGTTCTACCATTCGTTTGATCCTAAATGTTGGGATATTATAGTCTTCCCCTCTTATCAGAACTTCGTCCCGAAGTTAAAACTCTGTGTACCTGAAGAGTTTTGGATATGCTTGTCTCAAATCCTCTTCTTTTTCCCAAGTTGCTTCACGTTCAGAATGATGTTTCCATTGCACTTTGCAGATCTTTATTGCACGATTCTGAAGCCTCTTCCAGTTCTCCTCTAAGATCTTTATTGGCTTCTCCTCACAAGTCAAGTCTGCTTGAAGATCTAGGTCATCATGAGTAATAGAGTCTTCAGGTGCTTTCAGACACTTTCGAAGTTGAGAAACATGGAAAACATTGTGAACTTGCTTCAATTTTACTGGAAGCTCAAATTCAAAAGCAACACTCCGATTCTGACTCAAAATCTTGAATGGTCCAATATATCTCGGGCTTAACTTCCCTTTAATATCGAACCTCTTGATTCCTTTCATAGGACTAACCTTCAAATAGACCATATCCCCTACTTTGGGCTCCCATGTCCGCCTCTTTTGATCTGCATAACTCTTTTGTCTACTCTGAGCTATCTTCAAACGGTCACGGATGATATCAATGATACCTTGCTTCTCCTTGATGAAATCAGTTTCAAATTCTTGGTTGCCTCCTGGCTCAAACCAACATATTGGAGATCTGCACTTGCGTCCGTAGAGTACTTCAAATGGTGCTGCTTTCAAGCTGCTTTGATAGCTGTTGTTGTAAGAAAACTCTGCTAACGGTAAGTGCTCATCCCACGAACCTCCAAAATCTGGAGCACATGCACGTAGCATATCGTCCAAGATTTGATTTGTTCTTTCTGTTTGCCCTCCAGTTTGAGGATGATAAGCAGTACTGAAATCCAACTGTGATCCCAGTGCTGCATGAAGATTTCCCCAAAATGTTGATGTGAAAACAGACCCTCTATCTGAGACGATCTTCTTGGGTACTCCATGCTTGCTGACGATTTCTCTTACATAGATCTCTACCAACTTTTCTGCACTATCCTTTTGGTTCACTGCCAGGAAATGTGCACTTTTGGTGAGTCGATCAACTATCACCCATATCATATCCTTGTGTCTCTTGGTCAAAGGTAAACCGGTAATAAAATCCATTCCGATTTCCTCCCATTTCCACTCCGGAATATTCAAAGGTTGTAGTAACCCTGCTGGACTTTGATGTTCTGCCTTGACTCTCTGACAAGTGTGGCATTCTGCTACATACTTGGCTATATCCCGCTTCATGTTATTCCACCAGAACAACTCCTCGAGATCCATGTACATCTTCGTACTTCCCGGATGAATGGAGTATGGTGTCTCATGAGCCTCCTTGAGTATCAGTCCTTTGATCTCCGATATATCTGGCACACAAATTCTGTTTTGAAACCAGAGTGAATTGAAATCACCTAGATGGAATTTAGAGGGTCTACCCTCTTCAATCCTGCGGATTTCTTCAGCGATGAAAGGATCTTCATCTTGTCTTCTGTATATAGTATACTTCAAGTCGCTTTGTCTTTCCTCCATCACCCTCATAGTGAATACACTTCCCAAAGATTTGACTTCTAGACATTGTATTTCCAGTCTTTCAAGATCCTTGAGCAATTCCTCCGGAAGTTCTCTATCCATTAGCTAGGTTTCTGTACTCTTCCGACTTAATGCATCGGCTACCACATTAGCCTTTCCAGGAGTATAGCTGATGGTAAGATCATAATCCTTGATCAACTCTAGCCATCTTTTCTGCCTCATATTCAACTCCTTCTGAGTAAAGAAGTATTTAAGGCTCTTGTGATCGGTGTATAGCTCACACTTAGCTCCATAGAGAAATTGCCTCCATTGCTTGAGAGCAAACACAACTACTGCCAATTCTAGGTCATGTGTTGGGTAATTGACTTCATGTGGCTTGAGTTGTCTTGAACCATAAGCAATTACCTTTCGGTCTTGCATCAAAACACAACCCAATCCATTCTTGGATGCATCGCAGTAAACTGTGTAATCCTTTCCAGTTTCTGGTACTGCTAAGTCAGGTGCTGTTGTGAGTCTCCTTTTTAGCTCTTGAAAGCTCTCTTCACACTTTTCAGACCACTCAAATGGAGTGTTTTTCCTTAACAATTTTGTCGTCGGCCCTGCTATCTTCGAAAATCCTTCAATGAATCTCCGATAGTATCCGGCCATTCTCAGAAAACCTCTAATTTCCTTCACATTGGTTGGTGCTTGCCAATCCAAAACTGACTAAACTTTGCTTGGATTCACGGCAATCCCCTCCTTGCTAATGACATGACCAAGAAATTCCACTTGATCCAACCAGAATTCACACTTGCTGAATTTAGCATACAGCTGATGTTCCCTTAGCACTTGCAATGCTATTCTGGGATGTTTAGCATGATCCTCTTTATTCTTAGAGTATATCAGAATGTCATCAATGAACACTGATTGCCTAGTTGACGAGGGAGATTATTCTTCCTTGTTCCCCGGCAATAGTCCTTGTGCGTGGTGAATGACCAGCCCGTTGGGAACCCCAAGAGGAAGGTGTGATGAGTATAGCAGCTGGTTTTCCCTCAGTTAAGAAACCAAGGTTTATCGTTCTTGGAGAGGAGAGACAAACGACTGAAGGTGATGCTTGCTAGTTTGCGACAGCTTCAGACAATTTATATATGGCGCCTCGTCCAAGATTTGCTTGCTAGCTGCAACGCGGAACCTGCACACAACACAACCAAATACTTTGTTCCCAACTTGCGATGAGGTTGTCAATCTCACCGGTTTGCTTGAAACAAAGGTAATGAGTGTATCGAGTGGAAAACAGTAAAAGTATGCGAGTAAAGTAAATAGTGCGAGTAAAGTAAATAGTGCAAGTAAAGTAAACATGTGATAGCAATATGATGGAAATAGGACCGGGGTCCACAGTTCACTAGTGGTGTCTCTCCATAAGATAAATAACACATGCTGGGTAAACAAATTACAGTTGGGCAATTGATAGAATAAAGATAAACGTGATATGTCAAGAAGATCACTATGAGATTTACTCTGGGCATTACAACAAAATACATAGACCGCCATCCAACTGCATCTATGACTAATAATCCACTTGTGGCGAATCAATCCGAGAACTCCACAAGTATTAAGTTGCGAACAACAGATAATTGCATTAAGCAAAGTGTGTAATGTAAACAAAGCATATGCCCTTGAGCATATGAATGTTGTTTTCTCCCTAGTAGCAACAACACATCTACAACCTTAGAGGTTTCTGTCACTCCCCCAGGTTAAATAGAGGCATGAACCCACTATCGAGCATAAATACCCCTTCTTGGAGTCACTAGCAACTACTCGGCCAAGATAGCTACTAACAACGGAGAGCATGCAAGATCATAAACAACATAGAGATAACAAAAGATAATATTTAGTACAGCAACTCAATCATAAACACCAATATTCATCAGATCCCAACAAACCAAACATGTAGAATTACATAACGGTGATCTCAATCATGTAGGACAGCTCATGAGATCTAAACATGAAGCACATGGTGGAGAAGACAACCATCTAGCTACTGCTATGGACCCATAGTCCAAGGTAGACTACTCACTCATCGCTCCGGAGGCAAGCATGGTGATGAAGAAGACCTCCGGTGGCAATTCCCCTCTCCGGCAGGGTGCCGGGAAGAGCGTCTGGACCCTCCCGATCTCGGGTCGACGACGGCGGCGGATCGCGATGTGTTTCTGGAAAATTGATCGGGTACTTAGGTTTTTCCCATCGGGGGGTCTTTATAGGCGAAGGGGCGATGTCAGAGGAGGGACCAGGCGGCCTCATGCCAGGGTGGCGCGGCCCAGGCCCTGGCCGCGCCAGCCCTGTGTGTGGGCCCCTGGTGGCCCCTCTCCTTATCTCCTTCGGATCTCTGGAAGCTTCCGGGTAAAATAAGACTTCAGGAACTTGTTTCATCCAATTCCGAGAATATTTCCTGTGTATCACTTCTGAAACACAAAAACAGCAGAAAATAGGGAACTGGCACTGTGGCAACTCATTAGTAGGTTAGTTCCGGAAAATGCATAAAAGTGCCACGAAGTGTAACGAAACAGTAGGCAAATGGTGTAAAAACAAGCATGGAGCATCAAAAATTATAGATACGTTGGAGACGTATCAAGCATCCCCAAGCTTAACTCCTGCTCGTCCTCGAGTAGGTAAGTGATAACAAAAGAATTTTTTTTGAGGTGACATGCACCTACACAATCTTGATCATATATGTAAGCATTTGTGAGCTGGGATCATCAGAACTTAAAACATGGGCATGAAGATATAATCATGACAATGAGAACTTAGCAACCATGTTGTAAACATGCAAATGAACACAAACAAAAGATCATGAAAATGAAACAATGAAAGTCAAACGTGTGTTCAAATCATAAGGAAAAACATACAAATGGTTTTCAGCTTGTCCTTCAAAGAGAGCAAAACATAAATGCATTGGACACCTTCAAGGTTAAGAGGTCGACTAGATACAAATAATTTAAGAACAAGTGAAACCAACAATATGAATCAATCAATGAAAACTTTGGGACAATGCACATTATACTAAGAATGACAACTATGCTCTCTTATGGTGCATAAAGATAGAAGGTGGTGACTCAACATAAAAGTAGAAGAAAGGCCCTTCGCAGAGGGAAGCAGTGATTGCAAGTTTTATAACCTTCAAAAATTATGGTACTTACCGGCTTTGAGCTCTCATTGCCCCCATCATAAGCATCTTGAATGGTTAAAGTTAATGCGAGAACAATTATGATGCATATGCTTGACAAATCATAAGTTGAAAACCTCGTGCCCCGTGAATACGAGTACCCAAACCTCATGCTACTTTACTTAGAGTCCCAAGCAAGGCTCTTGTCATTATAAGTATATGCATATCATTGAGAACCGCCAATGGGGTACCTCCGTGCCCGATGACATGGAACAAGCCCACACCAAAATGACAGGACAAGCAGACAATGAACACCTCGACATCTCTTTTATTTGCCATTTGTTTAGCTTTTTATTGTGAGATGCGTCGTTGAATGTTCACCATGGGTATGCTGCAAATTTCCACCATGAATTATGCATGGCTTAGATTAGCGGCCCGGCGTTTCGCTAACATATATAAACACTCCATGATCCCCACAAGATTCCCAATTCATTTCACACCGCGGGCATCCATAAACAAAAGATCACGATATCAACTCAAATAAGAAGTGCAATGTTGAAAGCTTGCCCATGACTGCATGGCTGGGCTAGTCTCCAACTTACAAATTGCAAGTATAACAACTCAACATAAGAGACCACAATGTCAAATTTTTAAGAACAGGAAAAAGTAAAGTGTACCTTCCGGTTCGTGAGAGCTTTACTGACCAAATTTCGCATAACACTGGTAAGAGTTTAATTTGAAGAGAAAATAAAAGCAAGTCAAATTTACTTGGAATAGCAAATTGCTAGTAGGTATGTATGGTGGACACTTTGGAAAACTTTGGCTTTTAGGAGTTGGATGCACGAGTAGAGCTCATACTCAGTACAAGACGAGGGCTAGCAAAAGACTGGGAGCGACCAACTAAGAGATCAATAATGGCCATAATCATGCAAAGCGACAAAGCAACATTAAAAGAAGCATAAGATGGCATCAAAAGTCAAAAACTAAATGATCATAGAGGCTATTGGCGACTTTGTAAGAGACTAACATGTGTGAGCATGCGCCAAGTCAACCCAAATAAAGCATCAAGGAGAAAACCAAAATAATGCTTCCATACAATAAAAACAACGCATGATTTTTTTCAAAGGCTCATTAAGCAATCTCAGTTATTTGAGACAAGTCATGCTACAGCAAAAACACTAAGCATACTATCAAAAATACATCAAGCATGACATGAAAAAGCCTAAGCCGCAGTCTACACAAGCTCCTTCTTGTTCCACTTTTTTGCACAAAGCTTTTTCTCTTTTCCAACACCATTTGAAATTTTTAAAGACACCTCTTTTGATGAAAAACCAATAAATATCAGAGGCAAAAATACACCTTGATGAAAAGATATCACAAGGTCTGAACACAAATCAAGGCAAAAATGAAAACCAAAAGCAGTAGCGGAAAAAGAAGAACACTCGATGAACGATAAGAGTGAAAACGGAGTGTTCTTGGCAAATGAAAAGCAAGGCAACTTCTCCAAAAGAAATTTGTTGGGGTCCAACCATTTATTGCAGCAAACAAACTAAACTAACTAAGAAAACTAAAACAACTGACGCTCCAAGAAAAACACATAGTGCATGAAGTAATAAAAATATAGTGTCTTGAAAGGTGACCTGATTTTTGCCGATGAAGAAGGGGTGCCTCGGGGGAATCCCCAAGCTTTGACGCTTGTACTTCTTGGATATTTCTTGGGGTGATGCATGGGCATACCCAAGCTTGAGCTTTTGTCCATTCTTCAACTCATCACATCATTCTCCAATCCCTACACTTGAAAACTTCCTTCGTACAAAACTAAACACAAATCTATTAGCAACATTAGTGTAAGCATAACATATAATCAACCTCTTTTTGCTTCAGGTTTCAACTCAAAACCACCACATATATAGCAAATACTACTGTAGCAACCTCCCCAAAAGTTCCGTGATCAAAAGAACTCAAAAGAAAGCGATAAAGTGGCAAACACAAATATTGGCAGAAATCTGTCAAAACTGAACAGCTGACAAATGTCGAATTTTTGAGGGGTTTTCTGTTGCTCAAATCAAAAAGTGTTCATCTAACGAAAGTTTGGATATAACCTGGGGCATATGCACAAGAAATTTCAGGTCCAAAAGATATACAGAGAATTTATACGAATTTTTACGGTGCAGCACCGAAAACAGTTTCAGGACAGCAACATCCCCAAATCTTTACCTCACTCGAATTAGAGGCTTCTCTTGGCACAAAAACAAAATAAACAAGATAAGGAGCGGTTATTACAGTAGTAATGACTTCCAAGACTCAAATAAAAGAAAAATTACTGAAAATAAAAACATTGGGTTATCTCCCAAGAGTGCTTTTCTTTAACGCCTTTGAGCTAGGCGCAGAAAATTGCGAATCAAGTAACATCAAGTGATGAAACATCAAGCTCATAATTTTCTCTAAGAATAGAGTCAAAAAGTAATTTCTTTCTTTTCCTAGGGAAGTGTTCCATACCTTTCTTTAGTGGAAATTGATATTTGATAGTGCCTTCCCTCATATCAATGATAGCACCTACAGTTCGAAGAAAGGGTCTTCCCAAAATAATAGGACATGAAGCATGGCATTCAACGTCCATAACAAGAAAATCAACGGGAACAAAGTTATTGTTAACCACAATAAGAACATCATTAATCCTTCCCAAAGGTTTCTTCTTAGCAACATCAGCAATAGGAACATCAAAATAACACTTTTCAAGCGGTGGTAAATCAAGCATGTCATAAATTTTTCTAGGCATGATAGAAATACTAGCACCTAGATCACATAAAGTATGGCAATCATAACCATTAACATGCATATCAATGATGGGTTCCCAACCATCTTCTAACTTCTTGGGAACAGAGGCTTTTTGCTTCAACTTTTCATCCCTAATTTTCATGAGAGCATTGGTAATATGCTTAGTAAAAGCAATATTTAAAGAACTAGCATTGGGAGTCAAAGCAAGCTTTTGCAAGAACAAAATAACTTCAGATATATTGCAGCCATCAACATCAAAATCATTAAAATAAGTAGAGCTATCATCTCCTACACTCCGAAAAATTTCAGCACTCTTTTGAGAAAAAGTTTTGGCAGTTTTAGGCTTTTTATCACAAGGAGTGGGAGTTTTCTCTACACCAATCAAAGTAAGAGGATTGCTAGCATTAGGAGCAACATCATTAGAGGTAGTAATGGTACATTCTTCATCTCTCTAGCCATCTCATCTTCTCTTTCCCACCTGGCATGCAATTCCGCTAACAATCTAATATTTTCATCAATTCCAACTTGAATAGCATTAGTGGTAGCAAAAGGATCAGGCTTAGCGGACATTCTATTAACCAAAGAAGATTGCACATTAGAAAATAATGAAATATCGGTTTCAGCTTTGGAAACCTCAGCTTGCAATTCAGGAATAGCCTTGTTTAAATTTTCAAGTTGATGACTAATAGTCCTCAACAGAGCCGATTGCTCCTCCATAGTCTTGGTGAAAGCCCTGTTCTGCTCATATTGCGCCTGCATAAAATTCTTGGTAGCCTTTTCAAGTTCAAAAATTCTTTCTTCACTAGGCATTTTAGGTCTACCAAGATAGCTATTATCCCCATTAGAAGGAAACGGCCTATAATTGTTACTAGCAAAATTGTTCCTATAAGAATTGTTGTTAAAATTATTGTTTCTAATGAAATTCACATCAACATGCTCTTCTTGAGCAACCAAAGAGGCCAAAGGAACATTATTAGGATCAACATGAGTCCTATCATTAGCAAGCATAGCCATAATGGTATCAATCTTATCATTCAAGGAAGAGGTTTCCTCAACAGAATTTACCTTCTTACCTTGTGGAGCTCTCTCGGTGTGCCATTCAGAATAATTTACCATCATGTTGTTGAGTAGCTTTGTTGCGGCGCCCAAGGTAAGGGACATAAAAGTGCCTCCAGCAGCTGAATCAAGTAGGTTCCTTGAAGAAAAATTCAGTCCTGCATAAAAAGTTTGGATAATCATCCAAGTAGTCAGTCCATGAGTGGGGCAATTCTTTATCATAGATTTCATTCTTTCCCAAGCTTGAGCAACATGTTCATTATCAAACTAAGTAAACTTCATAATATAGCTACGCAAGGATATAATCTTAGCAGGAGGATAGTATCTACCAATAAAAGCATCCTTACACTTAGCCCATGAACCAATACTATTCTTAGTCAAAGACAGCAACCAATCTTTAGCTTGTCCTCTCAAAGAAAAAGGAAACAACTTGAGCTTAATAATATCACTTTCTACATCCTTATATTTCTGCATCTCACATAGCTCAACAAAATTGTTGAGATGAGCTGCAGCATCTTCAGTACTAGCACCAGAGAATTGCTCTTTCATAACAAGGTTCAACAAAGCAGGCTTAATCTCATAAAAGTTTGCAGCAGGAGCAGGTGGTGCAATAGGAGTGCAGATAAAATCACTATTGTTTGTGTTAGTAAAGTCACACAACTTGGTGTTTTCAGGATTGGCCATTTCAGCAAAACGAAAGTAAACAAGTAAAAACAACTACCAAGGATTCTAATTTTTTTGGGTTTTTGATATAAAACGATGCAGGTAAAATAAATAAAGTAAAGCAAAACAATAACAAAGTAAAGGATGTGCGTGCGAAAAACTCCCCTCGCAGAAGTCTTCTACTTCCTCCCCGGCAACGGCGCCAGAAAAACAGGTGATTGCCTAGTTGACGAGGGAGATTATTCTTCCTTGTTCCCCGGCAATAGTCCTTGTGCGTGGTGAATGGCCAGCCCGTTGGGAACCCCAAGAGGAAGGTGTGATGAGTATAGCAGCTGGTTTTCCCTCAGTTAAGAAACCAAGGTTTATCGTTCTTGGAGAGGAGAGACAAACGACTGAAGGTGATGCTTGCTAGTTTGTGACTGCTTCGGACAATTTATATATGGCGCCTCGTCCAAGCTTTGCTTGCTAGCTGCAACGCGGAACCTGCACACAACACAACCAAATACTTTGTTCCCAACTTGCGATGAGGTTGTCAATCTCACCGGTTTGCTTGAAACAAAGGTTATGAGTGTATCAAGTGGAAAACAGTAAAAGTATGCGAGTAAAGTAAACAGTGCGAGTAAAGTAAATAGTGCGAGTAAAGTAAACAGGTGATAGCAATATGTTGGAAATAGGACCGGGGTCCACAGTTCACTAGTGGTGTCTCTCCATAAGATAAATAACACATGTTGGGTAAACAAATTACAGTTGGGCAATTGATAGAATAAAGATAAACGTGATATGTCAAGAAGATCACTATGAGATTTACTCTGGGCATTACAACAAAATACATAGACCACCATCCAACTGCATCTATGACTAATAATACACTTGTGGCGAATCAATCCGAGAACTCCACAAGTATTAAGTTGCGAACAACAGATAATTGCATTAAGCAAAGTGTGTAATGTAAACAAAGCATATGCCCTTGAGCATATGAATGTTGTTTTCTCCCTAGTAGCAACAGCACATCTACAACCTTAGAGGTTTCTGTCACTCCCCCAGGTTAAATAGAGGCATGAACCCACTATCGAGCATAAATACCCCCTCTTGGAGTCACTAGCAACTACTCGGCCAAGATAGCTACTAACAACGGAGAGCATGCAAGATCATAAACAACATAGAGATAACAAAAGATAATATTTAGTACAGCAACTCAATCATAAACACCAATATTCATCGGATCCCAACAAACCAAACATGTAGAATTACATAACGGTGATCTCAATCATGTAGGGCAGCTCATGAGATCTAAACATGAAGCACATGGTGGAGAAGACAACCATCTAGCTACTGCTATGGACCCATAGTCCAAGGTAGACTACTCACTCATCGCTTCGGAGGCAAGCATGGCGATGAAGAAGACCTCCGGTGGCAATTCCCCTCTCCGGCAAGGTGCCGGGAAGAGCTTCTGGACCCTCCCGATCTTGGGTCGACGACGGCGGCGGATCGCGATGTGTTTCTGGAAAATTGATCGGGTACTTAGGTTTTTCCCGTCGGGGGGTCTTTATAGGCGAAGGGGCGATGTCAGAGGAGGGACCAGGCGGCGTCACGCTAGGGTGGCGCGGCCCAGGCCCTGGCCGCGCCAGCCCTATGTGTGGGCCCCTGGTGGCCCCTCTCCTTCTCTCATTCGGATCTCTGGAAGCTTCCGAGTAAAATAAGACTTCAGGAACTTGTTTCGTCCAATTCCGAGAATATTTCCTGTGTATCACTTCTGAAACACAAAAAACAGCAGAAAACAGGGAACTGGCACTGTGGCAACTCGTTAGTAGGTTAGTTCCGGAAAATGCATAAAAGTGCCATGAAGTGTAACGAAACAGTAGGCAAATGGTGTAAAAACAAGCATGGAGCATCAAAAATTATAGATACATTGGAGACTTATCAAACACTATCACAAACTTGTCCAGGTATGGCATGAAAATCTTGTTCATCAAATTCATGAAAATTGCTGGAGCATTGGTCAAACCAAAAGGAACAACTAAGTATTCATGATGTCCATACCTTGAGACAAATGCAGTCTGTGGTACATCTTCTTGCTTGATTTTAATTTGATGATATCCAAATCTCAGGTCAATCTTGGAGAAAACCCCAGCTCCATGAACTTGATCAAACAAATCTTGAATCCTTGGTAAAGGATACTTGTTCTTGATGGTGACATTGTTCAGATTCCTAAAATCCCCACACATTCTTCTGCCTCCATCCCTTTTATCAACAAATATAACTGGCGAACCCCAAGGTGATATACTTTCTTTGATAAATCCCTTACTCTCTAGCTCATCTAGCTGCTCCTTTAATTCTTTTAACTCCTTAGGACCCATTTTATAGGGTGCCTGAGAGATTGGTGTTGTGCCTGGCTTCAGATCAATAGTGAATTCTATCTCCCGATCCGGTGGCATTGCCGATAATTCTTGAGGAAATACATCCATGAACTCGTTAACCACTGGAATATCCCCTAACTTGGCCTCCTTCAAAGAATTGAGTTGAATTCCAATCTCTACATGGGTGTGCTTATCTACTTGGTAAGTGATCCTCCCACCTCTAGGCTTCCGGATTGACACAGTCTTCTCTTCACAATCAATATGTGCTCCATGATCGGACATCCAATCCATACCCAGAACAACTTCAATGTTTTTAAGTGGAAGAACATAGAGATCGGCAAAATAAGGACAGTCACAGATCGTAATGACCTGGTCTGGTTTGAATTGGGATACTAAAAGTTTACCCCTGGCCGTCACCACAGTCATAGGATGAGCTATCGCCTCACACCTTAACCCATATTTTTTGACAAAATCTTTGGAAATGAATGATGTAGTGGCACCGGTATCAAAAAGAACTTTGCTGGGATGAGTAAGGATGCTGAGCGTACCTATGACCGCCGTTTCAGAGTTGTTAGCTTCCTCCAGAGATGTGCAATTCAGCTTCCCAAAAGTCCGGCCTCTTTTCCCGTTCCCTTTCTTGCTGCTACTGCCACCTCCAGTTGCAGGTCGTCCACCTCCTCCTGTCTTGCCGCCACTGTTAGCTGGCCAACCACCAGCTGGTTTATTTGGACAATCTGGACAAATATTCCCCTCCTTTCCACAAGCATAGCAGATAATTCTCGGCTTCGTGCACTCATTCTTCATATGACCTGGAAGTCCGCATTTGTGACAGATGATCTGATCTTTTGGTGTGAACACCGTCCAATTGGGTGGAACTCCTCCTGCCCTGACCCTGGGTTTGAAACTCAGATTTGGAGTACTTCGAGTTGGCTGAACTCTCTTGGCCTCAGTCTTGGCCCTCTTAATTCGGCTCATCTGGACCAACTTGTAATCATTCTCCCATGTGATGGCTGTATCCATCATGTCTTGGAAGTTACGCGGCTTAGTCAACTTCATCTGCATTGCTGCATAGGGATCCAGTCCCCTGAGGAACCTTTTCATCCTCTTATTATCAGTACTCACCTCGTCACTTGCGTAACGAGAGAGTCTAGTGAACTCCCTGATATAAGCCATCATTGATGTACTCCCCTGCTTGAGGTCTTCAAATTCCCGCCTCTTGAGCTCAACCACACTTTCTGGCACATGGAAGGTACGGAATTTTTCCTTAAACTCTTCCCAAGAGAATACCTTCTCCGGATGTTGAAGTGCCACTTCGTTATCCCACCATGTTGCGGCTAGTCCAGATAGAAGGTGTACAGCATAACAAACCTTCTCCTCGTCATTGGCTCCAACAGCCTTTAACTTTCTCTCCGTGTCCATAAGCCAGTCTTCCGCATCCATAGGTTCCACCACGGAAGCAAAAGGAAGTGGTTTTGCATTGAGGAAGTCAGAAAGACTTACCCCTCTTGCTTCCTGAACCCTTTCGGCTCCAACATGCCCCATGAGCTCTTGCATGAACTTGTTCTGCGTTTCTTGCATGAACTGCATATACTGCATAAAGCTTTCCTCCGCCAAAGGCATGAATGGTGGTGGTGGTAAATGACCTTGAGCTTCTTGACCAGCCTTAGCTTTGGCTTCCCTTTCTGCCTGCTGGTCATTCATTGCCTTCGTTTGAGCTTCTAGCGCCAAGCGTTGATCTTCGGCTTCGGCAGCTACACCCGTATCCATAGCCCCTCTAGTCCTGTAACATCAAGCGAAGATCTCATAATTACACCATGCCCATGCTTTCTGAGCTTCACTTCATGCCCAAAACTAGTCACACAATGGAAAATAGAAATCCAACTCCAAATGGAAGATCGCAAGAAATCCAAATACAAGGTACATATTATACAACACATACAATCCGATACATAGTCATTATTACAACACATACTCTCACAGGTGGAGTACACTCATAGATCGAGACTGGAAAGTTCTACCGTCTCTCTTATTAATACAACATACTACTAGCACTAGCTGCATTCACAGATACAACTAAGCTTCTGACTTGGTCTTGACATCCTGTCCTGGTCTCACGGCTCATAGTACATGCCCGGAGTCCACCCGTGCTGGCGTGTAGTCCGGCGCACTGTCTCTGGAACGAACGGCCTACCGCCCGGAACATAGTCCGAGTCAGACGTGTCCATCGTAGAGGTATCACTCAACATGAGTCCATTCAGTCCGAGGTAACTCTCAAAGTACAACCTGGTCTCATGAGCAGTCATAGGTGTGGTCAAACGGTGTATCCTGCTCCATAGGTGTCTCAACCGGCTCCTGACTCACAAACTGAACCTCCATAGGGTCCTCCTCCTCAACAGATACAACAGGAGTGACTACAGCATCTACTCCTCCTGCCGCCCGAGCTATCCCTCCATACGAGCTAGTGTACTGCTGACCGTCTCCCAGCCAGTCAAACCTCCACCCATCAGAGTTCTCAATGGGAAGCTCAGACTCCAAGACCCCCTTGAGACCCTGCTGCGCCTCCATACTAGAAGTGATAACTGGGTAATGTATAGGCTCTGGAGTGGGTGAATACCTGGAAGGTCCAGGCTATGTCGGGTAACAGTGAGTTCCCACAACCGGTGAGAAGTGTGATCCCTCCGACTCCTGCCTAGTCATCTGTGCTCGCTCCTGCCTCCTAGTAGTGTCTGTGAGGTAATCAAGCATCTCCGCCTTGTCCTCAACAATGACCTGGTGGGTGTTATACAGTGATCCCACCATCTTCCTACATCTATCAAGAAGTCTGGCTGCCAACTTCGGCTTCTTCTTCACCAGAACATTGTGATCCATTCCCAGCTCATCTATCAGTGAGTCATGAGGAATAGCGGTAAAAGTGGTACCTGCTAACTCCACTGCTCTGTACTCCCTAATAGTCGCAATAGCTCAAACTACCGCCTCGTGATAAGCTGCAGTCTCTCCTCTTCCTTCTCCGGAAGGCTGAACTGGACTAGGTGCTAATCCATCTGGTAGCATGATCACGACACGGTACTTGACCACAGTCCCATCATCCTTGTAAGTATAGGTCTTAACAGGGATGTCGGTGCTGAGTCCAAAAGCCCGTAGTGGTGATCCTAACTGTTCAGTCAAAGTTCCCTGTTGGGGATATACCAAATAGGTATACCAGCGACGTAGTCCTAAATCAGCAAGCCAGGGTGGCCCATCAGGGGTGGTATGGCGGATTCGCCATACCGGGCGGCCCAGTTGTTGAAGTTGACACGGCGGTACTGGACGCAGGCGCTTATGGCGGATCCTCAGACAGGCCTGGCGGGTTACTGACAGCAGGCTGATGGCGGATCCGGAGACGGTCCATGGCGGGTTATCTTGACGTACACGCATAGGACTTAGTCTAGGACTCCAGGTTGTATCCGCTCCGGTACCAACGTGTAGCCCACGCCAGGCGCCTTTATAAGCCCGGCGTGGAGCAGCCCTTGAGGCAAGTTAGACGTTCTAGTCATACGGC